>JARQSW010000686.1:1420253-1860806 GCA_030142375.1 Calameuta pallipes | reverse complement strand
AATTCCACAAAGTTAACTATAACCGCTTAGTCAAGTGGCGCGCAGTAGGTGGGTACCCGGGTACCCGGTTATTGAACAAATGGTGAAAGTTTGGTTATTGACCGGACGGTTAAAGGCGATGGGAAGCGAAATCGTTTCTTTATAGGAGATATCGACACTTGCTTGAAGAGAATAAAGAGTTAGCCAAGAGCCCATGAATTTTTCAAGGTGGGATCTCGCGCCGGCACCCTTTAAGGGATGCCTGCGTTTGCCATCCCAGACAAATTTATTATTTTTCCCCACGGAACCTATCTCTCCGTTCTCGTAAATTGGCGCACGTGTTGGTAACTACTGTCGTAAAAGTGGAAATAGGTACAAGGTCGAAAATATTTTCTTGCACGCAGCTTCGTTATTATTGCGTAAATACAATATATTCTGTTTCTGCGTATGTGCCTAGTAGTCCCTTATATACAAACAAAGTCGTAATGTACCAAGGGAATCTCCTCTTCATATTAATAATTCTGAGAAACACGTCGTTTTTTTCCACCCTCTTTTCGAAAATATTATCAAAGACCAAGTACGGCGCTTTATCGATTTTCAAGTTAAGTGGAATAAATGTTAAATATTATTTAGAAAATTATTCGAATCTTATATAAAACAGACTTTTGGCTATCCAAAATGCTTATCTCAAGTAAATTTCGTCGACTCGTATTATTTTGTTGTTTTCAAAAAATTTTTGCAACTCCTCTAATTATTCGTACGGATTTCCAAATCTCTGTACAAGCGTTATTCTTTGGCGAACCAGTGTAATCGCATTTAAACAAAATTCTTTTGTAGGCTGCCGCAAAGCTGGAGTCGCGGTTTTGGCCCAGTTGGCTTTGCGGATAATATCCCGCAAGAGTAACAGGCGTTTCCGCAGTTTCATCATTTTTGCTTATTACATGTGTTTTATATGAATTTAAATTCTAAGGGATCATCGTTGCTTGTTTGCATTTCCGTTTTCTATGAACAGCAGCGCAAGACTTATTCTCTCGAAATTTCATGTTAATGTAAGATAACAAAATCCTTAATATATTCGTCTTATAAATATACCGATTAATAGTACTTAATCGATAATCCCCAGATCTCGATAAAAATCCACTCTATTATATCAAATAACAGACTATAATTTCAAATACCTAAATGATTAATGAAAATTTTAAAAACAGCGCCATTATCGGTAATAATAATTTTATCGATAGTATATCGAGGATGCTGTACGTCAAGTCGAAAACCAATATCACGAAATTGAAAAGCAATTTCTCACGAATCTCGCGAAGATATCGATCACTGTTATCAACTCACCGTTATATCAGTTACAGCATCGAATATTCGCGAAGGGACATGCCAAAGGCAGAGTATTCATCTGCTTCAGTAAATATCAAAGTAAAAAAACAAGGACGCGCGATATAGTCCAGGTAATAAAAAATACAAGAAAACGTGCCAGGCGCTGTTACAAGAGACATGAAAAACCCAATGAGATTTGACGTAGGTATTTGTAAGGTGCGAATATGAAGAGAAACAGAGTACAGAATCCTTAAAGCAGAGAGACTGAAAAAAAAAATATTGTCAAATACCAAGCACAATGGGTTACACTGTGTAGCACTAGTATCACGAGGCAAGGCAGTTCCTTGCCGAGTTTTCACACTAATGCTATTATGAAAGAAAAGACATTTTCGATATTGAACGTAATAAATCCCTGCCACGTTCAGCTAACGGGGTGGAACAGTCAACAGCCAGCCATTCCCCGGATTTCTTTTACCGTCCTGTCTCTTATTTCATTGTACGAGCAGCCACGCTCTTTCATCTTTATTCGAGTAGCAACCGATTCGTTTATTTCATTTGACATGATGACGCGAGTAAACTCCGGCAGTAGTACTTCCTTCGCCTGTCTTCCTCAAGAGGATCTTCTTGTTTGTTAGTCAATCCCTTCGACACGACACGTGTATAAGGTGCTCGCTGCTGGGTCCTCCAAGCTTCCAGGCCATCGCCGATATTTCCTGCTTTTACTTCATTTCCCTTGTACGAGTTTCCGAGGTGTTTTCGTCTTTCCATGATTTCGCTTCCACTTGGTCCATACGGGCTGCCCTTATCCTTTCCCGCCGGAAGTGCAGCGGAAAATTTTTTTTTATTCACTCAGCCCTCTGTCGCTTAACTGCTTCTGAGATTTCCGACATCCTTGATATTGATCTGCTTCCTCAGTTAACTGTACCGCGAAAATCTTTGACTGTCGCATATTTCGCTTCCCATGGGTAGGGCTTTTCCTCTTCTTGATTCTTCAATCTGTTTCTTTTAAATATCTTTTTCATCCCCTATTTCCCGTATTCGAAACCATCCTATTCCAGATGCTCCAGGGACTGTCAAGCTGTGCAATTTCGGCGAAAATCATTAGAAAGGGATTTTTACTAGAAATTCAGGAGGATCCTACGAGCTTTATGGCTAGCGTGTAACTTATTTATGTAACTCAATTTGGTCGATACTCCTGTTCAAGTTATCTCAGTGATGTTACCGTAGGATTTGACAGTCTTTGAGAATCGAGTGTGACTTCGTAAAGTGCGGTTTTCGCGAAAAGTAAATCAACTCTCACCGTTAATCGATTGTCCGAAGAGACGACAATGACGAATGCAAATTGTCGTTGGTCGACGATAAATTAACTGAGTCCTGCCAGATGAACGTGGTCGGCGGTAACATTGATACGGGTTCAGCCAGTGTAATACGCGTAGCCACTGGAACAGCGTTTCCGATGAATTCTCACCGACAAGTAAGAAATTCTTGATCTGAATTGATGTAGCGAGGGAGCAAATGGTGTTTTGATCTCGCTAGTGGAAAACGACTTAACTTATGTATATATGCATACGTACCAGAGTGACAGTAAATCTCTTGAGAAAATTACCCAGCGCGAAATTACCTAGTGGTCGAGATAAAGAATTAGATTAGGAAAAAAAAAATTCTGAAACTATATCGAAAATTCTGTACGTGCGCCATAGCGAAGTCGCGAAATTTTCTCTGTCGCAATATACCATCGGAAATGTGTATCTGCGTTGCAAGGGGATTCCTAAAGAGGCTAGACTATTTTGAAAACATAGTGTACACAGTCTGTGTATATTTGTTATGTCGCAACAGTTATTCATGACTGTTTTCATTAGACTGCAATGTCACGTAGGCTCCGAGCAGCTCTTACAGTTTGCGTGTAATCTAGAGTATACGTTAAGTTCGGTCAAGTGCGGAAGAGCACGTGCGCAGAAATCGGTTATACTTCATAGAAATTTTCATGGGAGTCAGTAAGTCACTTGCTGAACAGTTGGTAATTGTATTTTCAAAAATATCGAAACGAATTGCTCGTATTTTTATCAGTAAATTTTTTTTTCAAATTCATCATTATTTATTCGTTCTAACGGAAAGGTTTTTCTTGTTCTTAACTCGTGACCCATTTTCTAACTAAAACTTAAGAAGGTAAGTCACATATACACATTGTTCTGGGGAATAACGAAGTTTTTCAAGGATGAAGATACGCCGGTGTGAAAATTTTCATGAGTTTTCAGAACAAATTTCTCTTCGGCGCGCATAGCGGAGTTACGTTGGATCTGTCGGTCCTATTCCGAAAGGAAGTTTACTTCCTGCTCAGTAATAGAACAAGGGAGGGCAAAAAGGTCTGAGAGGTTCGAAAGGGAATAAGGTGAGGAAGGAGCGGCCGAAAGAAAGGAATAAAGGGAAGCAAGTAACCAGCCAACATTGGGCAGTCAAGCAACCAGGAAGGAAGGAAGGAAGGGAAGATCATAGGTCTGTAAGTGGGTAACGGGATGTTATGGGGAATCCGTACGGTAGACGAAGAAGGTCGTGGTGAACTGATTTAATGATATCCGATGGCCGAGGATTTTTTGAGGGGATTTCCTTTTTTTTTCTATAGTCATTACATTTTTTTTTCTTTTTAAAATTCGTGATCAGATAATACCATGGCTAATGAGGTTCTGGTTATTCTGGGTACGTATGGTTTTATTATTCCATAATCTTCTGCGTCTCTCACCCTGACAAAAACGCGTTAATATCCTCTGTCTGTCTTTCCCAGTTTTCCATAATATTCTTTCTCGTATGTCTCCTTAAAGACGATCTGCTATATCCCGTTTTCACGAAACGTTCCCCTTTGTGCATTTTTTTTTGCTGTTTCTATCCTTTTTAATTAGCTTCTTTGCCGATCTTTCTCCTTTGCTATTCTTTACTTTACTATGTATCTTTGAAATTTTTTATCTCCTTTTCTCCTATCTTATACGCTACATGTTAAAGTAGTTCTTATCACCACGCACCTCATAAATCCCCGTTTCCATCTTACGAAAAGATTATCTATACTTTCTTCATAAAATTAGCTATAGAAAAAGCATTCTCTTTTTCTTCGCCAAAACTACGCTTAAATTCTTTTTTTTTTCAAGCGTCTTAACAGTTTGGTTAAGCGATGCCATTGTTTGTACATGGTTAAGATAGAACGATCAATTAAGCGTCCAATCGACCTATTGAATATAACAGGGACAAAAGTTCACCAACATTTTCAATAGCATCGATTTATAAATGCGACCCTGTATAAAACAACAAAGCTCAAGCCCAACCTATTATTACACTGCAAGTAAATTACGCGAAAGATCTGTCCAATGTCGCGAGAGTTACGAGGATTTAAAATCTTGGTGAACCACCGCACTGTTTTAACAATCCCTCGGCTCTTACGTAATTAACAATTATTTCCCTCTATAGCATATCAGAAAAGTTTTCCCGTTAATTGCATCGCTTCATCTTCGTCAGTTCTTTTGTAATCGGCGCGCTAGCCGGGCAGGGCCGTACGTCCATTGTTAGGCCCCGGTTCCTAATTACTTAAACTTGATAAATTCTCGCGACAAGTACACTACGCTCTTACCCGTTAACGTAGCACCTTTGAGCCTCCATTTTGTTTTCATTCTCAACCCCTGGGCCACCCCGCCGACCCCTCAGATATTTACACCAACTAGTCAGGATAGCGGCCGTTAATGTCGCTGCAGCAAAAAAGATTGATGGCACTGATTGACAGTGAGATCCTTGCAACGAGAACTAAATTTTGGCAAGGGGTAAATAATCACGTAGATTATTTATGCGAGAGGGGCCTAATATTTCCTGATGAATATCGATATCTTTTTGTCGAGCATCCAATCGATTGTTACGAAGACAATTTTATTGACAGGTTTTGCGCGTCAATTTTGACTTGTCTACGATTGGCACTACGATTGCCAATACGTATCTACCATTTTGAATAGAATCATCATATCTATTTCGTATGAGCTTTGCGAAATGGTATCTTTGAAGGAGCCTGTATCCGTTCGCGAACATACTCGGGGATTTTATTACTATCGTATAACCCTCCTCGTCTGCTCTTTCCCCATCTCTGTGAATAAATCAGGACAATCGAATTGGCGAATTTTTTATATCATACGATATTAGTGAGTCTGACAGTTGTTTCTTGAGGGATTGAGGTTACGAATTGCTGTACGATATGAATACAGTACGTTATACATTTCTTAAACTACATTATTTTTCTTATACTAATTTTATAGGGTGTGCGAAATTCTCTCGTATTGCAAATTTAATTGCCGTATACCAAAGACGGAGCTCGGCAAGTTGCGAGCTCCTTGCGCTAACGTGACGTCAGACGCCTGCCACTCGAGAATTCGCAGATTCACGATTTCCGCATCTCAGCCCGAAAGCTCTTATTCGCAAGCTCCAATCGTTGTCTTTTGTATCGCGCGTTGCTGGAGAATCGGAAAAATTATCCTCTCACGGGTAGCCACCGATGAAGTTTCGCATTTCGCGAGACCCGTGGGAAGTGTGGCAACTGGAATTTTATTATGTTCCGGAAGTTATTTGCATCGGACGACTTCCGGTAGACCAGCTTTGGAGACCGCTAACTTGGCGAGATAGTCGGTTGCGTCGCTTTAACATCATTCGGTGCGCACCCCCTACCCCTCGTCCTGCCCCACGGGGAAGATTTATGAAGCGCGATAACTTTTTCGAGCTTGCGACTAGGCACGAGACGCGGATGAACCAATGGAAGGCGGAGGGAAGGAAAGGATGGATACTACTGGGCGAGGGACGACCGGGAGAGGAGGGTAACGTTGAAAATTCCTCACGAGACCGTCCAATTTTCTGTGAAGCTGACTAGCTGTAACAACTTGATAAAAAACAAGACGCCGGAGTTCACCCTTCTTTTACTTAAATTCACCCGCAATGCTGGATCAACGTGGCTACTATATAGCTGTAAGAAGAAACTTGTTTTTTCAAAAATTTTTTCTCATACTCTTATCTCGAGATACGTCAGACCAAATATTATCCCTAACCCGCCCTCACCCTTCCTAATGATCCGTGGTAACTTTCGTCTATGTCACTCAATATAGAAATTTTGCAAGTTGGCGCTGAACGCGTTGAGCTTTTTTGTGGACGGGTATGAATTTATTAATCGGTGTACCTGATTTTGAGATTTTCCAAAATTCTCCGGAAGCGAAAGATTTTGAGATGAGGTAACGCGATACTTTTGCGACGGTTCAATGTCTCTCGGTGAGAGCCTGCAGCGTCACTTGAAAGCTTCCGGGAACTTTTCTATGAATATTGAAAAGTTCAATGCGAGTCACATATCCTACATATGCATTACTGGTCTATTCTTAAAGTGCGTGCACTCTGCACAATGCTTTTAGTTTAATAATATGTATGGATTTCTGTCTACAGATATATGGAAGACTTATTGAATACGATCGACTTGTCTTGAGATAAGTTCCCCGTCCTGTAATGCGAGAGTAGACGTCGTTCGTCGGACCCTCGCAATAAATTTGGGAAAGGACGATGCGAGGAATCGGGAAAAAAAAATGATGATTTGTTTGAATGAGACTCGCGATGGGAACGCAGGATTTCCCCGGTCGCAAATGAATGATGTTTGTTACCCGTTATGTCCATGCTCCATTCGCCATGCGAATCGACATTGGATGTCATTTAAATTTTACCTTTGGGAAACCCAGATCCAACATTTCTGCGCAGATATAAATTTCTACGTTAACGTTGTATTAGAATTAGCGAACCTTCATGTCGTTTGCTGACAGGTCGAATTTGAAAAAACTAGATGGGAAATGGAATTTTGGTAAAATTATAAAAAAATAAAGATTCGCTCTTTTTTTTTTAAGCTGAAATTGCGAAACTATTATTTGGGTAACTTACGAAAGAGATTTTCAGGGAACATTCAAAGACTGAAAGCCTCATGATTAGAGGATCCTACTTTTCCGGGACAATGGTTGACACGGTTGGTTAGCTTATACCCCATGAAAAGATAAGGAGGAAGATCAGCCAAGGTTACGTTTTTGACGTGAACATGCTCATGTTCCCTTCGTGCTGTTTAATATGGCAGAAGAAATCTTACGTGTAAATCATTTTCTTCGTACAGTCATTTTCGGATGCTAACGTGTCGTAAAATGTTTGATAAAATATTACATATTTGATAACCTTGACGGTCTAGAAAAATGGATAAATTTATGATTTAAATAAAAAATAATATACCCATTTAATGTCCCTTTCGTATAATTATTACAAATTTTATTCCATTAGAGGTAATTACGTCGCATAAACAATTAAACGCTATTGATGAGCCATTAATCCCATGGCAAGTATTCCAATTGCACAAATGACTGTATTATCCGTAATCTTTGTAAGCCATACAGTTTATGATGCAGTTTCACGAGGCTAGTCATTTTGAGTATCAATTAGCGTGATTCGAGAAACCAAGTTAATTTCGTACTGGTATATATCCAAAAAATTAGCTCACGGATAATCGATCACCGTGGAAATGACTTTTGGTGGTAATACCAAATTCGATCATCAAGCAACGGATATTCGATAGGTAATTTATGCATTGCTTAAATCCAAGTATTCGTAGGATATTCACATTACGACTAAAGATGACTGATCGTGTAGCCAAGGAAGCGGAGTGGCTAAGAATCATTTGGAGGATGTACTACTCTCCTTCAAAGTAATGACGATGGGCCCGGCCAATAAACGAATGTAACGAAAGTCGAAGCAATCCCGAAGATAAACTCGAAAGTCGCCCAGTGAGTAATTTTGAGAAACGCGGCAAGAAAATAAAGACACGAAACTCCGTGACGTCTTCTTGCCCTCTTTCGGAATTCTCACGAGCGTCGAGACCCGAACGACGTGAATTATGACTCGACGATCTTCTGCTCATCCTTTATATAGTGTAAAGCGACATTGACAAGAATAACGGAAGTCGAGAAGTAATGGAAAAAAAAAAATTGAAATAGACAAATAAAAATCCCGGGACTTCATTTGGTAAGTACAGAAATTATGTTTACCATCCTAAAGCATTACCTCCGTCACGGCAATTCTCTCTCGTAATATGGACGATCCAATCGATCGATCCTGATCGAGTACTACGCCCTAACAGGAGGGAGCGTCTACAGGAAGAGCATCATCTGGCTGCGGCGAGATTCAGTGACTTACTGCGAAGATTGCATATCGGAGAAGAATCTATATAGGACACCTCGAGAACAAGAGTAACAGTCAAGATCGACGAGCATAACACGAAGCGAGAATTCTTGGTTGGATTGAAGTAGACCAAAGCGAATGGAACACACAGTGCCTTCTCTGTAGGATCGATAGTAGTGGGGGGGTGGATGGGAGGGTCGGTATAAACGCGGCGATGGGTACCACGAGGATGAAGAGAAGAAGCGGGGTGTCGGGAGCCTCGATGGTGGTGGGGTCAGGGGGGGTGGACAGGAGGGATAGGAGAAACAGGAGGCAGGAGCAGGCAGGAGCAAGAGAGCCGAGGGAGGATCGTGGCGCTAGGCATTTCTGCGTCGGACGGTTGCTACGGCCGCAGCCTCCGTAAGCGTCGCGACGTCTCTCGTTGCTCCAGTTTGCTTGCTCCCGTCGCACATAAAGAACGTACGGTTGCCGCTCCGCAGGCGTCGAAGCTCTTTTGCCTCTTTACTCGCTGTCACTGGCGATACTCGCGCGCGCTTTAAGGGGCAGTCGGACTCCTCGTTTCCCGCGGATTTACCTGGGCAAGTGACAGGGAATAGCGAGAGCGGCTACGTAATCTGGACTAATTCCCGCGAGATGTCAAGGAGTTACGCGGGTGGACAACGGCGCGAATCGGGATGCTGTATGGACCGGCAGTAATACCTCATATGTACCTGTCAGTGCATTCTTGTAAGAGACTGTTGTCGATTTTCCTAACTCGTGATCCTTATCGTCTGCGTTGTTCCTTGTTAGCGTCCTGATAACTTGGGACACTTGTCCTTCGCGTGATAACGGCTTTTTCTTGGCTTTTTAGAGATAGAACGCTCGGTGCGTGATTTCGCGTCGTACGTTTGATTTTTATGCGGCGTAGCTTCTTGTTTTTCTTTTTTTTTCGCTTGGATTTACACGGGATTACTGATTCTCTATCTTTTTTTTTATCTTTGCTCTCAACGCTCTGGAGAGATTTGGTTTTTATGCTCGTTTACGGAACGCGTTATTGGGTTTGTTATTGCGATCTTAACGAGTTTCGCGAAGCTATGGGTGTTCTTATCGGTATCTCTGTGTACCGAATCTTATCGATTTCAAGATTCGACGTTTTTTTTCCTTTTTCTTTCTAAACGGAATACCTCCTTAAACTGTTTCGTGACCCTACGTTTCAATTATAGGTGCCCTTTAACACTATAAAGATAATGATCCTGCTTAATCGTTCAACCTTAAAGTGGGTCATATGAGCATTCGCTATCGCCTAAAGGTATCTATATGGATACACAAATGAGGGTTGTAACTTTGCGAAATTTCGGATTGCTGTAAATTATCATTTTAGCACAAGTATAAACGTTATCAATAAACCAGACTCAAGTCATACTTAAAGTTCTGGACATTGTCAAGCACATAGACGGTAAATTCATCTAGACATTTCCATTTGCGCGATATTCACTTCGCACTGGCCCCTTCGTAGAATCGTTTTGCGTTTCAATGAATATTAATCCGATGCAATTATTACGCCTAAATTGAAACTCAAATACCAATCCGAGTTCTTTTGTGCTATCCGAGGATTGTGTAGGACACGAGATCACGCTAGAGTTTCCCCATATCATATTTTCATATTTTCTATCCCGAAACCACAATTGTCAGAGTTTACCGTGCGCTTCGTTCATTTACTTTTGTTATTTCAAACCCGATATTTTATGATTCCCACCATTTCAAAATTTCGTATCTCAGTGCGCGTCAGCATCCTATACAATGAACCGCGTTTCATTCGTTCGCTCCACTAAAATAATGTGAATGGCATCGTTAAAAAAAAAGAAATTCCCTAATTGCAGCCCCGCAAGGCGACGCCAGTTGTAAATCGACACTACGGCTGAATAAAACGAGCTGGTGCGTAATAGAACAACAGTGAATCATCCCCTGGAGTGTTTTCATTGTCCTTCGCTGTGACTTGTTCATCAACCATGTTGTCGTTGATTCACAATATACGATAATACCAATACTGTCCATCCAGGAGCGAAGCTGTCCGCGACAACAATTAGTAATCCAAGACAGAAGTGACTGAAGCAAAACAAAAATAAAAGGAAAAATAAATGTCACAACATAAGACTGCATAATAAAAAATTTACGCAAGCGCAGATAACTGCAGCTTCTACTATATTTATTGTGTCCCAAGGGAGAAGTTCGTTCAAGAACAAAAAAGACATACGAGAATCGACGAAGTGGAAGAAAAACTGTGAAAAACCTACTGCAGCCTGAAATACACTTTGTATTTTCAACAACGCATTCTTCTTGATCCTACACGTAAGATACAAGCGAGGAAGTGGTGGACAGTGAAGATAGAGGGCAAAGAGAGAAAGCAGAGCGTGGAGGATTGTGAGTGAAGATTGAAGAAATAGAATAAGAGAAAGCGGGGGGGGGGAGTCTCTCTTGGCCGGAAGTGGAAGGCAGTGATGTACGGGGCGTGAAGAGAGGTGAGTCGCTTTATCAAGATTTTTCCTCGAATGACAGGGAAGGAGTCTCGCGCTGCGGGGACATTTGCATTTTATTGGCATAGAGGGCGACGAAAAATTGTCACCCCTATAGCCCCACCTAATGCTATATACTTTTCGTTCTCCCTTCGTTTTCTAGAGTGCCTAAGCCATTATTAATACACAGAGTCTTTCACTACGCCTCATCCAATTCGCAAAGCGAGATGCGTCTTTCGTAAAATTTGACGTTGAAAAATTCATCGTTATAGTTAAGCTGACGTTGTATATTAATTATTATTATTATTACTTTTTTTTTTTTTACGTATTCACGTCGGTGAGCTTTTATGTCGGATTTGATAAATATCGAGAAATTCAATGAGATATTATAATCGTGTCATTCGACTGTTCCTAAAGTTTCTTGCAAGGGTTGTTATTTCGCTCTTGGGTATTTATACGATAGTTATCTGAATGGGATATAGATAATGGACTTTCGATACTTTGGCTTGTTACTTCGAGTTTTTCCATTGAATTAACGTAAAGTACTCGGTCTAGGACATATCTGCGCGGATGACGCTGTACCGAGTAGGAATGAAAAGTTACGAATTCCCAAAAGCAATTGAACTAGTCGGAGTCATAACTCAATATTTGCCAAGAGCGTTGAAAGGCGCGCCGATTAACTTTTGATTAATTAGCCGTGGAAACGAACTTCGCCCTTCCCTGAAAAATAACCAAGTCGTAATTGAATATATACACCCCTCCGGTAGTAAAGGGTGGGTCGCGCGGCCATGTTGCGGTAAAAACTTTTTTTTTTTTCATGACACCGAGAAAGTGTAGGCTTGTGCTAACCCCTGTTTACCCTATACCACCGCACGTAGTGCGTACTGTTAGGGGGTTGTTAACACCCTGCACAGTTGTTTGACTTTACCATATTAATTTGCCTTCCTTTCGCCTCTGAATTCTGTCTGCTTCTCATTTTGTTCTCTCTCTTTTTTTCTCTCTTCATTTCTCTTTTATCCACCCTCTGCTTATGACATACCCCATTGTCGCTATCACTTTCACTCTCTCGCTATGATAAATATTCTCTATCTCTTCAGCTCTTTTCTCTTTAACGTCTCCCCCCACGTGCGTATTTCCTTCATTTCCATCAACATTTCAACATAATTTTAGGTCTTTTTATTTGTGTGATTATTATATCCCTCGCGTCGTGCTCTTTTAACTTAGTAATTATGTGACCTCATTAGTAATTTTACTTATGTCGTTAGGCATTAATAAGAAAATTTTATTTTTCCTCGTATCCTAATATTTATTTTTTTTTTATTATCAAGGTACAAGAATATTTCAATAACGATAACGAGTATGAGGTGTTAGTGTAATATCACGTGTACTGAGTTCAACGTCGTTCTTGCTTGTAATATTTATGCTTTTTAAAATAAATCTTGTCGCTTAATGTTGAACAAGATTTACGGATATTGCAGGAATTAGTATTCCGTTCCTACGTTTAATTCAGTTCCGTTGTGAAGCCACCCCTGTGAACAACGTCATTCTCGAAATGAAACAACCCTCCTGCTTATTTTACGTCAGCCACGATATTAATAGGCTCTCATACATTTCACATATTCCGTCTCTGTTGGCAAAACTTTCTCAAAAATTTTTGCTTTCCGTTTCCGGTATAACCCGCATCGGACTGATTAATCCTGCATAATGACAGATTAGTTTCGACACCCGGTAGTTTACTCCCTTTTGTTTAAATTTCACATAACGTCCGATCCAAACCTGCGAGTTATCAGCGATATTGACTTTTATCCCAATCATACTTGCATATCCTGTGAAAGTTGTTCTCGCTCGGCATCAATGAGACGGGAGATGAAAATGAAGTTATAACAAAAAATAAATCGACGTGTGAATATATTTTTAACTCGCAATCGTGCGGGCTATCAACCCTTAATGAATTCCCGACGCCCATGAAAATGGCAGTGAATTCTGCATAGACACGTGTGTGACCATGTAGCAGGTAACTCACGTGCACCCGTCGCGGGTCCAAATCGGGCTTAATTGAATTTCCTTTAATTAACTACCTTCGGAGCGTTACAATAATTGCACCACGCGAACTTGGCCATTACCGTAATTATTGTATTAATTGTCGATCGATGTTTTTCGCGTACCTGGCTGCTTGCTTGGTTCGACGTTTGCCGGTGGAAGATCAAGCACTGCGCTTGCCGAAAAAATTTGATAAATTTCTAAAGTCACAAAGAATTTACGGCAAACGTCACTAATTGGTCGTTTGCGTTATGAAAAATTGCCATGTATCTCAGCTTTATGCCCGACAGCGGTTTTTTTTTTGTCATACGCGTCCACGTGTCGGCCTTTTTAACAGGTCGGAGAAAAGTTATGCAATTCAACGGTTTTGCGTCTATCGGAATTTTTACCGCGAAAATGTTCCATTTTCTCGAGAAATCTAATTTGTAATGGCCGAATACGAGCGGTGCGCATTAACTATACATGTATAATATATACGACTGCAGGAACTGTGCAGCGGTGGAGTTGAATGTCGTCCCACATTTTTCCCATTTTTTAATATTTTTTTTTCTGGTCCAGCCAAACGGAAGCTGCGGCTTGAAATATCTCGACTCTCTATTTTCATTCCATTCTGGAATTCATATTGTCTTCGTATTTTCGCAACGTCCCTACTTAAATTAACTAATGCTAACCGTATCAAATATCTTCTGGAAATTGCGTGACGCTGGGAGCGTTGAACGTCTCTTGGTGAAATCTCTTTGTCTTTGAAACTGTCACCAAGGTGTCCTTCCAGCGTCGTCTTTTACCCCTAAACATCATCCACCTCTCTGCTATCTCTTATACCAGGCAGAGAATCGGGCGAAAGTTCACCGGAAGTTAGACAGTTATTATACAGCGAGTGGTCAAATTTCAGAAGAATCACGAACATACGCGCTGTCATGATATCAATACACGTAAAACGTTTCAGCCTTGATTCTCATTCTCGCCAAAATTATTTTATTTTTTATTTTCATTATCACGCGTCGAATTTATTTAGATTAAGTTCACCAATAAACTAATCGATCGATACCAGTTGAACGTGATCGTTACCATCCCCCCGATTCTCATACTCGACGATACGCGTAATTCATGAAATATTTCAATGGACTTTCGAAATATTCCAAAAGCAAAATTCCCACTGTGTATAGCGCTTAACGCTTAGGTTAAAAGTATGCGATTCAGTTAAAAATTTTAAAAATTAGTAAAAAGTTGCTGCAGTACGTTGCTTAACAATTGTAACATAGTTTTTCAATTTTATGAAAAACTATTATATGTATATCTATATTTTCTTTTTTTTCCCCAATATGGCTTTTCACTTCACGTATCAGTCGGTTAGACTAAACTTCTGCTAGCTGCCAGTTGGGATTACCTGTAACTCGTTATAGGATAATAGACGTGCATTCGCCTTACTCCATATCTCCAAGGTAGCTTTGGCATAATTATAGTAATATCCCATAGCGCATTATGCAGAGTTATTCAAATGCGTTAACAATTCGAGTAGGGAGCAACGAATGATCGTGTATCTAAGTGAAATTTAATCCTGTTTCACCCTTGCGATTCACTTGGGACACAGTTTCTCGCGTTATTAAGGTATAACGCCACCTACGACGTTAATTGTACATAAGTTAACATCCCATTATTCCATCAAATTAGCCTCGTTAATTTATGCACAGTTATGCGAATATCATCGTACATACGTTATAAACGCGTGATGAATAAATGATTACGTAATGACAATTCGTGAGTTTTTCTCGTGTTCTCATACTTAGGGTGAGCTACAATTTTTATATGGTGTACGTAGGATACTCTATTAAAAACGCAAAAAAATGCTAGCCCTCGTTAACTGCAACCCTGAAAAAATGCAAACCGTAATTGAAATTCCGTTTCCATTGGACGGTGACAACAGCACGCAAGAAATTACCCGCGGATATTTGAAATTGTTTAAAATCATTTTGCGTTCAATCTGGTACGCGACGAAAAAAAAAGTCTAAATGGTACTAATAGTTTTGCTGTACCTTGATGCGAGCTACACTGAAAATCGTAATAATATTTTTTTTAAATTTAAAGTATCGCATTGTATAAGCAGACATTCATTTTTTGGAGGAATTATTATTATTATTTCTCTTCTGTCATACGTTCCATAATCCTCGGATAATTTCAAAGATTCGTTCGCGAGCATATTTTGTATTTTTATCTTTCATCAGGGAATTGCAACTGGGTAAAATAAAGTTCGAGGACAGTCAGTAACAGATATGCATCAGCAGCAAGAACCAGAATAGTACGTAGTTTGCTAAATATTTTCCTCAAGAAGAACAGCCATCTTCGGAGCGTCCCGACGCCTCGTCCTTTCCTAAGGATGCTTATTTTCCACGAGCGTTAACGTGCAGTACCTTCGCGAAGATCCGTGAAATAATAAAGTTGACGCTATTATCAGGTACCGGCACAGCCGGTGCAACGGAGTTGGTTGCATTATTTAAGTCGTGCGCTTTTATTTTCAACTCCTCATTATTTTATTCCAGATGACTGCATGAGATAAAAAGTCGAACTCTGCCTTTCCCTCCCCCTGACCCTTCTTTCATTTCTCCTCTCGCGTAAACCAAGTTTCTCTGGGTCTCCTCTTCATCTTCACGTTCGTCTCGTCGTTCCTTCCTCCTCTTCCTCCCCACCTCGTCTCCGTAGCTCCCGGTTCTTTCTCGCGGAATAAAATGAAATACTCATTCTTATTCTTTCCTCATAAATTTTCATTTCGTAACCGTCCCCTATTAAAGTGCTAGATTCATTCTTTCATCCCGCTACTTCACGTTGGTCCTTGGGCTCCTCATTTAACACGGAGCAAAAGATGATTGTCCTTATCCGCGCCTCTATTTGCCCGGTAAACTATGTCATCTCGGCCAAATAACAAAGTATTAAATTGGCAACGGAGCGAAAACTTGAAACGCTCCCCATACTTCGTTCTTGCCGATGACCTATCTGCATATATGAAAGTTTTCAAGAAAACTGAGCTTGGGTTGGCTGGGATTATTTTACGGAGACAATCTATAGAAATTTCCTGATTATCGCACGGCGCTTGGTACGTGCTTGAAACTTTAGCAGGAGATAAAATAAAATTCCCTAGTAGACAGAATAAAGCGCGATATAGTATTAGGCTTGGAGTGACTATATAAATATTTTTGAATACTAAATAAACGTAGTGTCGGCGTTTACCATTGATCTTTCCTCGAGGAAGAACAATGGCGTATGGTAATTTTTATTATGAAATTTCTCCGATTCCGATTATCCTAGAGATTTATTGCCGAGAGGAAACTTAGATCCTCGACGTTTCACTCGAGACGCTCCTTTGCACTCGGAGCAAGTTGTACGCCGAGATAACTCCCGATTTCTCTTGGCGTCGCGACGCCGTCTATCTGCGCTACCCAATTTTAGAAGCTAGCCCGGCCACTACTACCGTTATCCTCATGGTTCGCGATATTTGCAATATCTTTATGCGACATTTCTCCTTTCCGTTTTCCTCTTATCTTTCACAGTCGAAATTACGCAATCAGCATTTCAGCATCCAAAAAAAGTATCTACAAGCCGTCGGTTGATTTTCGAACAATCAAGTCTATCGTTTAATTTCGCTTGGACACGGCTGCCTTGACTGGATGCAAGTCGCCTCGGACTTTCTAGGTGGTGTAGGCCTTTGATGTATACGCCCATGTACAGTAGAGGCATCGAAACTTGAGAAGACGAATGACTACGTTTAGTAACGTCCTTCTGCTGAACCCTGAGATCTCTTTTGTTTTATGGCGGAGACTTTATCAATGATTGCGCATTAGTCGCAACTTCTTAATTGAACTTTCCTTCTTTCCCTCCGCGAAATCAAAGATTCGTTGGACGACGTACTAAATTGATATAATTCGCTGCTAGTGCGTAATAAGGCATTGTTTCGAATTTTAATAATAATAATAATAATCTCTCACTTATGTCTTTCGTCCTCGTTCCGTAAACCCGTAAATACTTTGGAAATTCGATAACCCGAATCCTCCCGAGACATTTCACGTTTCACGTTGACCCAATTCGAATGTTCTTAAGATGCTAATCAAAGAGCTCATTACTGAAAATATTAAGCACACGAGAATCGTTAATACCTCCAATCGTACGTGCAGAACGAAATTGACCCAATTGTCGAAGATAAGTGTCATTAAGTAAGGTTGGGATGGGTCGAATGTACCCAGGAATGTAGAAGCGGGATGTTCTGTTGTATCGCCAATGCAATTGAACGTACAAGACTGTACAATCGCTTTCAAATATTAGCTATAACAATTGTATACCTAGGTAGTTATACGCGAATTACTGAGTATCAAAGTGTCCGATTTGTATGACATTCAAAATCGAACGGAAGTTTAATCGGATGGAATGATTTCGTGGAATAAGCTGATAACGAAAGCCGCTTCGATAGTCATTGAATTATGAAATTTACTGGACGTCGCTGTCGACATTCCTCACCGCACATAATTTACAAGGAACATTGCACCGACAAATGGATATTACGGAACGTGCGTCCAATAACGTTCTAGCATGCAACTGTTTGCGGATTTAATGCGGTCTCAGGTTAACCCTAAAGTCACCTCCACACCGTGACTAAGATGCCTGTATGATATCTTAGGACGGACCAAGGCAATCGTATAGTCCAACGATGTCGATCGGTCATTTTGATTTCGGGTGTGTAAAGTAAGTGGGAATTTGCTCTCATAAAAATTTGCTGTATTAAAAAAGTCGTCCATTTGTCTTTGTATTTTCAGAGCCTTTTGGCTTTTATCTCAGTTTTTTTGTGTGTATATTTCTCAGACGATCTATACGTGTGAAAGCACCTTTAACAGTCGTATATACCAACGACTTTGGATATGTAATACAATTATGGTCATTCCGTGCAGTATGCGGGTTGGGCATATCCCGCACGCTATACTGAAACGTCATGTTATTAAGGTCACGAGTATTTAGCATTCCCCTTGTGCATCGATTAATTTAATTAATCGGGAGTTATGGCGGTTATCACTAACTGTTGCGTAGATAACGTGCGGATGGGACAAGAAAGTATCAATTCGAACTAACTCCGGCCATTGCGTTATCTAGGGATAATTTAACAGTGAGCTAGAACGTGTCAGTTTATAGGGTTTAACACGGAAACTCTGAATTCTATGAGAGTCCAATAGCATCGTGTCTGGGACGACTTAATTTCTTTAACGGGAGAATTGTTTCATTATCGGAAAAAAAGGATGACAATAATATACAAGAGGCTTCAATTCGTTCTTTCGCTTACACAAGAGAATAATTTAGCGTGTTTACGGTCCCAGGTGGAAAAGTTATATGTGGAGAATACATATATGGATCATATATGTACCGTACACGATTTTGGACATATTAAAGCCATATGTGATTCATATATCGTCCGTATATGATTCATATATGGCCCGTAATATAGTGTCCATAATTAATATAATTTTTACATCAAATAAATTTTATTATCAATGTCCTATCACTCTGTGCAAATACAAACAAAATTATTAGGACTCATAACTTTTACGTATGATACATATGTGATCCATATATTTTCCATATATAACTTTTCTACCTGGAGTGGATTGTTTAATCTTCGTCGAGGCTGAATTTCATTTAATTTAGGAATTAAATTGATCTCCGTCAGATTCTTAAATCTTACGAAGTTGGTACTCGTGAAATACGATACTTTAGTAATTGGCTATGAGAATGTAGGTCTGGATATTAAAAGAAAAAAGTAATTTCACTGCTTAAGATCGGATTTTGAACAAGTACGAATTTTTTCGCAAAAAACAGGAGAATGTAGATACTAGTACGAACTTTGAAAAACCACGTCAGAGACATCGCTCCCGGGTATATATTCTCAAGTAAGAGGGGGGGGGGGGGGTAGTCCTTAGATTATATATCGACGGGCATTGTCCTCCGTGACATCGTAGCAGTTTTATTGGAGGCGAAAGCCGAGAAAAATCTCAGGGGATCGAGAACATTTTCTCTAAAGTCAAGTCGCAGCGGTGGATGGGCCGATGGAGAAGATGGCCTCGCGATATCTTGGGCTCTGTTTTCTATTATGGTCCATTGATTTCTTCTTATCGTGAAAGCGAGTCTTCTGCAATAAAGAAAACAAATAAGTTTATAGCTTCTATGTCTTTCCTGACTTGTCCTGACTTTAATAAGTCTCGTTTCAAAACGCTGTCACGTAGGAGTTGACACCCATTCAGGCTATGCTAAAAAAAATCAACCCACGAATCTGCTTATAGGGACGAGGAAAATCTTTGAAACGGGGAAAAAAAATTCCTATCTCAAAATTTCTTGGAAAAGATATTGGCTTGTGTCTGGAACTTTGCTGATCATTAGATTACAAATTGGCAAATGTCTACTACGTTGGGAATCGATGTCATGAAAATTCTCAAATATCGAAAATACCATCGGAATACATTATTTTCTATATGATGTAATTATAGACACTTCAATCTCGTGCTACGCGCATTACGTAATCAGCTGCCGCAATGACTGCAAATGAATTCAAATTCTGCCTTCAGTAAAAACTACTACGTTTTCCTCTCGCTATGGATTATTCAGCACATATATACATATACATATATATCTTACGCGCGTACAGTTTTATGGCTAGGAAATGGGTCGGAAGTTACTGATGATACATATAAATAAAGACGAGCATTATTATCGTAAAATACACTTAATTTCACGTTATTTAAATCCACTACGTTCGCAATTATAAATATTCATACGAAGACTGATATGACCCATCGGATGTTATATTAAATCAAATCAGAAATTACGTGTCTGAACTCAGCATCTATCTCAATACATTACATTTAATTTCCTGTGAGAAATAGCCTATCGATATTACCAATTTCTGAGTAATTCGCCAGGCAGATGAGGTTATTACTCGTTAGCCCAGAAAATAAAGTACATTGGATCGCCTATAACGGGTATACAATATAATACTGCTAGCCTCTATTGCTCATTTGACGAACGCGAATGTAGGTACAGTCACTGAAATCCCCATCGACCTCGAGATTAATTCGCCAATTAAATGGCACAAGATGGTGGGAGAGCGAGGTGGGGTCATAGGTCAACTCGGGATGAAGTGGGACCAAGAGTGAAAGGGCACAGGGAGGGGTCAGGGAAGGAGAATGGGGCAGAGATAGTGTTCTCCTTCTCTTCGTAGACCTTCCAGCGAGGCTTTGGATTGACTTCGGAAATCTCAGTCTTCGAGCAAGAAATTAATGAGTTTCCCGCTAGAAAGGAGCCCCAACGACAGTTTCTCAATTTTATGGCCGGATCTCGAATAAAGCCTGGTTCGAAAAACAAAGATTGCGTACTTCATTGACGCCCGCTTTCTCGAATGACGTAACGATCGCCAAGGGACGCCACGACGCTTCTTTTCGTTCTTTTTGGACACGTCAAAGAGCTGTGGTATCGTAAACGAGCTGTCTTGAAAAAAAAGGTGCTAACTACCCCTTATGCTACGATGCACAAGTTTCTGGTCCGTAATAAAATATCGACGGAATGAAATCGTCGAATTTTATTAATAAATTTTTGTAAAATTTTTTCTTTTGCCTTTGTCGTAATTATGACGCGTGTCCTTAATGATATAGCAACCTTTTCTAAATAAATGTAAATTATTTGATTTTCTCGAGAAAGGCTATTAATCTTTATTCGTTAATGTACTTTTTGAATGACGAGATAAGTACGAGTTTTTTTTAAATAAACATCTAATCAATCACTGAAATAATTAATAGAGTCTTATGACATCGTGGTTGTCATTAAGCCAGAATATTTTGCAGTTCGTAAATAAGATTTTTTTTTATATATGAAGATGAATTTACTTGGGAAGAAAATATTCGCTAGCTTCGTGCTAGTTAACAAGTGGAAACTTTCAATATTTCCGAGATGAAATCGATAGAGTGAAATTCAAAGTGATGTTCTTTTTTTTGTTTAATACCGTTCGCCCTTTTCCATTAGAGTGCCAATTAATGGAAAAAAATGTTAAAGAATCCAGGTGCGAACAGAAACGCGACAAAGAATCTTAGTACATCCGGATGCATTTTTACCTATAATTGGCATATTTTTGTACTTGGCAAAAACCCAAATATCACGAGTCGTGTTGCGTTTCGCGATTCCAGGTGCATAAGGTCCCAAGCATGACATAGGTAGTTTGAGACAGCATATGCTTATGGATGATTTAAACGGGATTAAGGAGGAGGGCCCCATTGGGGCCACGGAGGGTGTGTGCGAACGGGAAGTAGCGTGATTACGTATTGAATTGGGTAATTATTCAATGGATCGCCAGGCTTCACGCTGTATACAAACGCGGAGTGAACGTAGTGCACCTAGACCGGCTACGGCATCGACATACAGGCGTTTAAGTGTCCCCAGCGGGCTTTGATTCACGACTGGTGAGTGCTGCCATGAAATTGACCTGCCACGAGCACAACCGTCGGAGCAATCGAGCCGAACGTAGGCTCGCCGACGCCGACGCCGACGCCGTCGTCGCCAGTGCTAATGCCAAGACATATACATATAGTATACATATGTGGTATGCCAAAGAGGGATATAGCTGTACCCTTACACGAATAGCCCTTAGGTTTACCTTATCCAAGAAGCGTCGCGACGCTTATATTCTCGACAGCACACACGTTGACCTAGACGATGGAGATGTTCGAGGACCCTCCTTCAGGAAACTAGAGATACTCACCTCCTAGAGGAGATTCTTGAGTAGATCTCGAACTTGTAGTTGCACGGCAAGGCGGGTCCATGGTATGGGCTGCTGGAAGTGTTTTTGGTTATTTTAAGAATAGCGGCTACGTTGAAATAAAAAAGTAAAACCTGGAAGGGGATTGGTAAGAAGATGAAGGTGAAGATGACCGAAGACTCGAAGAAGTACAAAGAGGACCCTTGAAAAGTGTTCTCGATAGACCAAAAGGAGGGACGCCTGGCGTCCTTGAGTGCTACGAATAATTTATTCAAATTCCTTTGAAAGTCATGAAAGTTTTAAAACTAGAAAGTAGGCGCCCGATTCTGGCGTCTTCCTGCAGCTGGGCTTTGGGATCGCGATCGCTGATGGAATGCACGTGAATACGATTCCAGAACCGAGAGATAATTTTATGGCATCTTATCAGTTTCTAGGTAATACCGTTCCTTGCCTGATTCTCTGGATCCCTGATGCTGCATGTAGGTTAATTTATCTAGAAAGATGCTTCTTCTAGGACTGTTTCCGGTTACGGTTGGTATTCCTTCCGGATTGAGTAGCTTGTGGTTAAGCGCATTTAAATGTTCCCACGAGGCTTCCGGTTCGGTGTTAGCGTCGAGTAGGTAAGTGCTACCTGCTTCTGAATTGAGGTCTTGCATTCACACGTATACACCTTTGATTCTGTTCGTCCTTTACACGAGCACGTTTCGCTATATACTCGGTTTACGTTAACTGAACTGATGAAACATGGAAATGGAATGGGCCATTGCGTCTAGTCTTCCGCGTAGCTGGCCAAAACGTACGGTACATTTTCGAATGTCCTTGAGGTTCGAATCTCCACCGCCAGAGTGCACTTTATCCATAATACTGGTTTCACGTTTTTCTGGAAAAAAGTACAAAACGAATTGGGATCTCTATCATCCTTAAAAGCTCAGAATACAAAATTAAGCATTGTCGTCGAAGGATCATCGTCAAGGACTCTACTTGATGCCGATAGCTGGATAGAGTTACTTTGATCGATGAGAAAGTCATAAGCGTTTCTAGAGAAATTCTACGATCGTTCTGCAATCAAACTGCACCATGATATTCGACCAAATTAATGGGAGCAATCGATATGGCAAATATTGATGGGCTGATTACAAACCTAGTTTTATTTGCCCGATATTCGGCCTGCTCATTCGTCGATCGTTACAAGGATCAAATCAAATTCGAGAGCAAAGAGTGGGTGGGCGCTATTGAATCATACTTTTTTTCAGTTTCACTATTTTTTCGACCTAGATCGCTCCTCCTCGTCGATATTTTATCGCAAATTTGTGGATTTTACATCCCAATTGGAATTCGCTAACGATCTCTATACACTGTTAAATGAGCTAGTGACATTTCATATATAAAAAAAAAGTTTGGTATGTACCTGCACCCCATGTACTGGTTTTAATCTCTAAATATTACCGTGAAACATTATCCTCATTCTTGTATACTGTATTTTCGAAAAGAAGAATTCGCTACAGGAAGTTCAACATGATCAAAATTGCAATTTTTTAAAGTGAATTTGTGCGGTATCATCGCCCCTGCCATGGCTCGAGGATGAACCTTACCTTAAGAATAATTCGGAAATAACATCAAGTCAAAGCTCACGACGCTATTTGTACTTAAGTCAAGCGTAGCTTGTATAAATAACACATAGCGAATTGGCACGAATAAAAAAAAAGAAATCACAAAACAAGGGGAAATGAGTATTTGGGTTTCTTAAACCTCTCCACGTGTAATGTCTCAATAAGCTGCGCCCTTGGTAGAAATAACTACGTTATGTTTACTTTGGTTGGATCCACCTTCTCCTGCTTAACAGGCAGCATGAGACTCGTGCCCAGAACGGGAAGGTTGCTGGAACTACAGAACCTTTTTTTAAAAAGACCAATTTAACCACCCTGTAAAGCTCTCGCACGCTGCTCAAGTCTTGCCTAAGAATTTGCTCCTTAGCACTTCCGTGTTACTGGTGTTTCGCACCGACGAGAGTAACAATAGTATGTACTAACCTTAACGACTTTACTCTTGCGTGAGATATGGTAGGTGGTTTACACAGGGTGAATTTCAAGGCCCTTCAGTCCTGACTAACAATAAGTGTGAATAACTACAAGTCTGTAAAAAAGTAGTTCCGGAAAACAACTTTGTCTATCGTACTTTTCTTTTTGCGAGAGCACAGAGAGGAATTGAACAAAAAGAAAGTAAGAACGCTAACTATACAACAAAGACATCCTCCACGAGGAAGTCAAAGAGTCGAATGGAATCGAAGAGCCCGGGTGGTTTTTGCTTGTCTTATTTTTCGTGGTTACGTATATGGGCTATTGTTATAGGTTAGGTTGGTATACGGGCGGGAGCAAAGTACGCGATTCCATTTCGCACATCTCAAAGAAATGGTAACAATATAAAGCTTCTAGGGTTTTCTTTCCATGCGATATGTCTTGATAGCTCAGTCGCGCACATGGGGTCCAGGATACAGAGAAAGGGAGGTACCAGCCGTATCGCTTCTTAATATATTTTCGAAGAGGGCAAATGGAAGGAAGTTCGGCTTTATTTGAGTTTGTCGATGCGCAGGGACGTCTTGGATTGACTGGATGACTTTTTACTTAGCCTTGTTGGTACGGCGAGGAAATCGGATCCTCTTGTCTAGCAGTGGTTAACGGTGACTTTCAACATCCAAGAGTCTCGAGTTCCATCTCTCCTTCGAACCACTTTATTCGCCTCCATCTTTCTTTTGACATATGTATATATATACTCGTTTGTGTATCGTGTAGCACTACTTCCAAGATATACCCCACCTCGTTCCTTCTTTTATACTTCATTCCATCTTGGTCCTCTTGATTTTACGCAGGTTCGCTTCCGGACACGTTATCCACCGTTTCCTGCCGCCACATTCTTTCACAAAAGCGACTTCCTCAGGATCCGCTGCTCGTTCGCCTGCCGCCCCTTTCGTGTTTTTTATCGATATGCCGTCATAGCCCTTTTTTTGGGCAAATACAAACTGTCCCGTGTAAAGCCGCGAACCAGTTATCGCGGTGAAAAAAAAAAAGAAGTTTCGATAAGGGACCAGGATTTATTTCCTAGTCCCGCAGGACTAGTTCTTCCAGGATCTCAGTCACCTGCGGACTCCATCCGGGATGTGAATTTCTTGCTGTTTTCACTTGCCTCGATATCTTTTTATGTCCTTCGAAAATCTTTGTTAACGTTAAAAAAAAATTGAAATTTCCTGATATACCGAACTGAGATCAATAAATGTTTATTGTTAATGAAAGATTTTTAATGATGGAAAAGGCCTTTATGGATGCTTAGACGTGGTATATGGTCTTTTTTTCCATTGCTCAGGACCGAAAGAACTTAAATTTTTGTGAAATTTAACCTCGTCTATCATATCCCACCTCGAGGGGACAAAACATCCAGCCTCTTTCACGGTGTGAAATTTATCTGGCTGCCGAATCCCCATCTGCGAGCATGAAGGGTCGGGTCACTGATGAAAGTTCGAAGATGTGCCTCTGTCTGCGCAACCCCTGATTCAACCTTGCCCAATTTTATCCACGTCAACTACCTCGTACCCCATCTATACACTTATATGTCTATTCGGAAAGATACGGTGGAATATTCTGTAAGATACAATTCGAGAATATAGGTTGAGTATGAAATTGCCTCGATATTTTTTTATCCCCTATATTCAACAATCTTTCAGAACCCCTAATTCAGTCTCATTCACTGAGATTGGAATTGATCCTAAAAATCAAGCCTGACACGATATGAGATTTTGTGAAGATTGACAGGGGTGAGCGTGAGGGACAAATAAGGCATGTATGGATATTGCAAAAATAATGAAAATTCGTAAAATCACCAAAAACTATGGTTGTAAATATAATTGCAAATTAGATCTAATTATTTTACTCCATAAGTCGATTAATATCTATTTAAGTTTATTATCGCTCCCAGTGATTTCCTAAGTCATTTTCGATAGATCACTTTTAGGTTAAGCGAAATTCGCTGAACCGTGAAAAGTTCATATTGCGGACAAGGTTCTCGATTTTAAGGGTAGTACGGAAACTGATATCGATTTCATTTACCAAGCAAGCATGAGGGTTGCCCAACTGGAATTCGCAAGACTTTCGAACAGGTTGCATCAGTGCGAAATAAACGAATGATAAACGTGACAGGAAATATTCTCTTACCTGTTGGAATATTGCACAGGAATAATCACGTGAGATAAACCGTAACAAGATATTACTTATAAATGACTAGTGGTCTATCGCGAGAAAACAAAAATTGTCTTGTAACAGTCTAAGGGAGAAAATAACAAGCGATTATGACGTTGCATTATCTCTTAATGCTCGGCCGCCCGAGACATTAATCCTAGTGATATAGAGCTATTTTTACGCGGGATTCCTTCCGAGAGAAAAAGACAAAACACAACGCTCACTGCCCAAATTGAAGAGTTGCTTCCGACGTCTTGTGTTTCTTCTTTCTGTATTTTCATTAGGGTGACTCGTAAATCTTGCATAATTAATAAAGTCATATCATTTTATCTGTTGTGATAAAAAAAAATTCTTTCCTCGTAAGCAATATATTTTTCATCACCATTGTCGTATTGCATGTTGTCGACTATAATGAAAATTATTTTATTATCGAATTCACGACAGCAGTGCTACCGTTAAGGAATATAGAAAACTTCAAAAACTTTGCGCCTACGTTGAGCTACGTGGAGGAATAAAGTTGGACACGGTATATGTATATGGAACCAGTTTACATACCAAGTAGTACTCTGATATATGTTAAATATTGCTGGTCGAGATCACGTTATTTCTTGTATAAAGAGGAGAGCTTGATGGCTTCTTAATGACTCAAGTAAAAGGCCTCACCGAATGAACTTACCTTTACCTTCGTGAATTGTGTTGAGACTATAATTTCACCGCTCAATTACTCTTGCTAACGAGACTGAAACTTCACGTCCTTTGTTCTTACGCATCTAGCTTACGTAATTGGTGGGGCCCTTGTTGTGGAATTACTTTTTTTTTTATAATAAGAGCTTCCTTACGCTTGATTATTTCAAAGTGACAAACCCACTTGAACGATAGAGTCGAGTACTGGTCACGTTGAGACTTACAGTGTGAAGCGTATGAGATGTGAATTTGATTTGGGTTAGACATTTAGAATATTTATTGTCAATAAAAGAAAAGAAGGGATCCAGGAAAAGGCACAAGAGCAAACAAGGTATGGAAGTGTTCAAAGGTTTTCAAAGTCAGCGTGACGTCAGCCAAGTATCTACAGGTTGTTCATTGTTCCATTAGTTGGTTTCCTGACAATTTATAGAGATACAAGAGGACGCTCGTGCGAAGGGATCGACGAGGGTGGAATGATAAAAAATGAGGAGGAAGAGGAAACTGTCGCCGCGCCGATAGGAAACACGGGGAAGCGTTTTCACAATAAATCGTTTTATTTTATTGACTTTTAAACGTTCAGATATAGACGAAATAATTTTACTAGATTCGTGGGAAAAATCTTTTTCCTTCTTGTATCGAGGGTTGTTGATTTTTTTTTTAAGGTTGGCTAACGTTACTTTGCATTATACCATATCGTAGGAGAGTGCGTATTAATAATGGTAGAGCTTGTGTGGATTCGTGTTTTCGTGGATAGTGGCTGTGGGAGAGAGCGAGAGGGAGAAAGAGAAAGAACCAGGTAAAAAAGAGAAGAAAAAGGGTAGAACGAGATCGGAGTCTTAGTTTTGTAGAAAAAGTTATTAAATAAATAATAAAATTAATCGTGGATATAATCCTTGGGTACAAATGTGTTAAGTTACCGTGGACAAGGGTGAGTAAAAGTGGGTATCTCCTACATCTCAGTCGTAATCCATGGAAATATAAACGAAGTAAAAATAAACGGTGTTTCGAAAAGATTATTAAAAATTTAGAGTATTTTATAAAATTTCCGCATTCCTAAAGTACGGAAAGTAATATACCTTTATATCGTAAATCCGTTGATTTCGGAATACCCTGTACATAAAAGTTTAATTTTCATTGTCAGTAAAAAAAAATAAGTACATAAATCTTAACCTAATTATTACAGGTCGTATTCCTGTACGCTACTGATTTCAACGTATACTTGCCTAAGAATAAATTGCCAATCAATATAACCTCAACTAGACTCTACTTACGTGTAAAGGGAAGAATAGTATTTCTAAGGTAGTATAAAGCGAAATCTTGGAAGTCAAGAAGAGCAGGAAGATCGAACGTGACGCTTGTTTTTACGAGGAATAATTTCTCGCTGAAGACTTCGTTACTACCAAGACGTGACGTCTCCTCGAGGGAGGCTTTAGGGCTGTTGCGTAACTATATAGGTCGTCTAATCCCCAAGGCTCGTCTCGACTAAATAGGCAAGTTCAAATCAAGAGTCAAAGTGTGTATAGACCCTCGAAGCAGTTACTCATCCGAGGAGATATTCCACGGCTGTATACCCTCTATAACGAAACTCAGGAACAGCTTGGGAAATGCTCGTCAGGTAACTTTATTAAAGATTGACGTTCTATCTCAGCATTCTAAGCTCCGTACGCGGAACGCTCTGGGCGTCAGTACGTAATACGGTACAAGACCTACCAACTTAGTACCCTGATCTTCTGGGTCCCGATACTGAATTTTCGAAGTGCGGACGGAAATTGGAAATACCTCAAGCGCCTTGGGACACAAACGTATATTACCGATGGTATCGAGCCAAATGATGAAGCTTGTTGCAGCAGCTACAAATTTTTGTATACATCTCCCAAACTTCGGTATATTATGTTCTGATCGGAAGATAATAGAAACTAAAGGAATCATCGGATCCTTCGATGTGTGTTTCGACGTGTGTCAAAATTTCGCGCATGTTGCGCGCGCATTTCGCGCGGAAGTAATTGGATTTGCGAATAGCTAATATCAGTCGGCCGGAAGGGACAACACTCTGGGGATTGTTTGTGGATGATGGGTCGAAGCACATCGATACGTCACGTTTGATGTAGGTATATCTGTTCCCTGCTTAAATCATACAGAATTACACTCGTTCCTCGTCACTTCCGGTATATACGTACATCGAGTCCCTTTTGTTATATCCCATAAGGAACGTGTTCAGCATGGCCGTTGTAGCTGCTCCTCACTCGAGACACATATGGCTCGACGCCCAGCAAAAAGCGTATCCTATATGGGTCAGTGAAAATTATTCACCCAGGATATGTTGGTTTTTGCTCTGATTACGTCACGGATTTTCAAGTTGCTTGTTCTTCGTTCCACGGTAAATTTTCAAGGTACGTGGATACAAAGCTTAAATTTATGTAAAAGAAGGATTTTCGTTGATTTATAACTGGACCACTGTGTTCCGTACGGATGGTTCTCTTGTATTCAGGTATATCTCTCGGGAGCTCGAAACAATGAGGTTGCTTCGGGAACATGTTTCTATACGCAGAGGAATCGTGGAAGGAGGAGCTTTAGCTCTTGCGTCAAGTCTTGCGAGCTTTGCGACTGATGGGAGTGTGATGGATGATCCATCGGATACGCATTACCTCGCCCTAATCTCGTAGTTACAAGTTTTTTTTTTTCCTTCCCAACCGCAAACTATTTATCGCGTACGGATCGACCGGATGGAGTCTATTATTCGGCCGGGCGAAGACACGCAAGATGGACGGGTCCATTCGAAAAGTTCTTTCGGCTTCGAGTGTCAACCTTGACGTTTATTCGCGCCTGTCTTCACTTATTTTACGTTTAATAAGTTTTTCTCGGATTTTCCAGGGATTTTCATGTTCAAATTTACATTGGGAGTTTCGCTCCTACAGGAGAACCTACGTAGTTCCGCGCGGCATCGTGATTGTCGGATTTAGCTATGGTGGCGCTGGTAATTAATTTTCCCAGTTATCATTAGCTTAATTGCATAACTGACATGGACAGCTCGGTGCCAAGAACGATAACGATAAATATCTTCATAAAGGCGATTGCATTGAAATTCTCTTTGAATAGCTGATAACCATATCGCTTCTACCTGATATAGGTATACAGTTTAACCGTATATCTAACGTACACAATATATTTGCCTATATTCATTGACTATTTTTCGAACACCCGGTAGATCTGAACTCCATCGCGTAAACTGGAAACGCGAGAGTATCGTACGACGAGTAAGTTTTTCGGTTTGTTTCTGCCTCCAAACGACCATCTCCGTTTGTCATGGAAATCCCACAAGGGACACCACACAGAGGACGGAACTTTTCTTCCGGAAGTGAAACGACCGTCTGGATGAAGTTCTTTCGGTGGCGACCGTCAAATAGTCGCGGAACAATTTCGTTTGTTCGCGAAAACCCTGTGCGGCTTGAAATTAAAAGCATAAAGTGCACTGGGTGCAACGAGGCGAAGCTCATTCCATTTTTTTTTCTCCCTGGCATCCCATCTGAACCCGGAACGTTCGAGCTAAATACTACGAAGCCACGTAGAGGATGGAAGTTGGTTAAAAGATTCACTGGTTAACTGCGAGTCACACCCAATGGCTTTGTATGTCTTGACGATAATAAATTTACTCGAGATTCTTCTTTCCTTTCTAATACGTTATTTTTTCGTTTCGCTAAATATTTTTGAGCTTTATTTTATTTCTCGTTCTATCGAAGATACACGTGGGATATATGTATTTTTTTCCCTTTTTTCTGTTGTCAATATTACACGATTGTTTGCTTTCGTCTGTGAGAGCTCAGGCCCCCTTATGGCCTGGGGATCGTTTGTTTGCTGAACAGTCTCACAATCAGACGTCTCCTTTACCGATTCCTCCCCTTTTCAAATTTTCTTACTTAAATGTGTCCTACGCATTATGTTACATACATGGGCGAAATTTATACTATATCTATTGAGACGATACGCTTATGTAACTTTTTTATATTTTTTTTTACACGATATATATTTGGAGATCGATAATATCCTAGCGTTTCAAGAACTTTTTATGAATACGTTACGATAATTTGTTTAGCTTCAATTTTTTCAAAAAGGGTATGCACCATTTTTTTTACATTTTACATATTACGGGTAGAATTATGTTGCGGTTATGAATTATTAATTTTGTATTTAATGGACTGACCCATGGTACACGTACGTGTGACGTAATCATTATGAGGGTAGGACTAAACAATTGTAAAGAAGGTTGACATTATTTTAGAGTACATTGTTAGATCACGTAGCTTTCATATACGGTTTGAGGTGCGCATAATAACTTTATCAAAATGTATTCATCTCTTATTGAGCGTCTATAGCGGATAAACGTATTAACAATATGGGTCGTGAGGAGAAAATCAGTTGAAAGATTTTCTTTTCATGGTTACCTTTAATAATTGATTTGTTTAAAATTTCAAGCTGAAATTAAGACGAAAAAAATATCCAAAGTAATTTTCCCGGAAACGAAGTTGCTGACGTAAGTGGATGATAATCGCAAAGCTATGTGATGAAATAATTAATTAAAACGTACTTAGAACTTCCAACTTCACTAAGTTTAATGAGCTCTTTGCCAGGTAGGTAAATATCAACTATCTACGGTAAAGATGTCTATGTTGAAATTTAGAATTGTAGTAGACAAGCTCATATAGGTATACATATATTTAGACACTCTTACAATAATTCGTCTTGCTTTATTCGTCCATTCACGTTGTGTAAAAAACTTTTATCTACACTTTGATTACTTAAGCTTTCAAATAATATCTTTTCGGTACGAAGGACCGTATCTGTAATCACGTGATGTACTTGCGATTTAAGCGGTTTTTTTTTGTAATACGCGAAAATCGATCGTACAAAACGGTTTTATTATGCAACTAATACATAAAGTGAAAAATAGTCACGCACGAGTTGCATACGTTATTTTTTGCACGGCCATGAGTAAAGTTCATGTGTAAAGTTCGATTTTCAATGCGCAAACTGTACTTTTTACATTGTACACAATATGAAAAAAGAGTACACTTTACGCAATGAAAATTGAATTTTACACATGGACTTTACTCACGGCCGTGCAAAAATGAATGAATAATATTTTGTTAAGAAGCAATTTGAAGAGGATTGATTTAAAAATTGTCGTGTAAACGCAAAAAAAAATATCATGAAAATCCTTCACCAGTCAAAGTGATCAACCACGTGCTTTTGCGATAAGTAAATAATAATATACCTGGGCTAAATTTAATATGAAAAGGGTATAAAATGATTTTACGATCTATCACCTAATAATGTTCCGTCGTGTTTGTATGGTCAGGATCAAAGTTATAATAACAAACGAAAAGTGTTTACGCAGGTAAGAATAACATTTTTTAATTAAAAAAAAATTACGTGATCGACTGCTTTCAATTTAAATGACAATGTGTTTGAGGACATTGATGAAAAATTTTAGGATTAATTTGAAAAAGCTACCAATGTCCGTATAACGTGATTGCTCGTAAAAGGCTCGATGTAAGTATCGTCCATAACGAATTTGGCTGGTAGTTTACTTTACGAGCAGCTCGATCGCCCGAAGCTCCAAGGCTTTTCCCTGACCCCGTAAAGCTTTCTCGATGCTGGAGGCGCAAGCTCTTCTGGCTCTCTGATAGTTCTCGACGATTAAGCAGCAAGTGATATATACAGATACACACATAGAAGTCTAGTACCTATATAAGCTCTAGTAGATACGTAGACAGACATCGGAGTGGGGGGTTATCGAAGTTTCCAAAAGTCTTCGTTTGTTTGGACCGTTTATCAGAAGTCGGGTTTACCCTATCAAAACAGGCTAGCTGGTCCAAATTCGTTGTGATATTCACAGCATCTTCCAATTTCGTTTTGAAAATTGTAAATTCATTCCTTCTCTTACGAAATCACTTTCTATCTTTATTTTTCGGTTCGAAACCTTGTCTATGCCATGTTAGATTGGACGTGGGCCTGAGAAAAAAAGGGTTTTATTTATATTTAACGTGAAATTTTCGGTCACAGCTTACCGATCATATTTCATCGCCACATTTCGCCGCTGGGCAATAACTCTTGTTTTCCTTGTTTTATAAAAACTTTATGGCTAAGGATATTAGATACGAACGAAAGCACTTCGCCTTCTACCCTGATGCTCTCTGCCCTCCTGACCTATCCCCATCCCCCTATCTTCATCCCCCTATCTTTCTTCTCTGCGTTTCTTTTCTGCTGCTAGGTCTCATCATCGCCACACAGCCTCTTCCGCATCTTTCGCTCAATTTGCACCTTTCTTTTTACCCTTGACCGTCTGTCTCAACAGGAACCTTAATAACTTTCATCAAAAGTTCGTCACTTGATTTGCCCACCGCGGTGAGTGCAGCTTCCGTTCGTTCTTTTTCTTTTTTGGCAAAATCTTAAAAAGTACTTTTTTTACGAATTGTTTGCCCATTTTTTATGTTCGTATATAAAGCCCTGTTCATTGGCTTCATATACTCATTCATTTTTTTGAAAATATATATAGCATTACTTAATCGATAACAATCCTATTATATATGGGCCATTTTTATTAACTTTTTTTATCTATCGTTATATTCATCCTATTCCCTTATCACGACGAGATTCTGAAACTCGTCGTAGATCGATTCTATAATGGAGTGCTCTCGATGCAATTTAAAAGCTCCTTTAGTGTAGAGATGAAAGAGGATTATTGTATAGCGTAAAATGAGTGTATACAGGAACTTTCAATTTTATACCTTTTCAGATTTTACACGTTGCATTCTACAGAAGTTTTACAGACGTAACCTTTATGATCTACCTACTTGCTCACTAACGCATACACAAACAGCTTTGGATAAATTCACATATGCATAAGAAAAAGATTACCAATAACGACCTCATTTTTGTATTTCTTTTCGTATCACTCTTTATACACAGACAAAGTAAATATGATAATCTCTTTTTTTTTTACATTTTCTGCAGAATGTAAATAGTTGACGTATTTACGTGTATTTCTGCCATACTGTCTATTTTTCCTGAAACTATGAAATTGTTTGAACATCACTGGCTGTACCATTTTTTCCCGATACATCCGAGAAAAACAGTAACAGAATACGTAAAAATGTACAGACAGATAGTACTCGATATCGGGATGAGGATTGACTAGATTTCAAATCTGCTTATTTATATGTCTCGTCGGATCAATTCGATTGAAAATTCCACTAGCTACGTATATGTATGTATTATATGTATATATATATGTATATATTTTAGTCTCGGTACTCTGCAGTAACTCGTATTTATTTACTACCATACCTGGAATGAATATTCATGCAACGTTCTATTTCGCTGCTGGATAAACTCACGACGAAACATATTTGCATTAGAGATAATGGAACCACGAGAATAATTGTGCTTTTCCAAACTTTCCACGGATTTTGCGTAACTATGTTGACCATGCAGAACCTTTCGACACTTTTTAATTATATTCATTCAAGATGTGCGTTTTATAATAATATATTGTCCATCATTGCAATATTACTTCGCAACGGTATACTCGATCTTTGAGTGGTTATCGATGGGTTAAAAAAATGGCGTTCAAATATTATCAGGAGAAAAGGGATGTTTTGGAAAAATTTTGATTTTCACTGTAATGGATGCTCGTGTTTGATAATAGATCCTTACATCGTCATTGATAAGGTAACGTTAATGATAGTAGCACAAAAGGGAAAATGATGGTGGCACAAGTAAATGTTCGATCGAATTTGTAATCGGTGCTTGGGGACATTTGCAAGCATTCTCGTGGTGCGCCAGATCCTGCCTGCTGGTTTAATCGAAGCTCTGAGAGCTGGACAGCTGGTGGCGCAATCGTTTTTTTTGCGGCAATCCCTGACGCTTAGCTTAAGCATCTATAGTGGCGGCTAAACCACATAGGAGAAGTTGGCCGCACGACTAACCATTCGCTAAACGTAATAGTAACGATAAACCGTTTTTACTCCAGATACGAGAATATCAATGCTTGTGCGTTATATAACTATGATGGTGATTATAGGAAATAGTTGAATATGAAAATTATTTCAGCCATTAATACACGTATTTTTTTTTTCAATTCCTATGTCACTCGTATACGTTCTTGGAGAGGGTTACGAAATTAAATTTTGGTATAGAGTGTATTTTAACTTTGCCATGGATTTTTTTCTTCTAATATTCTGGAAATCTCTGATTTGCTTATCTACGGAAACAATTGGGACGTTGCTCTCGCGTTTCTTTAACGTGAGATAAGAAACGTTTTCTACGAAAACTCGGTGCTTGCTGCTACTGTACGCGCATTATTCGTCCTTTTGTTTGGCTTGGATTTAGCCTGCTTCGTGGAATTGTATTTTCGGAAATATTTTCGTATTTAGATCTTGTCATTGATTAAGCAGACTCGGTTGCGTTATATTGGGATACGAGAAATTTTCTGGAAATACGTGAAGAGTCAAATAATCAAAAAAGCGTTGCATTAACGTTGTATGTAAAGTATTATACATATATATCGATAAAAAATTAAATAGTAATAGCAACGATTAAAAGGATATTATGTTACACATTGATACGAATAGTATTTCTACAAGGATTGCCATTACTTACGATGGCAGACTGATTATTATTTTTTTTAAATTCAAAGACATAATACAAAAATTCATTAAATTATCTTATCTTCACTCGCGCAACACATTCTCGTATTTCTCCTCTTTGAAAAATTATACCTTGCGCAGCATCCGTTTTACGTTACTGCTTGGCGAACGTGATCTGATCGAATCACGTAATAGGTATATGTATACAAGGTGTAAGAAATTTCCGATATTCCCGCATCTCTTTCATGGCTTCAAACGAGTGAACCACGTAAAAAGGATAGTTGCGAATTCTCGAAGGGATCGAAATCGTTAGCCACAATTCATTCCCAGCGGACGTACCCGTACCGCAGTAACCAAACCCATTCGTATAAAGAGTATAGACACTGCGGTAATTTTATCCGACAATCAGTCGAGTTTCGGTAACGCGCGACATAGCCGTAGCAACGTGAACGCGGCAGAGAATACGTAAAAATATATATACGACGTACAGTCGTGGGTAACAATACACAAAAACTGTTTCGGCGCAAAGGTTGCGGAAGAATTGCGGCGGACGAACGCGTTTCGCAACAACATAAATTACCAGCAGGTATAAAACAAACACGATGCCGGGTCGTTTATGCTGAACGCGTATATAGAAACCAAGGGGGATGCGGAGTTAGCGTAGGTCGGATTCAATGAGTATCATGGAACAACACGGGCATTGGCGTCGGCTATGTATTAACTGTTGAAAAGCGGTTATAAATAAAGCGCGTGCTTTCCGTCGCAGTGTCTAGCGCTAAACGTTGTTCTCTACAATTTGCAAAATTGTGCATGAATATTTTATAGCATTGCAGGAGAAATCTGCGACCGCATTTTTTCCCTCCTATTGCGACGCCCGGTACTGAAGTTACAGTCGTAGCGATTTAACGATATTTAGCCATTAATAGTTTCAGCGCGTTCAAAACGATCGTTACGTGCGTATTCACCTACGTGTTGCTATATAGTACAGATTTTATACTTATGGCATAGAAGTGTACTTATGACCGACGCGCGGTGCTTTACGATTCATCCTAGTTGCCGTTAAGCACTTACCATGGAAAAACCTACAATTCTCACCCCAGAACGCTTTTACGGCTCGTAAAAAGTTCCTACCGAGTGCGATTCTACGACGAGAGGAAGTCAATCGACAGCTTATACACAGCCACTACATTATTTTCTGGTAACAATAACAGGGTATTGTGTATGAGATGCTCGCGAGAGCTTGCGTGTGGAAGGGCGCAAAGGTTGGATAGGATTTCCGTTTTGATGCGCTATATATATATATATGTTACTTACGAGTCTTAGATAAAGCCCTAAGAAAAGGAAACGGCTTATGTTAAAGGTCGAACCTTCGCTCCTGTTCTGGACGCGGAGCTTTTCTATTTCAGTAGCTTATTTCGAGAAGTTTTGCCTCGAGCGTCTTTTGTCTAGTCATACAATTTCTATTGGCCGTGGAAAGCCGTCGGGCTTCTTTTCTCTGTGTGCTTCAATTTTTTTTCCTTTTTTTTTTCTTTTTACGTGCCTTTTGCCGAAGACCTTGAAGAAGACTGGTAGCTTTACTGTGAAATTAATCTGGGCGACCGTTAAGTCGCCTGTAGTATCATGTAGGTTGGTAGTGGCTTATCGTGCTTCTTAGCCAGTGAACTTTCACGTTTAGTAGGTAGTTAACTACCTCTATTGGTACAAGGTAGCAGGCAGTGGACGTGGTCGGATGCCATTTCTCTTTCTTTACCAGACCGGTCCTAATTCCACTAACCTTATAAACACTAGGGATCCAGGGTTAAACGGATCCCTGCTATACCGAAACCAAAACAATACTATTGTCTGCTAATCACGGAAAAGCTTTCCTTTTCAATAGAAATCCTAGGGGCGTGTAGGATGTAGACCCCTTGTAAGTAATTCGGAATTCTAGTTTCTTGTTCCTCAATTTTCATTCGCCGACTCCTCGACTACTTTGCGTTATCTATGCTTTTTTTTTTTTGGTATAACGAATCGCATTCAACGAGACCGACAGGAGCGAAGTGGAATTCCACGTTGCGTCGTGCATTCATTTTCGTCGCGACCGGATTAACGCTGGAGTATTGTCGTCTGGAAAGAAAAATAGAGAAAAAAATTTATGGTAAAAGCATCAGAGCCGTTAATGCACCTTCGTGTTTTCACATTCTCACGTAATACGCGCGAAGCTTTTCACTTGCTTGATAGAGAATTTAATGATTTTAATGCATCACGTGTTAATTAATAGGCTGAGAAAATTTGTTTAAGCATTCGTCAAATTTTATGTTAACGTGACAAAGACTTGATTGACGTGTGTTAAATCGAGTGACGTAAACAAATTACGAATTATCGACAATCAACCTCGTGTACTGATCAGTGTGCCGATTAATGTTTGATGACTCGACTGGTTTTATTTGATCGGGGGGTCATGGCTATCATGACGTTCAATTAATTAGACGATGTTTACGTTCACCTGCACTCCAGTGTTGTTTGTCCTGCTTGTTGTTTCGCTACGTGTTCTTTTGGCGTGGTTGTTGGGAGATGCGTTCATTTCCTTGCCAAACATGAAAATTATACTGGAATTTGGTCGGCACTCAGGTGGCACTGGAAATTCAATTATCTCCATGAAACGTCATCGATGCGAATTGTTCACGTAGTTTAAACTGAACCCGATGAATGATAATTCTGTGACGTGTCTATTTTCCTATACATATACAATTATTATGCATTTATGATAATGACGTGTCATTCATTTCTTCTGTTTCAGGTGAGCAGATCGTTTCGTTCTACATTCTTGTCGATATTTAACGTGAAATTTATTCACGTTTTTTTTTAATCCTGTCGCAAGGTGAGCTGTACAGTGTAAATTATTCGCTATCCACTACAACATTTATTAATTGCGTTCAGCGTGTGATAGGATCAATGTATATGATCCAATTACGAAAGTAGACAGTGATCGGATCATAATGAGCCATGATCATTCTGAACTCGTAACGGCGTTATCAGACGTTGCCATTACGGGTATCGCTCGTTATCGTGTACTTGTTATTATACAATCTACCCACTGCAAATGCCTTGCATAAACTTTTTATATAACATGTCTGCATAGCGAATTGCTATAGGATGTTTTATACAGGGTGAATACATCCTGCCATGTATAAAAATATTTAAAATTCCTCAAACGTTTGATCAGTCAATTCTATCGGTAATTTTATTTTCAGTACCTTGTATTTAAGAAAGCAAAAAAATTTTTTACTCGATTAAAAATTATTTAGTATGCAATCTGCGAGTGATCGCTCGTGTAGTAGTTGATGAATTAAATTTAAATAATATACAAAGTATTTTTGTAGTGACAAAATTAGACTAAAAATTGATCCATATCTTTTTCCTTTGATTGTCACGATTCATCTACTTTTTTTCCATATAAGTAAGCCCACGTAATTTCAGCTCTGGGTACGAATGCCTCGGTGTACATAAATTTACCGAAAATGAGCAAAACACGTATTAGCGTTCAGGTAGCTGGCACTTGCAGTGTTCATTGATTGTTCATTAAATGACCTCTTTTTCAATCATGCACCACTAGAGCCGTGTTCTCTTGCAATTCATTACGAACAAATGCAGACAAAGTGCCACACGCCTTTCGAGGTTATAGGATTCCATGTGTATGAGCATTAGTGAAGCTACGCTGAGCAAGCACAGTGGAGCATTTGAAAGCCCATAGATTATTCGTACCTGCGTGTAAACTCCGTACCCTTTCGTTCTAAAGCGAAGCACATGCATTATTAGTATTTTCTGATATATTTCATAACTCGGCTTACTAAGCTACGTACGATTTAATTAACCCACCCGGTTAAATTTTGAAATTACAACACCGGCTCGTTAATCGTTCAAAGGGATCTGCTGAAAGTTGAAACTTTTAGATAGCAAAAGAAAAAGGAAAGGACAAAGAAAAAATTATTTTCTTCACAGTGCGTCAAAGAATTTCATTATAAAATTTCCGGAAGAAAAAAATATTTCAGACTTTCCGTCTGAGGAGACTGCGGTAATAACACAAGAAATTGTATTAGTTGGTATTACGGTATATATGTATATTAAAAAAAATATGTTAAAAAAAATCTTTCAAAAATTTTGAACGACTCGCTTCGTTTTTAAATCTCTTCTTTTTTCTTACGAAAAAACGCTCTTCTCTTTGTTCCTTTCCGCTTTTTTGCCAAACACGTCGGATCAGTCAAAATCACGAGTCCCCACCGCGACCGATTTGTCTTTCCGCTCGGTAAATACCCTTAAATGACGAATTGCGCAAGAGCCAACAAATTTCCATGGTTTTCGTCCGCATCTACGTACACTCGAGACTTCTCGTTTTTCATCGACCAACTGATGGAGTAACGTCGCGACGAAGTAGCTTCGGACTGACGTAACACGGCGCGCTAGTACAACTCCTGCGCATATTAATCAAAAGTTACGATCGCACCCTGAAGGGAACGTACATACGTTGCGGAACGTGCGACTGGAGCGCAAGTTATGGTTCGATGTAAATTCATATGGAACGGGGACTGTATATACGTGAATTAGTATAAGTTTAAATTTTCATTCCATTATTTCTCCTGTATATACGTATAGATATAGAGCAAGCCGGTATCATTTTTACGAGAAGATTTGAGTTTTCGAGCGGACGTCAATTCGGAAATTGGAAAATATATTTGCGTCGTGCAAAAAAAAAAGTCACCCGATACTCGGATACCGGAATCGTTTGGGTTTCACGTAGGGTTGAAGACACAATTTTTCCCAGGAAGCAGCTTACGACCATTTCTATGATTTATCGTGTGTATACGCGGCTCTACATCTCCTTTAGCGACAGAATTACGCACTGCGAAGTCTCCGCACTTTATTACAGGATGAAATTACGTCAACCGAGAATGCAAAGGACGCCTTTTCGGTTTCTCATAATTGTCCTCGATATCTAAAAATTATGGTTTAGTACAATTAATTCAGTCTGTTAAAAATTACGGACTATAGTCTTACACGTTGTATTTGTCACACGCGAATTCAATCGTAGACAATTTTTTTTTGCAAAAAAAATTAATCGATTCTCCAGACCAATTCGTATATGACTTTTCACGAAACAAAAGTGTTAATTACAGATACAGATATCAATATTGAAAATTCGCAAAAAATTCCTGATAGCCCTGCGGGTAGTAGGCGTATCTATTCCGTGTACGCGAGTCGTGCGGAACCTTTTATTTCTCGAGTAAAAAATGACCTCGAGCGAATATAGAGATTGGCAAAGAGTGGTACCAGCAGTTTCAACGTTCGCTTCGTTATTACAGGGTCCAGCATTGTTCGTTAGAAAGATTGCTCTTATCAGACTCGGGTAACCGTAAAGTTCGACCGCTGCCGAAATACACTGTCCGAACCGCGTGACCGTTTTACGTCGCGAATAGCCCGAGATAGAAATTTGTCGTGGTTGAATAGCTAAAATATAGTCCATTAGGAGCGCCTCGCGTAGATTGACCAGGGCCGTACAAACGGGTCCTTATATTATAGCACCTTATTGTATACGTATACAATCAGCACACATGTGCATTGTGTCATGAGGGATGTTCAGCGGACTGGAAGAACTAGCATATTCTTATACAGTATATCCTATATCATAAAACGTGACATTATCGTTATCCTTTGGAAATACGCGAAAGTGGCTGTTTTCTTAAAAATCCCGAAGTTCATCTCTTTCCTTTTTCCCCTTTTCGTCCAAGAAACAAGACAATTGGCCGCGTTTCTTATTTCCCCAACTACGGATTGCCAAAGCCCCCCGTAGCTGCCACCGTTTCTCAGAGGTCTTTAGCCTTTAGCATCGCCCGTAAAATTCGCCCTCGAAACCCGCAAGGGATGCGTTGTTTATCCCTTGCTTTTTCCTCGAGGCCTTTCAATTCGAAGGATTACGAGCGGCAGACGTATTCAGCAACTCTCATCGGCAGAAATAGTCCCTGACTCTGGATACCGTAATACACTTCTACTTCTAAGAGGAAGCTCTTGTTTGAGCAGTTTCACTCTAAAATGCAGTCCGCTTCTTGTAGACATCCCTTGGCTGCGGGAATAACGTTTCGGTTTTACCGTAGAATGCAGTTTCCGTCTTTCCGGCAATTTTACAGTTTGCTCTCGTTCTACCAACCACCCCTTTTCTACCTCCCACCGCTTGAACATTTTCTGCCAGCCCCCCCCCCCTCCGTATACTCGACCCAACCCCATTTTCTACCACAATCCCCCTTTTTTACCACCGGCGCTTTCCCTTCTTTACTCGTCCTCTACGTTTACCTTTCCGCGGTTGTTACGCTACTGTTCTCTACCTTTCATCCAATCGCACCGGATTACCATGACTGCTTCCGGGAAGACCCAAATCGTTCGTGCTTTGAGCAACGCGCTCAAAATGGCTACCATCGACTTTCTGACTTTTTTATATCATTTTTATTCCTTTCGGTAAGAACGCTGTTAACGAGGTCGGCGAGGGTGTACGGATAGAATAATAACTAAAGAAATTTCGTGTATTTTACTCGTGAAATTGGAGCGATTCGGTGTCACGTTTTGCTACCCTTGTTAATAATTTTCCAGTGGTTCAAGTAATCATCAAAGATTCTCACGAGTACAAGCAGTGTTCATCAGTCTGATGGTGCAGGCACTTTGGAGGATGACAGGAATCGATCGCTTCGAGTGTTTACCAAATATGGGCTTTCATTGTTGATTCGATCGAACCGATTAATTGGAATATCCAATTATAGCATGAACGCGTAGCTGCCTCTATTGCAATTCGGCGAAGATGCGCGCATCAACTTGGAGATAGTGACGTAGGCGAGCCAACGTTGCATCTCTTCTTTAACCGTTCCATTATCTTGGATGAAATCGAGTTACTCGTCCGAGAAAATGGCTCGGGCAATTATTGTACGTGAAGTAAATGCAATTTCGTATCGAATCGAGAATTGTCCTTGCGTTGGTATTCGCCGAGGGATTGTGGCTGCACTTTACTGAATATTTACTTTTCTTTTTATTCACTTACGCTAAGTCCCGTCAGAGGGCGAAAATAAATTAAATAATTTTACTAGGAGTAACGGCAAAAGTTTACCTAGTAATCGCAAGATCTACGTACTTGATTACCACTGCGCTTTACTCGATATCGAGTGATTTGTCATTTTGTAATTGGACTTTTTTTTTCAAAAATTTTCCACCCCCTTTCGTTAATTGAATTTTATCAGATAACATCTTGGAATTTTTCATTGAATTGTATTCCTCAATTAGTGTCTTCGCTATTTTATCTTCACACAGCATATTCAATGCCCTCGACAAGTACCGAGAGCCGCTTGGTTACGTTTTCTAAGGGAATCAAGGGGTTTGCTTCACGAATTTGCTTCTAAGAACGATTTTATAAGAATTAGCCTTTTACGGAGACTTAGCGAATATATCGTGATTAAAATAATTATCTGATAGCGTCGCGATCCGAGAAAACCTCTTCGCGTATCAATGCTTGCGAAATATCGTATTTCAATTTTTTTTTTTTTTTAAGAAGGTGAAAATCAGTCGTCGAGCATTAGCGACAGGCGTCATACCAGGCGCGAGATTTTGCTCGAGTCCCTTTCTATAACGTATTTCCCATTTCACGAAAGTATAGACAGATTCAAAAGTAACGTTCCACCAGTTATGTAATATAGTATGCACTCTCCCATCCAGAACGTATCATTTACTCACCGACTACAGTACTTCCGTTACAGGTAAAATATTATAATAATGCCATTTCGCAAAAGATATATATCAATGGATATAATATATCTGATCCATCCAATAGAAATTCAATTGAATTTCAACAATCCCAGCTGGATTTCAATCAGGAGATAATCCTACTCATTGATTCAAATTCTGTTCACACTTTTAGTGACTTCAAGTCCTTTTCGACGGATCCTATGCTTATTAGGATTCGTTTAATCATCTAAATTTCCATTTAGAATCCTTCAATGGGTCTCAGAGTTACGGGGTGAAATTAATACGAGATGGTGTACCGGCTTTTAATTAGTAATTTCACGTTACGCTGATGACACGCTATGTCGACGTCAAATGATAGAATAATCCACATCGTGGCTGCAGATCTGCAGACTATAATCAACGTGGTCCATTAAGGCGATAAAGAAATCATGAGGGATGAGCAATTCGTTGAATTAGACACTTTTTTTTTTCTATCCCGTAATTGCACGTCTATATGTCATTGTCGCTTTATAGAGATATAACCTCTCGTTGTCCCTTATTAATCACGAAATACGTTAGTCTCATCGCGTATTCACAGACGCCGCTTAGGTATACGTTGTATATATTGTCTCTGATCAAATTTTCATTTGAGATGAATTCTCTTTGACGCTTATGCTTTTGTAATTTGATTCGTCGACTATTAACTGGTTGCTTCTACATATTTTTTTTTTCTTCTTTTTAATTGCAATCACGCAAGAGCCATTTTCACTAAGATCCTTAGTAACGGTATACGTAGAATGGTGAAATTCCCAAAATGTAAAATCGATGCTTTCGTTAGAACGCTTAATGGCTTTTAATTAATTATACTGCAAAGTCTCTTCGCTGATAATAACTCCGCGTAATTTACAGAAGCTCTCTCATATGTGTGCTTTATTTGATTTAATGCGCCAAGATGATATATAATTAAATGTCAGCTTACGTAATCAGCTTGTTACACAGTATAACATAATATTTAGATGCTAATTAGAGGCAGTGTGTAATAATTTACAAAATTAATTACAGATATATATGTATATGTTGTATTTTTATATGGTACCACTAATGCTATATCATGAAGTAGCTATCAATTAAGCATTAGCATAATTACGAATGGCTAATTGATACAGCATGCAATTAGATGTTGATATCAGCTGCTATTTTAATTAGCGAAATATGCACAGTGTATAATTGTTTTGCGCTCGGGACAAAATGGTGGCCGTAAAGGTCGTTAGAATTTCGTTACGACGTGACCTCAGTAAATGCCCTTTTCAGATAATATTCAATTTTACGCCACAGTCGCGATACTTGCGTGCAGGCAAATTTCATTTGAATCGATTAACATTACGGTGCGTTTATTGTTATGCCCACAGTCGAATAAAATAATAGTCTATTAATACCGCAAAATAAGCTTTGGATAATTATTGTACTATTTTGGCTACAGAAACAGACATACTGTGAAGTTAGATCAATAGAATATTATAATGAGAATGTCAAAGGGCACATTCAATGATTATAGTTTGGACGTATCAATATCTGTGGTAAAACTGTGATCATGAAGCTCCTATCACCGAAGCCGTTTGTTGTTACATAAATGACATAATATCAATTGTATATGGAAACTTATTCATTAACGAAAATACGATAGATACATTTAATTTCGATAGAATGGACGATTGGTTAGCAATATAATTCTTTGCGGGATGAGGCAAATTGTAATTTTTTTAAAAATATAGTTACCGATCGCAATGGCGATGAAAATGGTTGAAAAAGGAAATGTAGCCGTTCTTTTTAGAGATTGGGTGAAAAAAAATCTGGATTCTTCTCAGACGATTTTTGTCGCGGTAGCATCTTCTGGTGGGTGTGTATAACAGAGTAAAAAAGCAGTATTCAAAAGATATGGGGCGCATGAAGAAACTCTACCGTGTTGGACAGGTATGAAAGGGAATTGAAGATATGAAGCCTCCTTGTGTGGGCACCCCTTCATCCCTTGCTGCTCTAATATTTATGTAGTGGGAGGTGTATGGTTCCGGCTGCTTCTCGGTCTTAGCTAGGGATGCCTGAATATAAGGCGCTGGGGAAATAAAGAAGCCGGGAGATGCGCTGAGCTTCCAAGACCCTTTCTCTCTACGCTCCACTTTCTTCGCTCTTTTCATTCTCTCTCTGTCTGTCTCTCTCTCTCTCTCTCTCTCTCTCTCTCTCTCTCTCTCTCGCGCGCGCGCGCTCTCTCCCTTTCTCTTTCTTATCTCTGCTCCTCAACATTATTATATGCGTATCCCCTTCATCCGTGGGAAAACAGTTTATTGAGTAGATAGATACGTAAAAGGGTTTGTCTGTGCATTACTAGAGGTATCTACCAGTTCCGGAAGTCTCAATATTTTCTTACATCTTTCTTTTACACGAACGACTACTCTTTTACTGTATAATTTTTCCATAACTCTGTAAGGGTTGTTTGATATGTGGTTTGCATTGCCTGCGAGGTTTAAGAATACGCCATATTAAGGGATGAAGGACTGTGGGGATATATCACGCGAGAGTGGAAAATGAACAGCCAGCAAGTTCCGTCGATGCTCGACAATAAACTTGGCACCGAGAGGGTTAAACGAAATTGTTCCTTAAAAAGAAAAAGAGAAAAGAAAGTCGTGCAATGGCAATATCTTACGGGATTGGCAGCAGAGGTAGCTTTTCATTTGCCGTGGCTAACAGAAACGGAGCGCGCTTGTCGGATAGACAAGTTCGAGAGAGACGTAGCTGTGACTTCCGGTGTAGACGCCTTGCAGGCGGAAAGAGAAAGACCCTCGCCGTTCTCCCAGCTCGAGGGTCTCTATCGGTGCGGTTTTCTTTCGGCTGGAAATTTTAAGGTTTTTACGGTACCACGCGAACCTGGATTGTAACTCTCTTCCTTCACACTCCATAGTCATGCTTTTTAAATGAAACGTGCAAATCGCTATTAACGACGTAAAATGATTATTAAGTATAAACTGATGTATAAAGTATGAAATGATTATTACGTATATAACAAGTAAAGACTTTTAAAATTTACAACCAGTCTTTTCGATAGAGAACGAAAAACATCGATGACTTCCCCTCAAGTCAGATCCTTATTAGGTCAATGTTTATTCGATTAAATCGAATCACACGTAACACGCGGAATGATAAATTACTCAGATCTCTTAATAGACGGTCCAGGCGGTTTCCTACTTCGGCGCGGCTGCCTGCTTACCGATGCGTAAATGCTTCTGGTTTCGTCTCGAGTCGACACTCTCGGCGTACTTTAGGATTCCAAAAGACTGCCAGCCAGACGCGCCATGTCTCTGCGATATACCGCATTTATGTAAACTCTTGCGTAATAAAACTATGGCGTAAGCGTTATTGCCGGGATCCTTTCATCTTGACGTATGTAGAACATTCGCGAATTTCTTTTAGCGCTGATAACGCCTGTACAATTTATATACGTACATGGACAATGACACCAGCCTGTTCTTTCTCTTTTTTTCTTCGGATGAGTCGGCTGACGCACTTCTAATTGCTGCGCCTTTTCTCATATTTTCTACACTAGTTTTACTTTTACGTTTTCTGCATCTGGGTCTAATTCCTGCTTGCTACGTTTCCGGGCTTGATACCGTTGAAAATTATATCCTGGTTTCATACCGCACGTGCATCTTCTCGGGGGATTTCAAATCCGCCTAACCTATTCATTCGAAGTACACCTGGGCGACAAACAACGCGCCTCATATGAGGTACCCGATATTTACTGGCATTTACCGAACCACTCAATCAATGTCTACGTCTAACGTTATAACTGTGGATACGGAATTAGACGGTACTAATACCACGTCTGTCCTCCGAAGGATTTCACCGCCTGAGGATGGGAGAGAATTGACGAAGAGAAAACTAAAATGTTTTATCGTGGGCACGTCTGGATTTTAGATTTAGGTTTTAGTTTCTAATCTTGATTTTTAGTGTCGATTCTTTAAGTTAAGTACTCTTGTGCTTTTACTTTTACAATTTCATTTACGTCGCTGGATTTTTGTATGATTTGAATTGTGTTTAGAAAGACTCATGCTTGAAAGTGTAGAATATATATATTCTCTCTCTCTCTCTGGCTCTCTTTTATGTTTGGCCTGGAACGTAAAATTATAGCACTGTTACAAGTTGAATCTGCGAGCTTGACGTTGAAAAATAAAGGAATTTGACTTGCGGCAATTTCAAATCGACCAAAGGGATAAATTTCTTTGTGCGAATATTCATTTCTGTCGGATATCTATATATATGCATATGTGGACGATGCTTTGCGTGGGTTGATATAACTATGTATCAGGAATTCGATGGAATAGTGTTCGGACGGATTTCTAACACGAGCTTCCGACAGAATTTCATTTTTCGCGAAAAAGAGAATGTCCCAAACTTGCAAGCTCGAAGGCATCGCTGAATCGAGATGAAAGAGAAGATATTTTAATCGCTGATATCTCCACTCGTTCGTCCTCTGTGATGCTTATATGAACATTTTGATCGGCTCGCACATGCAGTTGGGGATTTTTTAAATAAATTTTCTTATTGCGCAAAAATTGACTCACTGTCGTATTACTAAAATTAGATGCATCTATGCAAATTTTACTTTCTTACTTTGAATTAATTTTTTCGAGTCACAAATTTCTGCGAAAGTTGCCAATTTCTTAGTATGCGTGTGTAGCGTGCATTTGCCATTTTATATCCCGTTCTCAAAATTCGACTTGATTACTTTCAAAAAAGTCCGTAATCCACTCGGGCGAAGTAGCCTAAGGATATAAATACCATTAGGGGTGAACGAGGGTGTTTGTTGCGAGGGGATGCTACGAGTAAAAGGTGAAAAGTTAAAAGTTCGAAAAGCACAGGATTTTACTTATAACGGTATGGGACTGTAAATTTGGCGGTATATTTATATTATAAGGAGTGAAAACGAAGCCTTATATGTCGAGCTTATAAAGTTGCGTTAGCGACTAAGAAAATGTCTCCTCCATATCCGTAGTGTAATAACTGCTGCACTAACGCTGGCAATGGCTGAAATTCTGCTTGCTTCCCAACCGGGCTTAATTCGATTCCAAAGAAACTCCGAATCCTGGGTCGCAGAAGTACGGTTTCCCCACTGGGAGTTGTTACTGGCGGCTACTGCAGTCAACGGCAAATAAAGATATTACCTTGAAATAGGTAGCAATCTCGGTTTTCGAACGATTCGGCTAACCACTTATACTCTGTGCGAGTAAACTCGATAATACTATGTTTAAAGTATCTACGCATATTTATCTGCATTGAATACCAAGTTATTCAGGCGAAAATCACGTGTTTGTGTAGGATGACAATACGAGATAGTGAAATTAGAAAAAGTCGATTTTTTCTTGAAAATACTAGAAAGGGTTGTATCAAGTACAATTGCATACGTTATGAAACCTTTCACTTTAGATTCTCAAGTTTGATTGAATAGGGGCTGGAAAAAAGGTTAAGGGGCGGTTCTCGAGAAGGGTGAAATGTGTGTGAGAAATTCACGAATGCGAGAAGTCGTTTCAGAGGGGTGAAGGTCGGAGGAGGAGGATGGATCTTCGAGTTTGGCGACGCATGCAATACTTCTTTGTTAAAGTAAATTCATTAAAACTTTCTTTCCCTCATATTTGCTATACCATTTCGCGAAGCACGTCATTGTTCTTTTTTTCTTCTTCGTATGAAGTAATAAGATTTATTTTTTTCTCGAGAAAAAATATCCGTCTGTCGTCTAATAATCAATTACAATGCATCACGAACCCATTAAATAAAATTATCGTTATCGGCTGTTTACACTCTCGACTTTGTAACGTTATCATAGATTCTGTGGTTCCTGTACCCCTCGATTAGGTGCTGCAATCCGATCTGCGATTTCGCAAAAAAGAATCAGAGAAGATAAAACGGCTTCGCGTTTCAAATAAAAATAAAAAAAAAACAGCGTCTCACCGTTTGCTTTCGACTAAATGCAACGATTTATCGGTTTTACATTGGATGCCTGAAAGAATCGTAATTTGACGCAGCGTAGCGCACAGCATGCGGCTGTAGAAGCCGTTTACACCCTTGCTATACGGAGAATGTCCCTTTTTTATCAGTAACGAATAAAAGTCTAACCCTCCTATGTATACGCTCCAGATAGGAGTCGCTGTTTACCTACGGACGTTCCGATCGAACTTGTTGCACAGCTACCAGCGTTAATTGAGATTTTCATGAGAGATAGTGACGCGTTTCAACTAGTAAATTATTAGAATTTTGAATTTCCATCAAATTCCCGCCTGCCATTATTTCTCATTCAAAAGAAACTTGGCGTTCGATAGATAACGCAATTATACAATGGGTATTATCAGGGGTGGTCATTATCAATTACACGGACACCAATCCATTAATTTAAGCTTCAAAGTTTCGATATTCGACAACTTCTTGATCGTAAGAAATATTATTGGGAATTTCATCTAAAATCGGATTAAATTGTTGCGACATTGACTAGACGCGGGTAGCTTGGTTATTATGTACGTCGATATAAAAGCTGAGACACGAGTAACGTTAACGCGACGGAAAATAAACGCGTAAGAATTTTTAGACGCGTAAATAAAAAAAAATGATGGATGCGTATATTCGCTAGATGATATTTTGGGATGATGCGATTTTTATGTTGGGTTTAGGATGATATTAACGTTCGCTCTTGCCGGTGATGAATTCATTAACTTATACCAGACAAGCTACTTTCTACAAGCAGAATCTCTCATCAATCTCAATTACACCTTTTCGCTACGTATAATGGACTGCATCTTTGCAGGACACTCTAAGGCCGTGGTTCAAGGTACAATTACGGTGTACTAATTGAATCGTTCAAAGAGTCTTGGCTCAAAGCCGCGATCCCATTTCGAAAGGGGCACTCTTGATTTATTTAAATATCACTGATTACGAAGATTTAGGTCATTCGATGTTAATGCGTCGCCATACTACGTCGATTGGTTATTCGATTATAAGTGATCCTCTCGAGCTCTTTATTCATTTATGCGCCAATATAAAGCCCCATTACGCGACGGGATTAGGTACGGTGCTTTATATAGGTTTGTTATTTCTTTTTCTTTAAAACGCTATAGAATTTTTTTTTTGATTGAGCTGTTACAAGCTCAGCCTTGTATGTCTTCTCCACGAACAAACTCTGATAGTTAAGATAATTGAAGTTGATCTGGATTGTATCGTTCTGTCAGACCGATACTAAAGCCTTTATTACATCTACGTGTGGAAAGTAAAGATGGTGACTTTACGATATCCCCTAACCCGTAATTGGCTGGTTGGCAATTTGTATCGAAGCGAGAGAATCCACGAGTTTTTGGTATAGTTAGATAAATAGAATTTCTTATCTTGTTAGGGAGTACTTGAGGTGTCTCAATAATTTAGGATTTTATCGCGACATCGCGTAACGCGTCTTTGCGCCGTGCGTCGTTGTTGGTCGAGAAAGTGAAATTTTTATTTCAAAGAATTAACTGTGGAATCACGGTGGCCGTCATTTGAATGACGGAAATACGTTTTAATTAAATATGGTTTAATTAGTGGAATCCTAGAGAATTCGAGCGAGCATCTTTTACACGAGAGAAAGGGAGCTCAATTATGGCTGGTAGACGAACCGGAAAATCATTTTGCTGTTTAATTTGAACGGAAACGAGTTCGTTGAAAGGTTAATGAAATCTTGGGAAACTTCTGCCGGAGCAAAGGGTTGCGAAACGCACCGAGTGATTCCGTCAGTCATCGCGCCTCGAGAAAGGTCAAGGACGAGTGAGAAGGAGTCGAACATTTAATATTGCAATGTTACGTAAGTTATAATATTTTATTAAATTCTCCATTTTTTCATGTATAGCAAATTTTTTTGCACAATCAATCAACTGGTGTTCTGGCTTAGTCAGGTTTTCCTTTTTTGACTGTGTTTATCGTACCTCATATTTATTCGTAATAATTAAGGGTTGTGTCACGTATAAATTTGCGTATTGCCGATAAATCGATTCAAGATTGCGAGGTGCTGGGAGACTCAAACGAAGGACATATTTTTTTTTTATTAAATTTTCGTCAGCCGGGATTAACGGTAAATCTTACCACGCCGTTTCCTTTCTTTTCGACGAGAATCCAATTTCACTTCGCTCTTTCGTTGATCCGCGTATAAAATCTTTATCCTCTATTTCCCTGGCGCCTCGCGCACCCTCCCTCCCCCAACTTTAACCCAGCGTCGTATTCTCTGCCGTCTTTTGCCTCGGGTCTAAATATCCACCTCGTATTCGTTCGCTTCTTGCAAAATACACCCACGGGGAGCAGCTACGTGCTCAATCAGGTATGAAGAACTCGAGTAAAATCACGTAGGGCCGCATTAGTGAAAAATTCTTTAAGCGGATTCCAAGATCAGATGAAAAAGATGAGAAAAGCTATATAATCGAGCCCACGTTAACGGAGGTGCCTTCCTTCGATTTCTGAGCTGTGAAAAATTAATTATAAACGAAGCAGCCAGATGCGTTGAATATTTCTCTCTGGTTGCTTCCCCCTTTTCCAAGGGATTGACCACAGCCTTTAACGACGTCTCTGGGAGGGTCCAAGAAATTGTCAGCGACGTCGGTGTCCACGGCTGAGAGGACTGCCGAGTCGAAAGGGTGACGACGCAGCTCTCTCAACCCTAAATATTCGACTCGTCTTATATGGATCCATCGATCACTCGTTCGACCTGTCCTTCATATACTTTAACGTATGTATCATGAATGAGGGATCGACGTTTGGCGAAGATCGACGAGTAATAATTTTAGTTTGGAACGGAGACCTGGTCAGGTCGGTTTCGATGGTTTTATTAATCGAATATGTCCCTTCCATTAGACGGGTCATGTAGTCTATGGCAGGTCAGTTGAGGGATCTGTCTGTAAGCCAATAGGGGTGCCTCTCTTATTCAAGTAGAATTTCAAATGTGTTATAGAGACTCGTCGGATGTCTATAATTAATTTAAGGCCGTAGTACGGTGTTGCTACCATGACAACTTATGATCAGGGCTTTCCTTCTGACGTTGTTACGCGTACGAAGCGCAAAGTCCTGTTCTCATGTTGGTATACGCTCGAGTAACTAAGTTATTGGCCATTCGGAAAGATGGCGGCGACTGTAAACCATCGCGCACAGACGATTGGCAATGGTTATGGCGCCGCTGTTGGCACCGTAAATGTTGCACCCTCCAGTTAGTACCTAAGGGTCAGTATTGAACGAGGTTGGGCTGCTGGTTTGGGGTTCCAATTTGGGGAGGGAGGGGGGGGGAGACTAGTCTAAAGGGCAATATCAGCGGCCATTAGAGCTTTCTCTCTGAAATTAGTTGACGGTATAATTTGATCCTCTATCCGATTCGATGCCCCTTCTCCAGTTATATATGTTTTCATTGCCGAACCGAAGAACTTCGTAATGCTGTCGTAATATGGTGCTCCCGCGTCGCAAGGACAATAGCGAAATAAGTACTTTATAATTGGGGGGGGGAAAAAATTGTAATTTCTTAATGACTGGATTTCAGTGCATTTTGAAATTTTTCGAGTAATTTATGCAATTCCGAATTGATTGGCTTTTCTACGTATCGGGCGCAGTAACTCTTGTGGATTCTGGTTTTGTATATTTGCTTGACGATTTCTTGAATTGATTCAATTGACGACTACAGGACGATAATGTATTTATGCGTTGCAGCCCTTGAAATTTTTCATATGCGTCTTTGACGATTTCGGAGAGAAAAAATTCTTCACTTTTCAGAAAAGCCAGACGTATCCTTGAAACTTTTGTCTTACCTCGAAATAAAAAAGTTGGCCTTCGCGACAGACTGGAACAAATAAAGATTTGATTACCCAGCCGATAGGTTTTCTTCGATCCGAGCAAATTGGAACGCGAATGGAGTTTCTAGATACTCTCAAGCTTTCCAGTTATCTACCCAGGAATAATATTATTTACAAGCTTAAAGACGTCGTCGGACGTATTTTTAAATGGAGATCTGTTAATTAATTAAAAATTGCAGCCGTGCAGTATATAGAACGTGTACGACCGTCTATGCATCCGAAGCGAAGAGCAATGGGGAAATTTATTTCCCATTGACTATTTTATTAGATGAACAGACCGAGGAAAAAGGAGGAAAGGAAGTCGTTTCGCATGAGTGCATAAGGGCGATTTCCGGTCCGAAAATATTTAAAACTTTAACGAACGCAATCCTCGTCCACTATGCATGAGTTTGGCCGAGCTTCTAAGTACATACGTAAAAGCGATCCCCTTTATGTATTGGTATCTAGTATATAACAGAGTTTCTATATAACAGACACTCATCTGCTGCACGACTGATACGAGCGAATGCACTCGATGCACTCAATGCACTCGATTGCACCATACACTGTTTGCAAGATTATTAATCCAATGCGTTTAAGATACAATAATTATGTTTCATTTTGATTATTATATTTATATCTAATTAGAAAGTATAAGTAACAGTCTATTCGATTAGTTTATTCAACAGACACCTGAATACAATTTTTACTTATTCATGCCTCTACAGACAGATAATATCGTGGTGTCACAAGGTAGACATCTACATCCCTTAGGAATCCCATTTGACTAGCAGACCATTAAGTGCTTCTCCTTTACTCCCTTCTCGAGGTGGGGTCTTTTAGGGTATACATGAAAATGCTTATTCGCCGTTAATCTAGTCTACGTCAAATGGCGAGACATCTTCCAGACATGCGGTAAAGACATGCTATGTCTTTACGAAATGAATGTCCCCTGTGCAACATACGTGGTGCAGGATGATGTAAAATATTTTTCGAAATAATAACGTGCAATTTTGTTCGTACGATGCAAATATAAGTTTCAAAGTCGCGCGTGCTAAAAAAAAAGGGTAATTGAGTAAATTTGAAATTTTAGGTTGTCTGGCGATCATTATAACAATGGTTTACTGTAAATTTAAAGTTTATATTGAAAAATGTTAGTATTGCCCGTTGCGGGATAACCTAGGATATTTATATATAACACTAAACTTAAGTAACACATTTCATCTATATTTTTTTCAGGCCGTATCGAGTCTTTCATTAATAAACGATGTTGCAAACATTGTTCGTAACCATAGCGCCGTGGTCGTTTCGCAAACTATAAAATTCACGACCGCGGCGGTCATTTCGCGAACAAATGACACCCGTGTAATATTTTTCGCATTCACGCTGTCGCAAAATCGCAGCCCGTTTGTCATCGCGTGGAAAATTCTTTTTTTTTTTTACTCCAACACTATTCTTTTTTCTTCTCCCTTATCGCATCCGACGGGAACGCGAACATGATGCCGCGGCTGCGACTTGCGAACAGAACTTTGACCCAGTTTTTACGCGATGCGCCGCGGTGCGATTCGGTGTGGTTCACATTCTCTGGTGACTATAGCAGCGTAAATTTGGACCTTTCACAGTTCACGTTGTAATGCGAATTTAGCGTAGTAGGAGTAGGGATTACATTACTGGCACGGACAACGGAAATCTCTGTAATAAGTTTTAGCTTTGAAAAATATTTTATCCCGGAAGTCAGTACTCACATTGGTATCCGGTTTATAACGTCTTTTATGACACGACACCGACGTGATCCTTAACCCCTGACATTGGCTGATATACTATTTTACACCGGTGGATCGAACGGGTGAAATGCACGTGAAATGGGATGCTGCCCTGACAATGCATCCTGACGTGTCGTAAAGATATAACAAGATTTATATCCCTGTTTTGTGCCGAGGATTTTATAAATGGCAATCCTGTTTGGGGGATGAAAAAAAGTTTTGTAACAACGAACAGTATCAATTTTGGCAATTGATCGATTAAATTAGTTATGTTATTTTGTGAATTTATTTTTGATCTGTCACTTGTAAAGACGCATGGCTATTCCGTATACTGACATTTGCCTTTATTCGATTAGCATATTCGTATTCCATAGAGATGCACGTATGTTTCATGGGAATATGCCGTCGCGGTGCGCCGCGACGCTGCCAACGAGTGTATATCCTGTCACGTGGAAACATAAATCGTCTCTTGGTGTATACGAGCATTAACGCATTGGAAAATAAGCTAGGGTGGTTCCACGATAGCCGAAACAAACTACCCGGCTTATATAACTTAAAATTTCACCCTTACCAGCACCATCTATATGTATAACGGGAGTTAACTCATTTATCTATCATCTCACTGGCTTCAGAGCCTATCTGAGATCGTAATAGGCTGCAGGTAGGGGATGCTTATACCCTCAGAATTCTATCCTCATACATATTCAAGGCGACGCGAAATAGGAATATTAGGTAAACGAACATTTTATATGCCTCTCTCTCTCGTACCCCTTTAGTTTTTCTTATTACCTCTATTCGTTTCCTCTATTTTCAGTGTCTTCGTCCGCGTTCCACGATCCACTTACTTTTCTCTCGATTCACTTCGATTGGCAGACTCATCCTGGTCTCGCGACTATTTTCAATATTCACTGCTCTTAGGAGAAGTATAATTTTTTTCTTTTCGAAATTTAATTTTTTTTCTCCTTTTTTCCTTCTTATATCTCTACGATCGGTTCTCTTCTTCTTCATGCATGCTGGAAAAATTGTTCATGGCTATATCACAGGTTAGCTGACACCTGCTCGAGAATCCTGCGAAGAATGGCGTCTCTCGGATAGAAAACTTTTGACTGTAACGTTACTTTTTAATTGGTTAGCCACCCCCGGGGATACGAGTTTACGAGAAGTTCGATCGTTTGAGATATTTATTTTATCATTGAGTTCACGCTCGAGAAAAGAAAAGCTTGGTTGAATTTAGTCTGAATCCTATAATGGATATCTTCGTCTGCCCAGAGGAAGAATATCAGTTTTATGAATTTGGATTTCTTAAAAGTTGCGTTTAAACCTCGTATGGTAACCTTTTATTTTTCACGTATAACCTCCTTTATTATTCATTGGTAGATTTTAAGATTTGATAAGAAATTTTTTACATTTTCATATAACTAATCTAGATTGTCAAAGTGTTATCAAACGTCTTTTTTAAACTGCTCACTTGTCTAGGGCATGATTACATGCTATTTCGTGCTGATGTCCACCAGAGTTTTTGCTATACTTAAAAGGTCTGTTTTTCACAATTACCATTTAATAAGGTTCGCCGAAGGGCGGACGAAATTAAAATCTGGCGAGTACAAACTTGATTAATGTAGGATTTAATTTAGCTTCGTTTCGCAATTTTCAACCTTTAATTATTTCAGCCTTTGCCCAGCTTAACCAGTTCAGCCTCTATATCTGCAATTGTACGTTCGTTACGTTTACTATGCATACCAATCAGTTTATTTGACATCCTGTAGGACAATTAACGCATGCATATGTCAAGTAAAGAGAGCGTGTTAAAAAAAAAATAGAATTTATAAAAATACAATATCCTACCGACAAACGGATTTCCACAATATATCCTATATTACTTTCGTTTCCTTTTTTTTTTTTAATACGACTCTACCTTGATCACGTAATACATGATATTAAAATTTTACGTCCAAATTTCATATATGCATCCCAGAATAATCCGATCGCGCGGTACTGTTGTTCTTTGTAACAAGATCACAACATTGATTATTGGATTAGAGAAATTTATATATTTTTTTATCATTACAATCTTTACTATCACCACTACTGCTGCAATCAACGTGAGTGAAATTTTGGGATCGGACAAGAAACTCTCAGATAAAAATTTGCAGGATGGGAGATCATTCAACTGATCGCCCAGAATGGAAATAAATTTAATGAGGCTGAAATTTTCGGGGCTCCCATTGTGGCAGTATTTTCCTCTTACGAGATTGGCACCACTGCGAGCACAGGTTTGATCTGTCAGTGCAATATATAGGAGGCGACCTTTACGAGGCGCAGCATCCAAAGGGTCCAACAGATTCAACTCTTTCGGCTTTAACAACCCTTCAAGTTTCCAGTGCAGCCCTCGGTTCGCACGTACATATGTACATACCTACTCGTTGCCTCTAAGGTTGTTTTCATGAGTGCGACAAGGACCGCAGAAGCGTAACCTAGTGGCAACAGTGGCAAGTGGCGAATGGCGAATGGCGAGTGGCGAGTGGCGAGTAGCTGGTGGTCTGTAATTTCTCTAAAGTCTTGTTGAGTAACGTTCACGTTCTGGAGAAACCCCTCTGGACGACATAACTCTTGGCAACGAGTATCGGACCGAGTTGTTGATTTAGCTAATTGTTAGGTAGTTGACCTGTACGAAATTTCGCTTCCTCCGTCACGTTTGCCGTAGCTAACTCTTGAGAGATCGAGTTTGGATCTACCATGCAGTTAACTCTCTAATGAACTATTAACTGTAACACTTATCTATATACGTACTCGCGTGAAACTTTCGACGTCTGCTTATGATGAGCTTTGAGTGGTATTTTTCCTTATTTTCCTTTATTCTGTTTTCGCACTGCCATCTTGAGCAATTCTTGAAAATATATTCGTATCGTGGGAAACGATTGCAGGAGATAGGATTAATCTTTTTGTTATTGCCATTAACGGTATTGTTGACATTTTTTTGTATAAAAAAAGAAATTGTTGAAAAATCATAAAACGAGGGCGTTACTTTATATACGCTGGTATATAAAGTTTTGTTACCGTGAAAGTATTTTCTCATTCAAATAGTACACAGCATCATGAAGTAACAGCAATGGGATCTTATAACAAAGTAATATGTTTGCCAAATTGAAATAGGACTTTCAGTATTAGCAGTTTTTAAAGTAAAAGTAATATTATTTTACTAGTAAAACATCATCGTGTCATGTAAAAAGCGACGTGCATTTTAGTCTCGATAATTGTCAAGGGTCGTGGAGTAAAGTGGAAAGCAAGCAAGTCGGAGAAGGGTAGGTGAAGCTTTCTTCTGATCCTAGAAACGTGTCGGTAAGAGTTCACTAACAAGCGGGATTTCGGAGGCTGTGCGGTTTACCAGTGCAAAGGTACACAGACGACGCAGAGAAGCGAGAAGCAGGGGAAGCGAGACTGAAACGTGGACGTGGGATAAAATCCTCGCGTAAGTGTCCCGGCAGGAAAGCCTGGGGTATTGAAATTCCGTGAAAGTGGTGCTGCTGAGTACTCGTAGCATTTGGCAATGGCGGCAGTGGCAAACGTAAAGCCGTCAGGGTCCTGAGGATTTTGCGAAATTTGCCGTCTATAGGTACGCTCCTTGCTTCGTGGGATAATTCATATTCGGGGAAAGGGAAGGGAAGCGATTTCGACGAAGCTTCCTTAGAATTTGTGAAGAGTGCGAAAGTAAATACTGCTGCATGTATTTACTTCTATGCACGGTACATAAATTTAATATATATGTATATATAGTATATCTTGGTTTATGAACGATCTTTGCGTTATTGAAGCTCATAATGAGTGCCTGGATGATCCTTTTCACAGCAAACAGGTATGCTGTATACTTTGTTCTCCCGTGTAACAAGGTTTCTCTGACAAGGCTAAATCATCAAAAGCATCGGGAACAAGAGAATTTCGTCGTGTATTTGATTGAAGTCTAATTTCCTTAACCTTTTTGAATTACGTGATAATGTCATAAACGATGTCAGCGCCAAGAAGAACGATTTTGTTGGGACGAAGGGGGGAGGGTGGAGACAGAGGGGGGACTATAGATTAGAAGGATAATGATGTATAAAGGGGGTGAGAATATTTCAAAAGTTACTCCAGTCGATTAGCATTGAATTTAGACGTTATTACTATAGGGAATATCGATCATGAACGGCAACAGGATAAATCGAACATAACTACGTCAATGTTCCACATGAGAATCTTGAATTTTGTCTGATATCCATTAGGGAGAATATCTTAAAAATTCTTTCGTCGAAATCGTTAGGGCTGTCGTTACTTTTCAGATCGGCAGAAATGGACCAATAATCCGTATTTTCATAAAAATTTTACGGTCTCCTGCCCCTAAAGGGAATCTAGGAAGAGCTTAGTCGCACAAAGGCAAAGGAGATTCATTAAAATTCAGGCCACATTTCCGGACGGCGCCAATGGTGGTCCACCTTTCCTCGTTCTTGGGGTGCTTTCCCCTGTACCCTTATACCCTATAACTTTATAGGATATCGAGTTTCTCTCTACGAACGATCACTGTTATCCGTCCCAATTGATTATGAGATTTTTTAAAAATATCACTTCATCCTTTAGTATCTTTCGTGTAGCCTCAGTGCATTTTGAATCGAAGCCGAGGGATACGCATATTCAATTATAGAATTTATTTGAGCTTTTTTTTTCAAGGGTTCACGAGGCGACTTAGGATTCCTTTACAAGGGCGAGAATTGTGCCAATGAGTGGCTGCATAGTCAGAGCTGCCTTCCAACCCCTTCGAAAAAGGGTTGATAGAATGGCTGATTATAGTCGTTGAAACGGAAAACGATTTTCCCTCAGCGATGTCTGGATCCACAGCATCATTTCACAGTTAGGTCTTAGATCTGTGCTCGTTCAAAACGTCGTTCTGGGTAGATCCTCGTATCTCTTATACTTCCCAGATAAACACTCGGAAAGGAAATCTTGTCTGCTCGGGTATTTATACTGGTACATAGAGTTTTAGCATGGGGGAGAAAGTTCAACATCACCACCATTAAATCAAACTCCCTGGATTACTTGGTACGATTATTTTTCGTTGTTACGTTGTTAAGTTAATAATTTATTTTCATATTTTTCTCCTATCAGGCATTTTTGCAATTATACGAAATAGATGCCAGATATCGTTTGAGCGTATTTCTCATTTTAAGCATTATAATGATTATGCTTAGAATGGTGCTTGTAGGTACTCGGAACGATTTTCAACGATATTAGTTATTCGAGTGTAGAATTAATTTCGCAACGAGAAACTGGACAATTACTAAACTCATGGATGTAGTAATAACTGCAAATTTATTTTACGTTTAAAATAAATCCGCTCTGTTTGTATTGATTTAAAAATTCATTCAGTTCGGACGGTGGTCGGGAAATGGTTTTAAGTCCCGGAGGCAAATTTTCGCATGAACAATCATTGCTACCCGAATTCTGTACATTAAAATTCTCAGGGAGAATTATGCGTTCCGCAGAAAACTCGTTTAATGCTCATTGTACCCTAAGGAATAAAGAATTTTGAAGCAAAATGAAAAAAGAGGAGTGGATCAAATATTAATTTCAATGACGAGACTCTAGTACGTTATGATGATGACAATAACGTCGAATCGCTATTTCGGGGCGGATTGAGTGCCTATACATTTAACTTGTAAATCCGTCAGATTTTGTTTATAAAGGGTGTAAAATAATTACCTACACCTATCTGTATACTCATCTATGTTAACATTATATTGAATCATTTTTTCATTTTGTTTTCCAGAATCATAGGCCCCCTTCACTGGGACTAGGAGGTGGTACTGGGCTGGACCGGAACCGGAAATGGCCGCGAGGTGCCTCCTGCTGGCGCTCCTCGCCGCCCACGCTGCTGCTCTTCCTGATATAATTAGGATAGGTAAACTTCATGCTTCTGAAACAGGAAATCGGTTTATATTTTCTTTTATCCAGGCTATGCCATAATGAGCAATCTTATTTCGGCCTGGCAATAATCACGAAAACCTTAATACGCTTTTTTTATACCTAACTTTACACAGATATACGAATCGATCTGATTTCTACCATAGGAATTATTGATTGTGTCCTTAGATTTCATTTATTTTTCAGGAACAAAAAAATAAGGGTGCAATTGTACTCGAGATCATCCGATCTATAAGTATATGACCTATAACCTCTTGCGTTAACGCTTCTTTACCGCAGCGTGTGACGTTCACGGCTGTAGACAATTCGCGGAGAGATTGCGGAAGGATCGATTATTACGCGAGGGACTGTATGGGCTTTGAACGAGAAAGACACGACTCGCGCTTGGGAGATTGCCCAAAGGTAATGGAGCGTCCATTACCGTTTTCCGATGTACGATAACGGCGCGTATCGGTCGGTTCAATTTATCGTTAATTATAGTGTCATCGTGGGTATAACGGGTTTGTAATGTAGTTTATCCCGAGCCACGTCGAGAAACGCTTTGAAAACATCGTGCTGTTGAACGTCGAGCTTGAAAATTCGTGCGATACTCGACCGTTCGTCGTTAAATTGATCCATCGTATAACTTGTTATGCAATCCGAGTTTCATTACAGTCTCTAATAGGCGGCAGGTAACTTCGTATTATGAGACGGTTATACATATAGATACATTATTCGGTACCGGTGAATATAACGCGATCCTGGGAAATTGATCGTTAATTACTCGGCAGTCATGCCAAGATGGTTGGGTTAGAATTGCTGTAGATTTCAACGCTATCGCTTCTACCGGAATCAATAACAGTCGCTGTAAAACCGGAAAGTAAATTTTCTCCTGAGATTGTCCATATCTAACTCTACTGGCCAGGAAATGCGTTAATGGACAATTTTGCCGACGGATTCTCTAAGAGATATATGTATCTCTTAAGATTCACCTTTTGGTGTACATATACGTGAGCTCGTAAGGACCCTTAAATCTGTTACATCGTAAAGCCCTTTACGATAACCTTGAATTTATGGGATAAGTAAAGATACGAAGAGATTCGCTACTCGTATCGGTTATTGCCGTCGTCAAACACTTTATTCCGTCGAATGTTTAATTTGCGAATTAACTGATGGTTCTATTAGTTAAATTAATATTGAAATTGAAGATAATTTTCTTGAAATGAAAATTAGTCCATTGCGTTTTATATGGAAACTATGATAATATTTCATAATGAAATCATTAATTCTGGGTAAACGCGGTATAATATCAGTAGAGTTTTAAAATTTTGAATATAATTCTTCGAGCTTATTGGAATGTTATGCATGTCGGGGTAGGATTTTCCTAACAAAGTAAAATTTATTGTTTATGTAGGATTTGTGTAAGGTGTGTATCGGCTATGGAAGATTGGGAATTCTGTATTTTGAATGACGAAGCCGAAGGGTGCGGCAGGAATTGAAACAAATGAAAAACAGGGTGAGGGCTGGTGGTGAGAAATCAGAGGGGGCGATCGAGGGACCGAGAGGAAATATGTGCTCATGCAAAATTCATTGGAAATCTCATTGCATCGCTGCGATATTTTTTACTATATCCGGAGGTCACTGAATATTTATTATTTCAATAAACTTTGTCAGCGATGAGCAATATGTTTTTTTTTAATTTGCAACAATTTAATACAGTTGCGTAGCGCGGACAAGAGAGCCAGAAGTTTTACGTGCCCGATAGCGCAGAACGATACAATATTAATTTCATTGCGTAACCACTGTTCTCGAGGTTCGCCGAATGGTTCGTGCGAGAGAAATTCACGTTACTCGAAAACGTGAATTTCTGCAGTCAACGTAGATGAGACATTTATCGTTGAAAAGTTGGGTCGCGTTTCGTGACTTTTGACCAGACTTGGTTTGACCCTGAAACTAGTAGAAAACATCGAGTGCCGGTCGGCACGGTGCTGCAGAGAGGTCGCTTGCGAAAGTTTGAAAGATTCAAGATTTACGGTGAACCTTAAGAAGTCGTGTAACTTAATCGAGCGAAAAACTAAAAAATTGAAAAAATAAATTTTTTCGTGAAAAATGCAAAAATTCAAAATTATTCCACACGGGGCATGTACTAATTAATTGATGAGGTCGAAATGGGAATTTAGATGTCATAAAGGCCTTTAATGAAAATAACGTTCGACATTTCAAGCTCGATGTTAATAAATATTTTAAATGCTTCGATGAGTCGTTAAAATCTCGAGAGCTGTTATTTGATTGAGACGTTAATTGCGCTGTCAATGTATCGACGTTGAAATATGGAATTGAACTTTTTCTTCTGTTTTTCTGGCCATCGTGCACGTCGAGCTCGAAATAATTCATTGACCATCGATGAATATTCAGATCCTATTAATTCTGTTGTGTTATAGAAAAACACTGGCAATTTCCGACGAAATCCAGTGGCGCCGTGGCGATTTCACGTTTTTACTATGTCTCGCTTTAATCGATCGATTCAATTGTATTGGTTCCGAGTGACCTCTATCAGAGATGCCAATAACAGCCAGAGTCAAATGAAACGCGAGCGTTACATTACATTATAAATAAATATATTCGATAAGCAACATGAATACCATTCGATGCAATAAATGATTCGCGGCAAAGATGAAATTTATGAAGAAGGAAATTTTCATGAAATTTTTACATTCCACAAATTTTGTATGGTTATATCGATTCTTATTTTATACTGAGAATATTTATTTGACAAACATTTCCAGAAAATGAATATATCGATATATTTATGACATTGACGTAAACTCGTTATTCCTTTCCTGTAATCATCGCGTTCAATGAAAACGTCGAGATACTTCTTGTTAAGATATTCCTCGTTAAAATGAATGAGATATTGAGAACTTCGGACTTATTCTTCACGGTCGTCACAAAAGTATAATATAGATCGCGAAAATGAGGTGGCAACGATCGCTAACGAGTCGCATAAATCTTCGAGAGAATTTCTATAAATCTTAAGCCCCGGATGGCGCAGCTGCTCGGCGAGTTGCCCTATGACGAATATGAGGTTAAACTCAATTTATGGGATGAATTTCCCTGGCCAGTCGTATACAAGTGTAGGAAACTTAAAGCCGTGTAGACGTAACCTGCACACTGTAAATATCTTCGTCGTGGCACCTTGTCTGGGAAATAAAGATGGCATTCCAGGTGGCAGATGCCACTGACGTAACACGGGTTCGCGCGTTAATTGATTGGAAATAATTTTGAAAGAGTAGATTTTTTTTAGACGTTCATTAAAGTCAAAAATCAGTCTGTTATAAATTTACCGAAAAAAAATCTCACAACAGTGCAGAGTTCAGTAGTTTCAGAGAATAATTTTTAAGAGAATTCAACGAAACAGAATTTAGTTCATTGCTCTTAGTCAACTGTAAAGTTACGAGTAAAGATACATATGTTTATTTAGATTTTACTGAATTGTATGTGCATATACCTATACCCCACCTTTCAAAGAACCAACGGAAATTTCTAAGTTTCTTTTGTTGACATTGCAAAGCATGTAAGCTCCTTCAGTTTTCAATGTGTACTTTAACACCTTTACTAAAAGACAATTGTACTGCAAGTCGCGTTGAAGCTTACGTGCACCGTGGTGATCATTTATCCATGCAAGGGTACAAATAGGGGTGGGTAAAAGCTCGCGTCGTTGACAGCTGTGAACTACATACTGGTTCAGAAAAACTCATACGAGTATTTTGGTCCCTTTTGAGTTGCGAGAACGGATACTGCCTGTTAGTGAAGTTTTTGACGTTGACAGGTGAATATGAGGGTGAGTGTGTTTCTAGCTGTTGTTTTAATGGCGTAAACGAAAAAAATGGATGATTTAGTAAACTCGACTATATCCATATGCTTCATACAAGATGTATAATGGATCTATAAAATTGGACAAAATTTAAATTTTTCCACTAGTTTTTTTTCCTATGTAAATTAGAATTGTACCCCTGTATACCGTTTAACTTTTCAAGTTCACGATTTTAAACACGTAGAAAGTAACGTAAAATTATAATATCAGTGATAATTGAATTTCTTATCACATTTACAGTGTCCCTTAAGGCAGCCAACTTTTGCACGTTTCCCTTTACGCGATTCACCGAATTCCCTGAGTACATTGCGTAAAATCTATTTGATGATTTTATTTGTAGAGGCAGTACAAAAAATTGTTGTTGTTTACTCCATCATGGTTAACTAAGTGGTGTCGTATTCGATCTCACCGTAACAACATACAATTCATTCTGGTTGCCGTGAATCGCGTAAAGCCAAGTAAAAGAAAACTTGACAAATCTAATAGTACCGGAAGATCATATACGTATATACACTGCCGTACCATCCAAAGTCATTAATCTCCGTTAATTTAACGAGAGCACCGAGGAAACATCTCAGCCCATCCTTCACGTCCATTTATCCACTTGTACAGATACAAAGAGATAGATAGATACAAAATTGTAAAAAGCTCTTACACACTTTGCTTCTCCTCGACTCTATTATTTTCCTGACGACATGTGATCCATTTCTGAAAACCATTGTATAATCGAGTACGAATGGATCACCATGTCCCATTCGCCCGTCCAATCGTTCTGAATCACTTATCGATGACGATATCAGGATACGAAAAAAAAATAAATAAAATAAATGAATTTGACGCGCCTTATCTCTCTGTTAAAATATGTAATCTAATAGAAATATATGATTTCCCAGGAGGTCTGTTTCATCCAACCGACGACAAACAGGAGGTGGCTTTTCGCTATGCTGTGGAAAAGATCAACGCAAACAGGGCGATTCTACCCCAATCCCGTCTCAGCGCCCAGATTGAGCAAATATCACCGCAGGACAGTTTTCACGCCTCCAAGCGCGGTGAGTCAGTCTAATCGCTCTCTGTTGTTTTTTCCCCTCACTACGTCAGTTCTAATGGGATCCTGTTGCGCACTCGCGGCTAGGGATTTCTCGTCTCATTATTTTGGGGTTTGCCATTGTTTTATCGTAGCCTTGAGCTGGGAAAATACAATGAGAAATTCAAGCGCGGGCGCAAGTCGCTGTAAGACGATTTCTTCAGGGACCTTCTTCTGTGCTTCAATACGTCAAGATTTTTCGGTGCTTGATTTTTTAAGTCAGGATTACGTTTTGCTGATTTTTTTTTTTTAATACTTAGGATTACGTACTCGTCACTCACCTGGTAATCACAGTCTGAGCTGTGCTAATCTATCCCAGTCGACGTGAACCTTTAAATTTAATTCCTTCGTACAAAATTGTGAAATCGGGTCACAAATCGAATTATCGGATTTTATAGGATTTTGCTTTTTTTTTGAGGCATTACTAGACATGTATTTGAATTTCGTTTTTTGGAAATTTTTTATCTGACCTTATGTACTCCTGTACGAGATATTTATGGTGGTACTGATACATGCTTATTTTCGTCTCTTGCTGCGATTAGATTTACGAGAATTTTTATTTCCAATTGTTTCCTGTCGCGTTCATGCGCAAGCACTTTCTCGATGAGGCTTGACACATAGTCGCACTATGTGGATTATGAACTTTGTGACGTTTCTGTCGTACTCTCGAGTCTTGATTAAATGTACTATATAACAGCCCAGTGCCTCTCGCGAGTGGAGTGCACGACCGTTAATTTGTTCTCTGTTTTTTTTTTTAATGCCAGACTCCTATCTTTTATTGTTGCGATAAACTGCGGTTTAATACTTTCTGCACTGTATTGCAAACATACAGTACAGCAGCCATTCCTCTAATTGAATGCATATACGATTATTGTTTGTCAACGGTATATGTTATATGGTTAAAAATGCTATCCCCTACAATACTATGAATGTAAATTAGACATTTTCTTCTTGTCGAATCTTCAGCATTGAGAAATTAGTGACTATACTCCTTAAACTACCGGAATTTTTAGTATCTCTTGGTCTCTAATTTGCCGCGAACCTCGTTTAACAGGTGATCCAAGAAATATGCGAATTCTTAGTACCCACGGATCGACGAATGTAACGATCCAAAAAATGTCATTTAGCTACGACAGAAAATATTGACCTAACAGAAAACTATGAACTATTCGAAAGTCGTCGACTTTGGCAGCTACGTAAAGTACATCGAACTGCGTTGCAAGGCAGGATGAAATTTTGGCGGAGCGAATTTACAGTCTAGTATGGAATTTCGCTTCTTGCCTTTGTCGGAATATTTGCTAGGCGAATTTGCGCGTCGAAAACGTGGTTGCGAATTTTAAAGCGATAACACGTTGATATCGATTCGCGCTTCTCTTCGTCGATTGGACGCAGCATTGAATATTCAAAGAAGATGAAAACTCCACGTTCGAAATATTAATTCGAGAATCATAACCTCAGAAGGGAATAGGAACATCACAGTGGTGAAGTAAGGTTCACCTTTCGTTGATCCGCATCGATTTTATTACGAAATGATAATCCAGTTATATATGTATACTGCAAGAACACAGTGCGTTATCGGTCGGTGAAAACGTTTGAACTGATTTTGGAAATACTCCAACCTTGAGATTACACGTAGAGGGACTAGAGAGAAAACGATGTTTTTGTCAAACAGTTTTGACGGCAGAGTTTGCTATTTGTTGTTAATCCTTGGTAATCTGGCGTCAATGCAAAAACTATGGGACTTGGTTTCGCACGCCAAGAACCATACACGCTACCAGAGGGAGAAACGTGGCAACAAGGTAAAACAAATTTCACACAAATACACTGCAGTCATTTTGCTTTTATTTTCTATAAGATTGGTACGAGCGGAGCTTTATAGATTACAACTTGTGGGTACAAAAATTAAGAAGTCCCTGAAAAAGTTCGTGTCGAGCCCCTTATTCACCCGTTTGACCCGCTCCGGCCAGGGACAAACTTTGTCCTCGGTAAACGAGAGCGTTACGCACAAGTCTTTCTTTTCCTGGCCTTTTCTTTGGCTCTAAAAAGTGCTGGTTGGACTTCCTGGGGATCTTCCCCTTGTTCACGTAATACATGGTGGATATATAATGCGGGGGACCTTCGTTCCAACAACCGAGTCGTTTGCGATTCCGGAGATTTTATCCGAATTCTTGAATTTCACGTGAAATTACTTGACAGTATATCTGTATGTACCATATATGTAAGCCGTTCGGCTGAATTGATATTAAAAATTCGCAAATACTTTATATGCAAAAATTTTCTTTCATCATCCTCTAATTCGAATATTTCTCTTTCATCATCTTGACAGAATACCCGTGTTGCTTATATTTTTTTTTTTAAATTAAAATATGTCCTTACAAATTACGAATTTCGCTAATTTCATTCATCATTAGGGTAATGCCGAATACGTCACTTTGCGTTTATTATTTAATATGGCACTTGTAACGTAGAATTACGGTGATACCGGCATAATTAATAGTTTCGCGAATTTCTTAATAATATTTGGCGAATGCTATATTTTTGTTAAGAACGAGAAACCAGTCACATCTGTGTTAAGGGACACGTAGCTGAACTTGGGTTAATGGTTACGTTATATTGTAACGCAAATTTATAGCCAGATGACAAAGATCCTGTAGTTCTCACGCGAGTGCTATAATTCATTTGAAAGTCGGTCCCCGCGTAAAGGGGAATGATCCCGCTCATTTCGCTTTCGCTAAACTAGTTTGCGAAGCCGCGTCCTACCGAAAGTTAGTGCGTCGAAATTGCCAAATTGTATTTGCAGTGTCAGAGGCAGTGCGAGATTTAATTTCGTAATAACTTTTTAAGGACTCCGTCACGCCACAACGGAAATAACGGAATATAGATTGACACCCATAAGCCAGATGACTCTGGGAACATTGAAATTTTTGAGAAAATGTTATTCTGGAAATTATTATTTTCATAAAAGAAAGTTCATTAAGATACGACTTGATTAAGGCTTTTCAAAATAGGAATTTAGCACGAATTTATGCATGGAAACTATGAAATAATTAACATGGAACGTTATTATGGTTGTCACACGTGTACGTGGTTATTTTCAGAGAAACGATTACTTTGTTCTTGAAAATTTTCAAATCACTTTACTGAGTGATTCGATATTATTAAAAATTTCGCGTATTCTTTTTTTTCCATTTTGCGATTTTATTTTCTATACGCGAAAGCTGCCATTATGGCAAACAGGAAATTCGTTTGTTCGAGAATAATGGAGACAGTAGAGATATTGTTAGCTTAACTACTACCAATGAGGTTTAAAGTTTGAAATTTTGTCCGAACAATGAAAATTTCATTTTAATTCTATCATGTATTTGTAAAAGAAAACCAATGTCAGGCTTATCGAAGTTTGGATTGTAGCATTGCTTTAAATTTATTACCTTTATTATTAAAATTTTTATACTATTCAAAAAGGTCTCTAAAACTAATGACGCTAGTACGAGATATACAATTTTAGCGGTGCAATTATCATCATTCATATAATTTTATCATTGAAGTAAAATGAAATTCGTTTTATACAGCATTTATTACAGGATGGATTCAGGCAAATGTACGTTTCTATGTTAAGACATTCGGTAGTTCGCGAAACTTGGGAATGTCGTGTTACTAATGCGAAAAAAAAATTTAACTAAAATATTGGCAGGCGTGGAAACACATTTTAATGAAACTCAGCAGGAGTGACTTTTATTTGAAAATCGAAAAGCATTGATTCTCAGCAATTTAATTCATTCCACTACGTGCCTGCGTGCATTGCTTTACGTCGAGTGTAACTTAGAGCACGTTCAGAGAAGTAGGGAAATACGTTTTTCCATTGCATTTCCTGAAATAAAAAATTTTTTTCACCCTTCTGGATTTTCATTAAAAAACCTTGCACTTTGTTTTTTCTTTTTTTTCATGGAATCGCTATAAACTCTTATTCGATTAAATTCTGGAAAAAAAAAATAATTTACACAACTTTTTATTTTGCATATCTCGGCTCGGTAACGTTACAGTGAAGCTCGAATACGTTTTTCACACTTTTGCACTCGTTTGAAAATACGTAACGCATACACCTAGAGGAAGTAAATCTAATCAAATATCCAGGAGTTCACAGTGTAAAGTTTACATTTAAAGGAAAAAATGACATTGCGAAAAATAAAAGCTCGGAATCTTGTTTATACGTTTCCCTCGTTAATACTTTACGAGACTTTGAAGCAAACGCCAAAGGCGTCGCGCAGGGTGCTACGAAAGATACGTAACGCACAATTTATAGCAGATTGACACTATACGCGTCGTGGTATTGGCCAGGTAACGCTGGTATATTGACAGTATTATCAATCCCTGGCCAATACCAACTTTACATCTAGATATACTAGCTCGATAGGTTTTGAACCGTGCCAACGTAATATTTGCAATTTCTACATAGGACATACAGGATTCGATTAAGGGCACGTTACTTTTTACTTCCAATAAAAAGATCGAATTATACTAAGTTACGAAGCAACAATTTTTTTCAATGATTCTTGGCAAGGCTCCTTTTACGTTTTTGGGTCGTCGTCGCCGATCTGGTATTATTTTTATTTTTGCTTCTCCAGTTTGCTTTACGCGTGCGTTGGCTAATTGGAGAGACAAAATCTACATATACAGAAAGTTTAAAAAAATTAAGTCGTGGATCAAAATGAAAAAGTATCTGTTTGTTCGCTGCGGACGGAATGCGTAAAAATTAAGTGGCGTTCACCGTGAGATTCCTGCGACTGGTAAAAATTACGTCCCACCCCAAACGCTACTCCATCCGCAAGACATGATTGAAAACTAGAAGGGTCAGGGAGATTGAATTGGGGACCTTCGTCCGGGTCGCCATCCCCCTTATCGATGTAATGGACATCATCCCGCACTCTCTTCGTACAGCTTTTTCAGATTCCTCCAATTAAAAAATGGTTGGATCAATCGGATCTTCCCTAGCGACATCGTACCCTATCTGAAATCCTATCCTCCAAATCCACCCCCAACGAAATTTAATCTGTACTCGGCCTTATCTTTGCTATTAAAAGAAGGATAATACGTTTTTATTAATGGACGAAAAAAAGAAACTAAATAGGCCATTATTAAAAATTTGATATTCACGACATACATATATCAGTAGGAAAAAAAATTATTTTTTCAAAACCCGAATAAAACGACATTTTCCTCCGGCATCACATTGACAAAATGTCATATGTCAATTTCTCAAAGATTTTTCTATTTTCCATGGCAGGACTATTTATTTTATTGACAGCTGATTGACAATCACGTAACGTGTACTATCGGCAGTCAACAATAGTTTCTGACGATCCATTGTATTGTAACGCGATGATAGCGAAATAAGGCTATTCTGAGATTGTCATTCAACTGTCATTCTGTACTTCCCAACGAAGACGCGAAATCGGTATTTTGGTTGACGCCGTTATTTGCGAAATATGGAAAACAAAGCGCATGGCTATCGACTGCCGAAAAACATTCATATCGATGATCCTCAATAATTATTATCGATAAGATTTATCAGTGTTTCTCGTGCTACGTTTTGCAATTGGAAACAGCTGCAAGTAAAGTTGAATTGACGTACAATTGTCTGACGATCATGAATGGCATCAGCCCTATAATGTGTCCTCCCTATTATATACGTTTCACCCCCCAACATTTTCTCTCACTCACCCTTCACCACCCTTTCTCCTCCTTCTGCGAATTTTTATCGATTTACCATTTTATCTTCGGAGTCGAGACTGCACCGAAGCATTCGCTGCATTTAACTGTAATTGCTTTGGGACTTTCTGCATTGATTCCGAATATCTTTCGGAAGCTGAAAGTCGTCAGTAAATCAAAGGAATAATGCATCGTGCGAACATCCCTGCTTAAGCGTTACGTAAACTCTCAATACTTAGACAGTAAGTTTCTTATTAGACTCTGGCGACAGGCTTAAGGTTAAAAAATTATATTTTGCGAATTTTTGATACGCCGTTTAATTTACCTACGTCGTTTGGACTGTTGGAAAATTGCACAATTTTACATCCTCACTCGATGCATTTCTTCACTCTTTGCGATCGTCCTCGGCGTAACTATTGCCCAAGAGACATACTTAACTTTTTGCACGTGGTCCTACGAGCTCGTATATCTATATATTATAGATAATTTTTTTATAACGTTCCTATACATCTAAAAGAATATAACGTAATAAACCGAAGGATACTTTCTGAACAATGCAATCTTGTTGTCTATATTAAGAGTGTCGTACTGGCTACGTCATTTGGCTCTCTTGCGGTTCCGAAGTAAGCGATTTTTAATGTGTCTCTTGAGACTCGCGGAACTATAACTTTTCAATGGATTGCTGCGCGAGTACCGAGACTTTATTTTCTTCGCTTTTAACGACTGGTTATAGGAAGCGCGACGTGAAACTAGCGAAACAAAAAGTGAGAATAAAGGAATCTTGAAGAAAAATTTTTTACTTTTAACTTTTTGAATTTCCGTCCCATTTATTTTCATCGTGTACCTCGAGTAGCTTTCGAATTACATACTTCAATTCTTATAGAAAGAAAAATGACTTCGTCCTCCGGCATAAAAACGGACGTTCAATTTCTATGAGCTTAAAATGTGTTTAACTATGTCAAGTTATTGACGGGAACTCGATTATATTAATACGAAAACTGAGCAATTTCTTTACGCAACGTTTCACGATTCTCGAGCCTGGTTCAAGTTGCTTGAGAAGGTTAAGAATACCGACCTTCCATCTGGAAGTTTTTCAATTACTGCCCAGTTAAAAGGTAACTCGTTGGCAATGTCCGTTATGAATAATGTAAACGGTTTTCACGTATAGTGGAAACACGTAACAAAACGAGCGGAAAAGGTAGCGAGGGTCTTATTGCGTAAGAGGCAAAAGGAGAATCGAAAGGGCGAAAGGCGAAATAACGGTTGCATAATGTAACTCGCGATGCAAGCAGAAATGAATTGCTATATCCTTTAGCCATAAAAGTAACTGTTGCGCAACATTGCGATAAGCGTTTCAAAGGGGAAATATAAAAATATTAAAAATAAAGCAAGACGATTAATTCCAAGCTAATTATACGTGCAGATCCTTTACGTAAGTTATGTTAACGTCTTTGCTCCTTTAATGGCCCTTTTATGGATTTTCTTTGTATACCCATAATCAACTAACCTTTAATCAACGGGATGCATTTAAAAGTCAAAAATATTTTTAAAGGGTACTTTCATGACTCCCGCTACAAGGGTCGACTACTATCGTTAACGCATTGCACAGACGTGAATTCTCGTAGCAGCAGGTATACGAGTATTGAGCATAGCTGAGTACCTACCTCCATTTCCACTTTGCTTCTGAATCTAATTACGCGACCGTGTTGGCCCATTTTTTTACCTCGGGTCACATTTTCCAAAATTTAGGAAAACGTTCTGCACGAGGCAGGCACGCTGCTCCGTTTACATAGCTATCACTTATAGGTTCAAAGTGGTTAACTTTACGCCAAATTTTCCACTTTTACTTACTGACGATTATATTTTACCGTTTCGTTCGCGCTATTTCAGCATCACCTCTTGTGCTACTTCTATATTCTCGCGTGCACTTTTACCCGTATTACCTTTTTTCTTTTCTTCTCTGTCATCTTCCATAAACTTCGAGATACAATTGCGTTATGCATTTTCTTGAATTGGCCAGCGTGAACTGCACCGGCTGTTGTACCTATTTTATTCGAGTATGAGCATATACATACATACATATATATATATATATATATATATATATATATATAATATGTATATCTGAATACACATGGGGATGGGAAACCCTTCTCTTGAAAGTCCAAGAATGTTTAGTATGCTTTCAGGTTTTTCACGTTTTATACGGTGTTTTTCCTAGCATGCTTTATGGCAGAGTAAACCGCTTGCTGTTGGACGAAAAACCCGGTTTACCATGCTCAGGTGCGTCATAGAATATGAGGATAATGTATGGGTGGAGAAGTAAAAAGCAAGCGGTTTAGACTGAACATGGGATGGTACGCTTGAAATGAGATGCTCATCATAGAGATCGTAGTTTGGTGCTCGTTCGTTGAATTTTAATGGCGGTCCCGTTCACAATATTCTTTATGCTAATCGCTCTCATAGAGCCCTTTCAGCGGAATACAAATTATTTAATATTTACTGAACCCTGGCGATACATCATCTCCTATATGTATATACATATATATAAACATATTTCTCAGATACCAACCTTTGTATTTCCATTATCTATATCAGTCCTAATATAAAAATCCACGAATAACGTGGAAGTAAGGAGGAGCCGTGGAGGCTGTTTTACAGGGTTTATAAGTAATGAATTGAAAAATCTTGTTTATCATCGCTCGTACCAGCCGATGGGAAATGAATTCCCTTTACGGGAACATAGATAAATATGCATGGATCGATGCGAACAGGATGTCAGAATTTTCCACTGGGGTCACCATAAATGTTGATATTGGATTCCGATGCTATATTGGCTCTGGCTTGTATGTATAGCCAAAGAGTATAGATGTCACAGAGTGGACGCTTTAAGTAAATTCACAAGCTCGATTTATCGAGAGATATGTCTGTCTAGGTATAAAGGTGGTCTATGGCTAGTGGCTCCGGTCGAATGTATGTAAATTTAGGAAGCTATATGGAAATCTGAAGCATGGTTCTGCTAGCGGGCGTACACTTTCGTATTTCGGTTTCGTTCAGGATGGTTCCTTTTTTGGCGGTGCTATAACGACGCTTTCATACTTCTTTCGGTATATATATATTTTTTCAAAAATAAATTTAATTATTATAATTATAAATAATAATTTCGATTGATCTTCTTCTCGAATCTGTTCTCGCCACTTCGTACCCCATATTCAACCCGGTTTGCATACGTTCGAGACCATTCTATGACATTCTGTGACATTTTAAAGTAACCGGTACGCTCTCTTCAATTTCTTAGACAACGTTGTATGTATTCTTCCGGCAAACAAGTCGATGAAAATCATTTATCCATTTGTTGCTTTGTGTTCGACTTTTAATTGGACCTTATAAGCTGGTAGACATTTTCACGTGAGGAAATTTCACATGAAAATTGGATTAAGGTAGTTTTGTGAATTATGAGGATTTTCACGAAACGAATGTCCTTTGCGCGGGAAAATTGGATGAAGAATTTTTGAATTTACGTCAAAGCATAGTAACATGACGGTGGACCTTTAAAAGTACTAGCGAAAATAATTTAAGAGTATTTTAGAGTAATTGCTGCCTTTTAATTAGATGCATAAGATTCTTTGTTAATTTAATGCTTATTTAATTGGGGGAAAATTCAACGTTGATCATTACAATGCTAACTTTAATTATACTAACTTTCACTTCTACAACAGAATCTCTTACTAATTTGACGTTATTAATCATAATCATTGTATGTTTAATTAAGAAGAAAAATTATTTTCCTTTAACAGCACTATAACAGCAAAAAATTGTACGATTTTGGCAATTGTACGTGTTAATGATACCTGTTGTGTTAAACGATTGAATTGTTATCGCATTTAGAAAAGGAGATTGATATGCAAATGTAATTTTACCCAGTCACGATAAAATAAGTATTCGATTCGCCGAAGCTTGTCTGACTGAATTGCGGTTTTATCGCAACATCACAAATGTCAGCCAATTAACCAACTTCTTGACTGCTCAATTACAAGCTCGAGTAACTCCCCGTATCTATTAAAAATGTTATTACCGCAATTATTAACTTATCGAAACATTACCATTTCATTATGAACTCATTGAGCAGTTGGAATACGAAAAATATTAGTATACAAAAAAATCAAAATTTTGCAATAGTATTTTGAATATCTCGTTTTACGGTTATATTATACGGTTAAATTATTGATTGATACTTAATGGTCATTTTCCAAAAAATTAAATTTTTACCGTATGAAGTTATCTTTCCCATTTGCTATCCATAATAAAAAAAGGTCCCCATAACCAGCGAGTTACAACGCTTGAACAAACTTCAATTAATTTCACGTTGAACTCTGACCGCGGTCGTTATAATCAACACTTCAGGAATTCGTCCCAGTTGCCGAGCAGAAACAAACAAGGTTCTCGTATATAACGTACAACACATGCCTGTAGCTTCATACACAGAAAGTTCACACAATGGCTTCGGTTGGTTTAAAGTAAACTGCCATAAGGTACCCTTATATGCGTACATACCTGATACAGAACAAACGAAAGGTCACGAATGTCTACCGGTGTAGTAACCAACGCGCAATGAAAGTCCGCCGTCAAAAATTATTACTTCGGACGCTCGTTATCTACACCGGGAGTACAAAAAAAAAACTATAGTTCCTACCCATTGCGAAGATAAGACCGATTGTGGCGCAGATTGCGAAGTAACGGTCAGCATTTTTTTTATCATTCTCTTCAAACTGTGATTTAAACGGGAAAAAAAAAACATTTGGCGCACGTGTTCTTTATCGTGAAACTATTTAGATAATACAAATTTCATCATGAATTTTAACACCTAATTTAATAATCATCAATATTCAGTGCCTGCTGTAATACTGTTCATTTCTATTTTTTTTATCATTCGTTATCAAGTGCGAACTCGAAGGTAGTACCAAAGGTGTTATCAATATCGCTTAGATGTCCTGTGTCATAGTAATGCTTGATAATTATATCTTGTCTCTTATGACGAAAATGAACTCTATCAAAGCGAAACTTATTGCTTTTCGGTATTTCAAGCACGAATGGAATCTTCTAACATAAGTATTGAACTATTTCAGGGAATTGTTTAGTGATTACTAAATTGTCCAAATTGACTAAGAATGTTTATATAAGCAGATTATTGTAGCATTTGATGTTGAATCCTTGCATGACACGAGCTATCGTCGTGTAGCTATTGAAGGTAGGTTGTTAGCGTTTGCGTTTCGTCTAACAAGTACTAATTGGTATACATTTGAAATTCGCGAAATCCTTTGAGTAAACAGCATGTGTTTTGTCACGTATGATGTCTATAGCGTACAAAATGTTGAACGTAACTTCTCATATATTTGAATCCCTATGAATGCAGGAATAAACCTTTGTTCAAGATTGTTTCAGTTATGCCAAACAGTAATATATATATGCACGTGAAAATATAATTATATTCTAATCAAATTGTTATTGTAATTACACTCATTCATCAACTCACTCCATTTATATTTTATTAAAGATTCCTTCGATTCTGTATTTGTTAAGATAGCCAATTTCATAGGAATTCAGGAAGTAATGCAATAAATATGGTAATTCGATGTCAAAATTCAGGATTCAATAGTTCAACTTCAGTCTGACTAATGCCAATCGTTATCAAGCAATCGATAAATTCAAATTGAATATCAAAACTAATTAATTCGATATCCGCTGCGAGAGTACGTTTAATGAAGTGGAATAAATCATCTTCTTAAAATATCACTCCAAGGGCACGTCTGTACTACGGAATATAAATTGCATAAGCTCAAAAAAAAATGTTCAAGATACACGTTATCCAGATATGGATGAGTGAGCGTAAAATTAATCCTCGTCATGAATTTTTTTAACGGATACCTAAAATTCTCCTGTGTGCTGATATCCAGAGTATACTATATATCGGATAATATAGAAAAAAAAAATAAGCAAAGTTTTCTTTAAATTTATAATAAAAAATTGAATAATCATTGAATATCGATTTACTCGTTAAAAAATTCCCTATTCATGCATTCAAATCTTCCGTATCATATTATTCAATTTCAAGTGGATCATGTAGTCTTGTTCACTCTGTATACATATATATATATATAATGGATCCTTTATATATCTATATATGGTCTCATGTGTGATTTTACATGTATCGTACTGCACGCTCCTGGCTCGCATCCTTCTCCTGGTAACAGCCATTACAGCATAACCTTGTTGCTAGCGTGCATGCGCATTAATTGAATCAGTTGATTACAAGAAGTTAGGTGTGTACACGCAACAGATAATAAACCGAGAGAATCCATTAAGGCGTTAAGCATAATAGAGTGATAAGGATAACTTACTATATATCCTCATTGTAGGAATCAAAGGTGCATCTCTTAGTGCTCAGGATATATCCCATGTAAATATAATCGTGTTTGGGAGAACAAAATTTAGACCGGATAACGAGTTGAGTTCCTTATCAATTATAATGATCGTCGTGCGATATTTTTTTCTCAATTATTGTTTTTTGTTTATTATCCAATTTTTCTCTCGTTATATGATTATTACAATTTCGTTTTGTATATCAGTATTCTTTTTTCACTATTTTTTTTATTAACCCAATTTCGAAAAAACCAATTATGAACACGACGATTAAATTAATACGTGCTCGTTCTTTTGTGTTAGAATAATTATCTCCAGTTTGAATTTTACGGTTTATTCGTTAAAAACAATTTTGATGTTTTTTTTCTTTTTTCTTTTATGGGGCACCGTCATTTACTCTCGGGTCTGCATAAATTTTTGCGACGAAGGTGCAGTAGTTATGCTCACTACCGGAAGTAAGGGTAACTTCTATTCGAGATTGCGATGTCCTGAACTAGTCGAGACTTCAGGATTTAACCAGTCTTGTCTGTGTGTGCAGCTATAGTTACGAAACTGTGGAATTGAAAAGTTGACGACAGTCGCTGTCTGGAAACTGTCCAGGACGAAGATTTAATCAAGAGAACCATAACGTGTCCACCAAGTATCGATGCTGCATTTATCTTAGTTATTCTCCCGTTTCTCTTATCAATAACTGATGCGTTCAGTCAATACAAAGTAATTTGTCGAAGAATTTCACTCGACGATTTCGGGTAATTCGTAGAGAGATCCGTTAATTCCACGTAATTGTTACCTAAATACGAATAGTTTAGTAGGCAGGATCAAGAATATAATGGAAAGCAGGAATTCTTCCTTTGAGAAGAGATAAATTTTAACTTTGAATAGCGAATTAATTGCATTTCACTTGAAATTACGATATAATCGACCTCGTCTTCTTATTCCTCTTGTACGTAGTCTGGGCGATCTAATGAAATTGCAAGAATTTACTGTATAGCTTTAGAAATTTCATCGATAGTTTCTGATTGAATTGTGAACTCGGAAAGTATGGTAATTTATGTTAATTAATCTCCGAGAGCACAGCATCCTCATAGGTCCATAGTTTATTGCTGTGAACGTGTGAAACATGAATTCCTTTTTTTCTACATAATTTCAAATAATGATCACCTGTCAAACTGTGTACTCGAAGTTTGATGTATGTGAATTTTCAGAAGATAAGGAAATGTCTGAGATGAAATTTCATCTCATATAACATAGTGCATTGAACTTAACGTATATGTAAGTATCCCTCTATATGTATACATATATAGGTATATGTATGTTGCAATGCATTATCATCCTCATTTTTCAAAGTGAGCGTACAAAGAGATATGTCAATTTTTGCAAAAAAGAGGGAAAGAGACCACTTGATATTTTCACATCAGGTGAATTCCATTTGCAATAGCTTTTAGTTACGATTGAACGTCTTTTTTTTCTGTCACGCCCGGATGACGTTTCCGTTCACCCGTTGAAAATTGCTCGGGTAGATTATTCTCGCACAGCGTTATTCCATTTCCTTATTTATCGCAGGTGTGTGAATCTTTTTTTCATTTCAGTTTCCAAACATTTTACTTTTTTTTTTTCGATACTTTCCTTCCATTTCGCTTTTTCTACCTAATCCGTCTATCTACATATAGGTATGGCGCGTTAAGAATCTACGTAAGTTCAACGTTTCAGCGGATACCGAAGGAAGCTTTAATCGTATCGATGTTAGCGAGCGGGTAAAGTTCGCGAATAAAATATTTCACCAGATGAAAGTGCGAGTGGTTATAGTTTAAGAGGGTCGGGTATTACGAGAGGGCTACCCCCCCCCCCCTCTCCCCAAGCCCAGAGGATTAATAAATAACAAAGTTTAACTGTAATTTGAATAGCGAGAATTTATCATCCCCATTCAGCGGCCGGTGACGACGTGAATCGCCGCTGGATCACCGACGAAATGAAATAGGATAATGTCCTTTCGAAAGGACCATTCCTTCTTCCACAGGATATCCGGGCGAGGTTACACGCACACGGGAAACTTTAAATCGAGCCGAAAACTTTGATAAAGGTAATCGATAGAGTGGCAAAGACCTTAAGGGATGATCCCAGCCGTACAATGGATATTCGGTAGATTCGAGATCAATATTGGCAGATGATGATATCATTTTTCAAATTTCGCGAAATACTTGCATGCCAATCCTTATTGCCATTTACGACCCTCCACAATATTATCCTCGTAGATACAGAGAGTAATAATAATAACTAATAAATAATTTAATTAATTACCGTCTCGACATTTAAAGTTACACTTTACCCACGTACCTTTTCGCCACGGTTCATTTTGGCGTTAATTCGCAATTTAGGCATTTAAATTTCGTAAACGACTTCCTCTTCCAATATCTACTTCCATACTTCCGACTTTTTTACAGAACGCGCTATCGCTCGCCGCTTTCATCCTCGTGTAACTCGGCACTAGCGCGAAATAAGCATTTACGTATTTTGGCGAATTCGCGAATAAATCAATGTCACCCCCGTTAAATGCGTGACACATGACTGCGAGCAAAGAAAATGAATGAGCTTCAACGGGGCTGCGTCTCGCGACCAAAGCCGAGCCTGTTAATTTTCCACGGGTTTTAACGTAGATCTGTGCCAGAAATTTGCATTCTTGCGGGATTTTTATCACGCCGGTCCACCCCTTCCGCAGTTATCTCCCGCTACCCTTTGGACAGCCGAGTTTCTCATCCCTTATCTTCTATATGCATGTATATACCTACGTATATATACACTATATACCTAGGTCCTCTCTTACCACGCGACAGCAGTGCATCGATTTTTCATTAAGCTTACCGTCGACGCAGTATGCTACTTTGCATATATGCTTATGTCTCCTCGCAATAGTAGACTTTTTATTATATTCGGTAGAATCTGGCAAACTTATAGACGTCGCGTTTCAGTGGCACCGAGCAACGCCACTCCGTCCGTTAACGTAAGACGTTACTGTACTTTTGGCGCAAAGATTGCAGACGAACGCAAGTGCAACGTCAATAAATGGATTGGGTGTCCGCAACGTGAAATTCTATCCGCTGCACATTGTTACACCTGCACTGGTCTGTTTTTCTTATGCAAACTTTTTTGCTTTATGCTACTACATCAAGAACATTGTTTATTTGCCTTTTTTATCTTCTTTTTCCTCATGTCAGCCAACTGCACTGAGTAAAATGCATTCCAACTCGCAACGAACGATTTGACTTGGATATATAAGTTTGTATATGTATATACGTATATACATATATGACGTCATATACTTGGACTTTGGAATTGCGTGGACTCTAGGGACGAACTCTTGCCAAAGCGGGAGAGCCTTTCAAGACAATTCTCATGATTTAGTCTAGAGTATTCGAACGATAGTGCTGTATGTATGTATGTATATGTACATATATAGTCGAAACTAAGACGTACGTGATACGTAACTAGGCCGCAGGGTGGCCAACGTGGAAGCAAGAAACGACTATGAACGTGAAACGAGGGTGCAGCAGTCGCGCGTTAAATTTACGATAACCAAGAGTACGAGGGTAGATTGGAAATTAGTGAATTTTTTGAAATATATATATATATGTATATCGTACTTTATTGCTTATTGTGTCATGTGGCTTTGATATTTTAAAGGTAGCTTTACGGATCGTTATTATTTCTTGGTGAAATTAAAGGCGGACACGAAAATTTTTGATAATTCGCACTTTTCGCGGTTAATTAAAAACGTTTAAACTTTAATGTCGCAAATTGTAATTTCTGTCTCAAAACTCAACTCTCGTTGATTGGTCGAAGTTACGTAACGATTGCATGGAACGGGTGCTCTCGTTGGATGCCGATAGTAATTGAGATGACATTAATTAACGCTAATTAAACGGAACTGAAAACGAGGTTTCCAATGGTTACGTATGTATGTAATATGTAACTACCATATCTCTGTCTTCGTCTTTTTCATTTATTTTATTATTTGCTCAAAGTCTCTTGATATTTTTTTTTCTGCGTCTTAATGTGTCAACCTTATTTTTTATTTTCATCCTTGCTCTCGTCCTCTTTCTTGTGAATCTGATTAACGTTATTTCGTTAGTCAGTCAGAATTTCGAAAGTACCTTAGACAATTAGTTTAATTATTAATGAAAAGTCAGTTTTAAATTTCCAAAATGACGCATGAGCTTCGTCCTGTACTTTTATTCAATTAACGACTTTGTTCTTATGTCTGCTCCTTTGTCTCAAGGCTGAAGTGGATATTGCGTCTTAGTAAACGAATGTAGAATCTGTAGTTATATTTATTGTCAATGAACCATTATCTTCAGATTAAAGTTTAATCGCATTAATATTTCATACGATGATTATAGTTTTTTTTTTATTTATGAGGATGTTGAGCATACTGATTTGCATGGAAAAAAAATTGAGTACATTCCAAGTGGCTCTTGGTGATACTGTTCCCAAGAAAGAAGAACGTTTTACGGGAAAAGTTCGGATGCCAAAATCGTATCGGTCCGATTGAATAATCGATATTTCACCGATCTTTACGACAGTTCCCAGACTCGGTCGGTACTTGAATTCCATTTTCACATCTTTATGACTTTTCCCGGACTCCTCGAGCCGGAAGGTTCTCTCTGATATAGGGTTCCACCCTTTTGTGCAGAACGCTAAACCATAAAGCTTCTTTGTCCTTGCGGTTTAAGCCGCGAAAAACAGCGGATCGGCATTTCTGCAAAAGTTATCTTCAACTTTTCCACTTCAGCGTCTCTTTCTTCGATTCATCTCTTTTTTTTTACTTCCTCCTCGCTGGATCATCTTCTTTGCGGAATCCTCTTTCAAGTTACCCTTAAAGAAAAAAATATATATTACAAGGCCACAAGTAAACGAAACCCTCGAGAGGATCTTCCCTGGCACGAAAATTTCCAACAATTTCAATGAATAATTTGCATTGACCATAGCACGATGCTTTTTTTCGTATCTTCGAGAATTTTCATATAACCAGCACGAAACACGCCTTACTCGTAGAGACCGGATTACTCGTATTCCAGGATTCTTGCTCGAAGAACTCGAAATGGCTGGATGATGTCATTTACGGCCAACTCTCGTTTGAAAATGCAATGCGGCTCAGACAATGCGAATAGTTTACAGGGGGTAACGGATCCACTATGAAGGTTGAGGAAATTGGGGAAAGCCTGCCCAGGACTAGGGCAAAGGGTTAGGAAAGGGTATAGAGCAGCGAGGCTCTACGAAGCTGCATGGGAGATTGCACCCAAGGGTGTTTGCCCGAAGGGTGCTTTGCTCACAGTGGTCAGGATGCTTGACAACGTACAATGTACCATGACATACTACATATCGCATCAACCGTATAAACTAGCAGCACACGTTCGAGCTAACTATAGCCTCCCAGTAACCCACTTTACCTAAGTGTATAGACTCACGCTTAATTACGAAGTGTGGGAGAAGGGGTAGTTCTCTCCGCGACGGAAATCCCCTCGCGTGCAGACGTATCCCTCCACCGTCACTCCCTTTAGCCTATTAACTCCTGAAATATGCACGGTCGGTAAAACAGAGCGGCGGTGGATGCTGGCTCTAACGAGCCTCTGCGGTTCCGTCGGTAAAGCAGCGATATTAATTTTCCACGAGTTCGCATTGTTTTGCCGGCATGTTAATGGATTCTCGGATGAGTATAGTGGTCTCCGCTATCAGCCTTACCCTCCCTTCCACTCGTCCCACTCACACTCGCCCTTCCCGCAATCCCATACCCTTTTGCTCTCGATGTAATACCCACCTCGCCGTCCACTCAGTCATCCGGTCTCCTCCACCATGACCCCCCCCCCCTCCCGTGTAAAGAATAGACCGATTTCATGCGCGACTGATTTCCCCGGAAAGAATATTATTTTTTTATTTAACATCAGACCGTGCCAAGTGCGCGGCACCGCCTGACGTCCATGGCTTTCAAATAATTAACTTGGCAGGACTCCGGCGTCGCTGTCTCTCTCGGCGTCAGCCGAATATCTCATCCGAGACACAAGGAGGCGTGTCCCCCCTTCTGCGTCTAGGGTTGACGAGTGACGTGTGCAATTGAAGAATTCCCAGCACGTTTTCAAGGGTATTCCTTTTAGTATGCAGTGTCACTTTCAGACCCTTGTCGCTTCTCGATTTTCTACCGCATTCATTCATCGGGACCACCAGGACTGAATGTTCCCTGTCGATGTCTTCCACCGAAATATTTATCTCGAAACTGGCTGGACCAATAAACTATCCGTATCGCAAACATTTTTTTCTTTCACCACCCCCCCCTCCCCCCTCCCATTCCCTATCATTTTCAACGTTGACAATATATTGAAGTAGAACGCATCTTGACGCTGAAGATTGAATGAGCCTTCAGAGGGGGGTATAAGAGAATAGAGTCGTACCCTGTTCGCACGATACAATATCACACTAGGTTCCAGCTGATTTAGCCTTTCAACGTGTTATAGCAGCACCATTGAGAATACCAATAGCAGTGGAAAGTCCTTCGATTGGTAAACGTAACGTTACCAACGTTAGTTACTTCCTCGTGATGTCTCCGAAAGCACTGACTGCACTCTCGACACTTCATCGAATGGATTCCCTATACCTACCAGGTACATCAGCATCGGAGAACATGCGCGAAATGTACCCGCTCGACATATGCAAATGTAGCCTCAACGATTCAACGATCCCCCGTATTTCCATTGGCGAATTTCGCCTCGAGCCCGCAAATATCGGTTTGCCGTTCAAGAAAGGGATACGAGACGTTCCCACGGACGTTTTCGTATTTTGCAAGACGTGCAATTTCGACTAATGTTTCCTTGCATTCTATATACGGAACGACTTTGTTTGCAAGAAGATGTGCTTGCACGCGGCCGACTCTTCCCCTACTATGTCCTACGTCGTCCGCTGTCATTAATCTCAGAAAATACCCGACAGTCTTTACGTTAGATTAGCCCCGATGTGCGTCCTGTCAGAAATTCTATCGCACTCGAACATCAGTGGAATTGGATATGTCGAGTGTAATGGAATGGAATTTCGTCGCGTACTATTCCTCCACTTTGCGGAACACGTAATTCCGACTAGCGTTGCGCGGTTAATGCAAGTCCACCATTTGCATTTGTCGAAAGTATTCTCGTTGGCTTTTTCATATGTAGCTCTACAAAGTCCTACACCCGGAACATACGTCACTTGCGATTTACCGACACTAGCGAATTTCCGGTTTACTATGTCAACGAATATAATTCAGTCTCGATTAATTGCTTTTTTATTTTCGTTTTTCTGTATCGAGCAACTACACATATTTCTAGGTGTCAATAAATCGAACAATATTCACAGATGAATTATTTTACGCGATGCTGTATTCTCTAGTCCTGCGTGAAAGTTTTATTAACATTGTATTTATCCACGAGATTTTACAGCTGACAGATTATCGATTGACGGTTACATTGAATACTTGTCGTGGAGTGACAGAGGACAGGTAAAAATATTATATGAATTCTGTTGCATCAAAATTTAAACACGTCAATAATTACGCTTATGATCGAATATTATCGAATTACGTTCGAACTCGTTGGATATACGTTAGATATTGAATTTACATGAAATTCGTTGGATGAGTTATGAATAGAAAGATATATAGAAGACATTTTCTTCAGAATCCTCCCGTTTCAGAATTATTATCGGCCACTGTGTATACCCGTGAAACGAAACGTTGCGCTTTATCACGCTGAAAAATAGACGCTAGCCAAAGTATAATATCCTGGAACGGTAACGCCGGTAATAATAGGTAAGGCGATCATAAAATGGTCACTGCACTGGCATGTAACGGTAAGTTACGATCACGGCACACAGCTGTAATGCTGTACACAGGCAGAACTTGGATGCAGTTGGTATCGAGATAGACGTTGAAAAATATAGCTACCGTACTGGTTACGAGGTTATAGCATATTTATAGGAAGCTTTATTTCAGGTTACGATTTATTTGTGATTTATTACCCATTAATCCGCGTATAGACATTGGGATCAGCGTCTTATAAGAATCCTCGAAATAAGTATATCACGTGTATAGAAAAAAAAAAATTTCATCCGATCAAACTGAACAAATGGTCACTTTGGTCGTGCTTTATATTTCGCAATATTTTCGACTAATAATCAGGCACTTATTGTTAATTGTGCTCGTCATAAGTCATACTTGAATGTTATGGAGTGGCGAAAACACTAAGTGACTCATCGTAATTCGAGCGGAGCTCGAGATGCTTAAGAAGATTGCGGTGAACTGGGATTTGAAGTTGAAGTGGAACGTTGAAGAGTTCACGAACGGAGACCACTGGAAACTCGTAAGAGATAAGGACAATTTTATTGATCGATAAGCTACTGGTCGGCCTTCAAACAAATCGAAACAGTTTATAGTAAACGGTCAATGACCCTTTCAATAATAACTTCCATTGACTGGTATCGATCGTGGCTGCACGAAACTCCGGTTCCAATTGAAATTCGTCAATTGGTAAACTGGATTTGTATGCGGCAGTGGGTAATGCTCAGTCATTGTTAGGCGATGCATCGATCTGATTGTACTTGCCATTCAGAAATCTACTTATTGTTGAACTGTAACGTTACTGAACTCTCGACCCCGTTTGTTGACCTTGCGAAAACATTGGCCGATCGTGCGTGTTAACTCGATCTTCCCTTGCGTGTCTTTACGATCCCTGGATATTCAGGGTAAACCCTTACGACTCCGTAAGCAAACGAGTCCCATGGTCAGTTCGAGCCTATAATAGAAATTGGAGAATCGCGTCAGAGACCGTTTCTAAAGTTCACGTCTATTATATTACATCGACTAGTTTGGGGATCGAAGCGATCAGCGATTAAGATCGACGATCGATTTAATCCAGTGAACCGTTGCATTCGATAGGAATTAATTTTATTAGACGGATCCTTCAGGAATATACAGTCCACTAAAATTGCATAAAGTCCAGAATATCTTTTTGTCTTTCGTGTTATATATTTTTTCATCTCCTCCTCGTCCCTTCTTCCTCTAGTCTGTGCTTTCTCCTTCCATCTCATTCCCATACCGTAAAGCATATAAATAATAAGCTTGCGAGTCTGGCAGCTGGCTGTTAAAGAGAAATAAGCTACCAGGCACGGAGCTTATCCTTAGACTAGGGGGTGTACGGGAAGTGCTCATTACTCTTATTTTCTGCAACGTAACCCCCTCAAGGTTTCTCGGTCTCTATTTGCCCAAGCGCATCCTCCAGTGTCTAGTCAGAGAGAAGCCAGCAGTGTAACGGCACCAACTATTACTGGACAGCTGGTTGCATTCGTCGGCTAAGCCTCTTAGCGGACGTCTCCGGGGAGAAAATAAAAGGACTGATCCTCACAATGCGTACACTACTCCAGCGAGTAGACAAGAATAAAATCTCCTACGAGAAGATGCTCGTTGCGCTTGACATTAACCAGATCTAGCCGATCTTTTATTTTTTTTTTTATTCAACTCTTACTCCAAGTCAGAATTTCCTTGAACATCGCTGGTAATTACTGATGGCTCGTATACAATGTAAGGACATATGTATATATATTTCTTGTTCGCTTAACAAAAAGCTGTTAGAAATAAACTTTTGAAAGAGTTGGCATTATTCTCGGGTAAGGCTTTCTCTTATAGAAATTTATATAACAGATCGATGTAACTCTGCACGGCATGCTTAAGCCGACTGGTATACTTGAACGAAATAAACTTTGGTAAAGTTTTGCGTTTCGCAAGTAGGAAAAGCGGGTTTATTCGGTCCGCTCATTCTCAAAAGCTTTTAAGTCAATATATTAAGGTAATTTATAAACTTTCGTAGGTAAAGTTACTTGGGCCTTGGCTGAGGTCTAAGGGCGCGCATATTCGATCCGCGCTAGGATGAAGTTTTCAGGAGAAAAGGAAATCGGCTGTATCTCAATTGGCGAAACGATATAAGTAGAGACTTGCACTCTCTTCCTTCCTTCGGCTTTCTTGGTCCAGAAATCTCAGTCGCGGAAGGACAGATAGAGCCGAGTAACGTGAAAATAGGTATTCCATTCGGTTTGGAAGCCATAAGAAACTAATATATTTTATTTTTTTCGCCAAGCGTAAATCCAGGCTGAATGCATTTATTTGCTTGGAAAGGTAAATCTGACAGTTTTGCAGAACGACAAGGATATATTTTCATAAGGATAGATAGCGTCGTACAGTTGGGCTTTAAAAATGTCCACTTTATGAAAGCTTTCCCGGGTGTCCTTATACTGGCATCCTGTTGGTAACTGTACTTGAGAGCTTGCGCAATTGTAACGTATTGCCACTGGCAAATTCACCAGGACTGCTATATAAATTTTACATATTTTACTGTATATCATTTATGTATAGCGTCAGTATAACACGAACGATCATTAAGTACCACACTGATTCGCTTAAATTAACTGGAATTTTTGTAATTAATTTCATAAGTGTCTCATTGATGCTCTATTTAATGCAGTTCCTCTAGGACTCCATATACCTTATGCAGCTTGCACTTTTCAGTACACGCGCTCGTCTATTGTTTGCAACGTGGCGATTCCGTTTGTATGCGATTGCCATTTGAACGAAAGTAAATTTAGTGTGTTTTCTTTTCATTGCAGCGTATTGAATTGGCAGGCAATAATGTTTTATTAGGTACACTGGAATGAGCAAAGAGACTAGGGGTGGCAGGCAGGGGAAGGAAAGGGGGAGAAGCCAAGATAACGTAGTGCTGTAGGAATGTGTAGAATGAACGGTTTTTGCTTCAGTGCTTTGAGAAAAAGAGAAGTTTAAAAGTCCTCAAAGACGAAAAGAGAGTCGAAGGACGATAGCGTTTTCTTGAAAAATATTGGAGGCGCATAGTAGGGGCATTGACGTTCGCCGATGCGTTCCTCCTGTGTAATTCTCTCGCTTATCTGCGACTAGGGAAATCAATCGAGATAGAAAGGTATAGCGATATACCGTTGAAACGTATATTTACGCGAAACAGGGCAAATGGAAACGGCTGTTCTTTGGAATTGGCTGCTTTATTATTTAGAGAGTTCAGTATAAATAACTCTGAGAAAAGAAGCGCCGTCCGTTCTGATATATCGTATTTTTCGCGAGTTGCAAAAAAAAAAGTCTCTAAACTTACGGAAGCAAGAAAATTCAAGATGGCCCGACACTTCTTATCACGAGCTATTCATTTTAAGATTATTTCTTTCGTGCGTAGAAATTTCGCTCTTGTTGCTTCTATTCGACTTATTGTTTTCGCGAATTATTCAATTTCGCCATATGGCGTATTTTTGCCTTTCGCTAAGATACCTGAGATATCTATTTTATTGTTACTCATTGTCTTACGCAGTTCACTCTATCTGGATGCTCGAGCGCACTAAGATTCGTTGGACGTAGTTTTCGCGAATCTCTCGCTACTGCAAGATTCAATGCCAAAACGGAAGTCGGTGCTACGATTTATAGCTATTTTACGCTACTGACAAATCTAGGTGACTCTGGAACGACTTATACACGCTACTATAAATCCTATCTGGCAGCTGAAATGATACGAGGCTATCGAACGAAGAAGCATATAGGGTTATTCAGCAGTGTTGCACCGACTAAACCTTAGGTCGTCCATTCAATCTGTCTCTTATAGAACCATGACGATGCAATACTCCTCAATAACTATCTATAGACATATAAAATATTCATTTCACGATTCACGGATTACGGTAGTTTTATTTCAGTGCGTTCAGGTCAGTATAGTCACAGGCTTCATGTACTGCAAAAAAACATTATTTCAAATATTAATTTCGCGTAATAATTTTTTTTATTTTACCCGTTTCTATTCGATACCGTGTGTTAAGCTCGTAAAATAAAGCTGTTTAAACCCTAAGCTCGCTATCGCGATGATAGTTTCATGAAAACAAGATTAGGCAGATTAAAGTACAATTCGGTGTTATCACTGCAGCGGGATTAAAATCACTCCTACGTTGTCCATTACTCCTTACTGTTTTATTTGGATACTTTTTCTATCTCTATCTCTCTCATTTTTGTTTCTTATTTATTTATCTTTTTCCTCTTCTTTTCTACTTAGACTTTGAGTTGTATAACTGTATGACTATTGGGTTATATACTTGCACTCAGGTCGTATCTCTCCTTTAGTAGATATTTTGGAATTGCTGATTCTCCTCAGCTCTCCAAGGAATTACCATAATCCCATGGTTACAGTCTAACATTGGTAAGCCACTCGTTAACTAAACAATCGTCCGGTTTGTTTGAGTTTCGGAAGAGATATCCTGCGGATATTTCGTGTTAATTTTTCGAATTAACCTAACGCCGATAATTGCCACAAAAATAATGATAACGAGTAATAGTTCATGTTCGTTGTAATTTTTTGTTATTATCTCAACGCGTGGTATCAATGTCAACAAGACACTGCGTGTGACACAGAAATTATTAAAGATGAGAGGCAATGAACATTGCCGGAAGACTTTCTTATTCAAAGATATATTATCCCCTTATCTAGCTGTAGATATTGTAAAATTATATACCTATATATAGTATAATAATATTTAGTACATATATGTACTAAAGATACCATAGGGTTCTGTTTTCTCCGATAAACGAGAGAAATTCCGACTCATGGAAATGTTGCAGGACAAGAGCTTTTCTCGGGATACCCTTAGGCTTCCAATCAATGTCACTCACTGTCACCTACGGGCTCGCAGCTATAATTTTCTCTATCCAATGGGGATTAATTCGCCGAGTAACTAACGACCGCTTGTCCCGCTAATTGTACCAATTATCTTTCTCAGAGTAGATTCCGTAAGTCGGTAACGTAGATTCCTACTAGAAATTCCTGTGCTGTACCATATCTCTCGCAAGGATTAATATCAATCTTGATAATCGACATCCGACACTGATTAACACGTATAAAATAAGTTTAAAGGGTCCGTAAAATTATAGTCTTCTCATATGAAAATTCTATGAATCCAATCCACTCAAACTTTATTCATAAATAAATTTCAATCTACACACATATATACATATGTAGTTTTAATTAAAATACACATTTTTCATAACGGACCTTCATCTCCGCGTGGCATATTTTATGAATAACACGAAAAATCTGTACCATCGATTCGAGGTAAATGTACTTTTTATACGCGACGTAAAAAATGTTCCTCAAGATATTTCAATTTCGCATCAAGAACGCGAGTGAAAATATTCAATTTTATGAATACCAAAAACTTTCATCCTGCAAGTATTTTAATCTCGCACCTCATTTTTCGTATATCAATAGGATTTAATCACTTTATATAAATCGATCTAATATTTCCACGTAGAATCATTACTCAGAAAATTATTGTTGTGAAAAGCGTAGCGGTTGGCAATAGCGCGTGAATCGATTGGAGCTCAACGAACGTCCGATTCGAATCGACCGGCCATAAAGCAGAATATCCCATTAAGATCGATATCGGAAAATCCCAAGGGTTTGCGTAGCAACGGCGCGGGAGGGGATGATAGGAGTGTAAAAGCGGGGTGGTAGGGAGAGGTAGAACAGCACGGTCGCCTATCTCGACTAGACGCTAGACACTTTTTTCTCATTTTATGTCACCGTCCATTATGTTAACATTATTTAAGGGTTTATGTCGGTCACGAAAGCGAACCCCAGTGAGCTACGATCCGACACTGCCGGGCTTACAAGACGAAGTGCCCCGCGCTTTATACGTGAAGATCGTTCAGCCCATTTTCTATTGCCAAGGATGTACACTCACGGACGTGCCCTCGAGACGTATAAACGATACGTCGCCAAAAAGTCACTTGACTTGCGAATTTATCGAATCTTGCACTAGCGAATAAACTGACGATTTTTAACCCGATTGGGTTGAGAGTCTTCGGATCGTACCCTGGGGAAGGGAACAGAGAAAGGAGCCCGGAATGGTTTTGATCTTTGCGCTTTTCATATTCGGCCTACGATAACTTACTCCCTCGAGGTTGTCTTCAATGGATTTGAAATTCTTTTGATATTTCGTGTCCCTTATTCGAAGCAGCCACAATATCTAATATGGATGCTGAAACGGATTTCGTGTTATGCCCCGTCTCTGTCTTTTCAAGGGCGTCGGGCATACGGTATATAAAATAGGGAGGAGAGAGATATTGAAAAGACGGAAACTCAATTTTGAATGATGTAGTACAGGTTATGAACTCGAGGAAGTTACTTGGTAAAAATCAATTTATACTTTATGCGGTTCAATATAAATTCTATCAGTTTAGCTACCTATAAAATCACTAGGCAAATTTGCCGATCCTTGTCACTTATAAATTATGGATACCGTATAAATATGATTTTGTATGTTATGAGATCATCCAGGTATCGAAAAATAGCTTGCCAGTAGCCGAACGGCAAAATCTGACCTTCGGCAAGATGCTGGCCTCTTCAAAGATATACAGTCTAATATTTGTATCTGTAACTCTGTAACCTGTCGATTCGAACCCCGTGTCAATCGATTACTCGTATGGGACTACATGACACATACGTCTAAGAACGTGATCTGAGACACGTAGTAGCATAGAGTTTTCCAGGTGTCTCAAATTCCGTATATACTGTACCGTACACGTGACAGTATATAAACGAAGTATATATAGATATAACAATACTTGTCCGTATTCGGTAACAGTCTTTCGTTTACTTTACGTTGGCTATTCGCTTATTCGGTTTATCGAAATGTTATTTTTATTAGCAAACATAGTATACAGGGTGTTTCATGTGTTTTGACCGAAAGTAAGGATGGATAAAACTTATCTCTTATCGGGTCCTCTTGCAGCTGGGATGAAGGGAGAGAAAATTTTATCAAGTTGGTAGACAGGAGAGAAAACATGACTAACTTTGATAAGTCTGTGTAATCAAAATGGTTGGTGTCAATAGTCGAAAGTTGTCTGTCAATTGATCAAATTATACGGATCGTCCTGCGAGGAGTACAGGTTTAGGAATTGGAATTGCCTGTTAGCAAGAATTAACCCTTGGAAAGTTAGCTTGAAAGTCCCTATGATTTCACGAGAATAATAACGTTCAGTTGGCAAAGGATTAATTGTCGGGGCGAAGTTCGTGAGGTCTTAATTTCTTTGCGATTCGTCCCTTTATCGTTAAGAAACCGCATGAGTGACTCCTTTACCAATATAGAAGATGCGAGGGACACGATTTTCGAATAGGGTTGCCATTGGCTGAACGGATTCGGCTTTCCTTTGGGGGATTAAATAAGGGTTGTAGTAAAAGAGGGTTCAAGCTGATCCCGCAGGAATTTCAAGATAGAAGCGACCACTGTCGAATGTCACATCTTTCTCCCCTTCTATTTCTCTTACTTCGATACCTTTGACTGAAGATATTTTCTCATTTCTATAGGACAAACCTGATCGTCCTTCTATTTCAAAAAACAATTTTCTTAACGGTCCAATCTATAAATGTCACCATCGGCTAAGTATGAATTTTTTTTTCACCAAAAATCAATGCAATAGCCAATTTCTTATTAATAGCGCAAAAATTATTTTCGTCAACTACCGTAACGATTTGCAATGGGTTTTGTATATATTTCGAGCTAGCAAAGGCCCAAGTGTAATAATGGCTTTTGATCAATTGGATACGGTAGAAGGGATGATGATCATTGACCCGTGCTCTGTACTTGCTAAATTAAATTATAGTCCTGACTATAATAATGGCGTTTGTCGCTCTGATCCATGCCGAACCTTCATACCAAGTAAACTCTTCGTATCTCCCAATAAGTATCCCACGAAGATATTAGTAAAAATTCTACGAACGACGTAATCGAACGAATATTAATAATTTACCCAGGATCCGAGAAATTCAGTCTGGTTTCTGTATTTCGTACGTAGCAAAGCGGATGTTAAAATAACGGATGCACGAGCATAGGGAATGGCGATGTAAATGACGATAAATAAAATTTATTATCGCAAGACACAAGGTGTCATGTAAACGGCAGTGATGCGAGAGCCAGTGAGAGACTATAGTAGCAGAAAGGTGAAGAGGCGAGGAGAGGGAGAGTGTTCCCAAGAGAGCGACTATCGCCAAGCACAGAGTTATAGTGGCCAACTAGCTTTGATGCATGACCGAGCGATAATCCTATCTGCTGTACGGGAAGCACTGCTGCCAACTGACTGTAGCTTCGACTACCGTACCTACTGTATCTACAGGACGTTACAGAATTGTAGGACACAGTAGGTATAACAGTACCTTCTGTACTACGAGATACACACCGCCTCTAACCGCAGGGATGCAGACCTCGATGACTTAGTGGCTATCAAGGAAGATGCTTACTAAGCGGCATAATAGCTTCCATTGACGTTAGGTTAGTTCGCGCTAGACATGCTGCCAGAGAGAGGGAGAGAGAGGGCGGGGGGGGAGAGAGGGGGATGCCCAGGATTATAACAAAGGATGGGACAATGAGGGCGAGAGAAAGAGATAGAGCGAGGATAGTAATTACGTGCTTCGTTAACGCGTGTGAGTTACTTCCAGGTTGAAGATATTATTGATAATTTCTTGCTAATAGTCTTGTCGCACTGAATTCAGCCTCAAGGAAACGGAAAATAAAATCATCGAGAATCGATTTTCACACGCGTTAAGACGGCATCTCTTTGCCGACGGCAGTCAAACGAAATTGCATCTGGAATTTCAATATGGCAGTTGCACATATCATATTTGAATCACCCGTTCAAAACGCCTCCAGCTATGACAAGTATTACGCGGAGTTACCAAGACCTCCGAATCCCTTACTTTTTATCACGTGATTATAATACGTATCGGATATCTGAGTTTCGAGATTGATGACGCCAGTAAAGTTAAAATTGAATCGTGTAAAAAAGTGTGCGGGAAAAAATAAAATTATGTATGTCGCCTCTGACACGTTCCGTCATTATGTTTTCTGACATAGCCTCACTTCCGGTTACGCAATAGCATACACTATATCTTTGTACTGTATGCGTATGGCTTCGTGAAAAAAAAATTGACAAAGCATAAAAATAAAATCAGCATCTTTTCCAAAAACTCGATGACCGTTATCATTCACCCTCGGAGGACCGGAAGGCAATATATTGTCTCAATATTTTCACCCAAGTTGTCCATTAATCACGTCTACAACATTCAGCCACGAAATCTACAAGATGTCAAAAAATCTACCGACCCCGCCCTTCAAGGATTTAGAATTGCATAGGGTCGTGCTTGAGAATAAAAAAAATTTAGAAAACAACAATGTCCATACTTATAGCAAGAGGCATCTACTGTTCTCTAAAAATCCCTCGGGATTTGATCGCACACCACTAGCAGAACCATTACTGGGATTTATTGCCCAGAGAAGAGTTCCAGTAATCGACTGGGAACTTGTGTTCCATGTATGAGGTCGACCGCTGGACCGTAACGATAGTAACAAAAACATTTATTCACCAAATTAAATCTCCGATTGAAAGGAGAAGATTTATCTCGATTTATTCAGCAATCAGAGCTCGCAGCCTCTTCGCTGTATGGATCAGCCAGGATCTTCCTCGTATCCACATATGGTATACGTGCCTGTACAAAACACATAAATCAATATATAATATACAGCCCTTGGTATGATCCATTATTGTACAGTATATCATCTGCATAATATAAATTAATATTCTTCCCCTATTCTCATCTCAATATCCGACCATCCACCTGGCATCCGTTAAATATCTCGTTTTGCTCTTATTACGTCAACGTATTTGACCCACGTCTCGTCTCTTTACGAGACTCGTCTCAACTCCGCCTGTTCTTATTCCTTCCCTCACGGTTTCGCTACTTTCGATGAGCTTTCACGTATCAGGTGCGCGGCCATCACGTGTTCGACACAGCATGCGTGTGTCACGCCGTTGGAATATAAATGTTAAGAACGTTCGCCATCTGCCCTCTGTGTGCTTCGAAAATGTAACATCGCCCCAAAATAAAAGTTTCTCGAGTCGTCAGCACTTTTGCTCGGCCTTCCCTTCGTAATTCTTCGCTGAGCGAAACGGAACGTCTCTACGTGCGAGATGCGCGCTTCTACGTAGGTTATCTCGGCGAGATGTAGACAAGGGATATAAAAGCCCGTGTTTTGTGCTTTACGTCTGCTTCGCAAACTGACTAAATGAAATTGTTAAGCTTACAACAGGACACAGTATGTGTTTCAGAAATATGCATTTCGCCCAGCACGCCCTCTCGTATCCCGTTTCCGCTTTCATAATAGCCTAGCTGGTACACACGTGTCATATATTATACAACGTTACCTCGAATATTCCACGCATACGCCTATAAGTTTACACTAATATTATTTTTATCAATCCAATTTTTCTTTTACTCTTCAGTATGCCACTTACTGAAGACTGGGGTAGCCGCGATTTTCGGCCCGCAGAGTGCGCACACGGCGTCCCACGTGCAGAGCATCTGCGACACCATGGAAATACCACACTTGGAGACACGCTGGGACTATCGACTCAGACGGGAAAGCTGTCTTGTCAATCTTTACCCACATCCCACAACGTTATCCAAGGTACGTATTTTAAACTCAATATTACTTGCACCGACTTTCGAGGTACACGGTTCATTAATAAAATATCTTTCGATACCCTGAAAAAATTTCATTCTCAACTCTGACGTGCGAAATACACATTCCGCCAAGATTCTTGCCAAGATATTTGGCAGCAGTTAAGCATACTCCAGAAAGTTTTTTTTTTTTAATCTCATCTCAGCTCGCTCATCTCGTAATGACCTTTTACCCTGGGTCATGTTGTCCTGATTATAGTGCGCAGCTCTTTGCTAGCTCCTCTTCCAAGATGCGTGGCTCATTCATTAATCCAAGAAATTCGAGATCCCGAAGTAATTGAAACTTCCGAGAGAAGAGTAACGTGTCCCTCCCCCCTCCGCCCCTCCTCTCTTTCCCCTGCTTCCATCCTACCGCCGCTCATCCACCAACTTAGATTCTTTGCTACTTAAAAGCAAGGACCTGCTTCCCGGGATAATAAGAGTTCTCGCAGATACTCGGCGAGTCTCGTCGCTTTTCCAATATTTGCTACTCCAGTCGCGAATACTTCGGGACACTTGGCGCTCCTTCAATATTTGCTACTCTGCCAACCGGTTGGGCTCCACACCGAGAATCTTCGTATTCGCGCACGGCGAATTAAGACGGGATTCGCCCGTGTGTTGTGATTATCACTTTATGCTAGAGGACTCGCGCTACTTGACATGCACTCAAGTGCACTTTAATCCGACGAGCATTTTGCTACTGGTTTATATACTTTTTTAATTAAAATTCCACTGTCTCTGATATATGACTTATACCTCCGTTTTATCAGGGCTTTAATTCTATGCACGATAACGCCCTGGCAAACGGTTCGGTAGACTATTTGATGCAATAGATTCAGGTTTGTAATCTTGAGTGCAACAGACCGAAGATCTATTCAAATAGTCGGTACTATTGCAGCGCTGTAATAATAGTAGATTATGTATGCATATGTGTATATATATATGTGTGTATATATATATGTATATATATATATGCATATTCTAGAGTTAGAAGATGCATCGGTTACATACATAAATATATATCTATGTATGCGCGATACCAGAAACGTAATTCCGGGAAAATTAGCATTAATATCAGAACAATGTCTATGCGTGAAGGAAGATGAAAACGTTACGTTAAATTCACAAGTTTCTCATTGTATCTGATATCGTGTAGACGCTTCATTTACCGCCATGTTATACGGGTATAAATTTGATGAGAGATTCAACTGCAACGTGCAATGATAAAGTATCATAGTAGTTTCGTGTGTCTTCGTTCAATTTATCACGTACTGATATTAGCGAATGTCATTTTCAATTCCGTATATTCCTCAAAGCGACGACGCTCCTCTGTATGCATGACGAGTCTTTTCGTATTTTGCCATACGTACGGATATGTAAAATGCAAGGAATCGTTAATGAACGTCAATAGAGATTCGAAAATAAAAATAGTCTTCAAGTCAGAGAGAAACGATCCAGTCAGAAGACACTTCGCGGAAGAAAAATATTTTCCTTTGCAGTTCAATCCTGCTACGAGGATCAAAGGAGCCCGGAAAAAGCCACGAGAAAATAAAAGCGCTATCGTACCACAGATACCTATAGCTAAGATCTTTGATTCACCCAGATAGAATGGATGGACTCCATCTTGAAACTTTAATGCATTCGTTCCGGGAATAATTGGATAAGTTCGACCGAGCCGATGTTACCGAAACAATCAAATTATCCCCGAGCTCTTAAAATGGCTTTGAATTTGTCTTCTGTCGGTTTCAAACTATCACGCCAATAGTAAATATACCACTGAGAGCCACTAACAATTCTATTGGGATTTTTTGTTCTTGTATTTTTATGAATTCTCTTTTTCTTTTTAATTATCAATTTTACGAGGCTTCGTTACCATTTTCATGAAATTGACACATTTTTTTGTCCGATGAATCCTTAACTGTTTTACTCGTTATACACAATGGATATGCTCGCGCAATTTCATGACGCACAATAATACAGGTAATAATAGCTGGTACGCAGTGAATGAACCGCAAGGACTACCAGTTGTGTAGCCATACCAATAATTTAACAATCCTTCTCTGATAATGGACTGGTACCGTAGATGCTTGGATATTACTCTGGCTATTGTGATTGGTCGTATCAGCTACTGTGTTTCCGTTGGAATTCAATTTGTAACGTTTCCTACGTATACGGTCCATGTACATTCCTCGTTACAGTTTCTACACTCAGTACTTCGGCCATACTAATCTTTCTAGGAATATATATGTGTATACATATAGTATACGTGCACCAAAGCAGGAGTATTCTTGAAACGCTCAATACTCTGAATCCTACTTTGGAGCTTCAATTGTACGTGGACGCTTATATGTATATAATTCTGTACGTTGCTTTCAATCGTTTATCTGTAGGGTGAGAGTTACTAATCAACGCCATTGAAGATACCGACCAGATTGCGTCTGGAGCATTCTGGGAATCTGGGAATTCAAAGAGATTCTCAATTGCGTCGGGAAGACGATTTCTTGGAGAATTTCCTATTTATTTGCAATTGCTCGTCCCTAAGATATTTCGTGTCAATTTTATTCTCACTTTATATCCGACTTGCTCCTCTTTACTACCCTCCCACGTGTTATTTATGTTCGTCGATTCTCGCTCGCTGTATTTGGAAAGAAGAAAAATGTTATTTCCTTTTTTCTTTAATGGACGACGTATTGGCTACTTATTGTATTCATTGAATGTTTTTTTTTATTTTTATGTTTTTTTTCAGAATTCTTGTACCTTTAGGTACGATGTTAAAGACGCTTTAGAAAATGCTTTGAGATATCGCATAACCCTTTTTGACATTTGACGGTTTGTCTTTCATTAAAATTTCTGTCGGCTATGATGTTTTGGTCGTATCGAAAATTTTCTCGACAAATATTATTAACGAAATGATATAGAATTATTTGAGTTACTTTGCAATGCCCGCGAGTCTCCTTTGACGAAAATTTTGTTATCCCCACGAGTTTGATTTTCTTGACAGATTTTCATATTCCCACACCAAACGAAACTTTCCTTCACCTTCAATAATTGGGTACACTTCAAAGCTCAGATTCATTAGGTTTTAGTAATTTTGAAAATTCAGTAAAGAGCTCTTGAGAAGAATCGCAAGTCTCTTATTTATCTTATTGCGACATCTTATTAACGTCCCAACCCCTATTTTATTGCCTAGCTACCTTCACGGCATTTCCTACCCTTAACATTCCACTATGCTCAATAGATATTCCAATAATAATTTCAATGCGTACAAATATCAAATTGAAACGCAAGCCCTTGGAGATTTGCTATGAATCGCGACTCGTGCTTCGTACAGCAAAAGGAAAATGAAAAATGGAGAAAAAAATCCGCGTTAAAATCAATATCCAATAAGTATGCAAGGAGTCGCGCTTGCAAGTGGAGAGGCGCGAAATAAATTACGTGGCACGATCAACGGAATTATATTGGAAATAGTTGGTATATTTCCCTGGAGTATAATTCGCCCAGTCCTACCTCTGTATATAAATATGACGAAAACAAAATGTTCAGTCATTAAAAATAAAAATTTTTTCCCCTCAATATTCTTTGACGATATATTTATAATTGTTTTGCACTGGCAAAGTTCGTGCTTTCAATCTGTATCCCCCTTAATGACTTCCGTAATAACTGGTTACGACTTCCGTCCTACAATTTACCCAAAATTCACTTCGCAACGAACCCATATTAATTCTCACGATTAGTCCGGAAATGTCTAATCAAGGTAAAACAGACGACCCGGCATTCGTCTAGCTCTTATTGTACTTCGCTCAAACACATCAGTCTTCCGGTTCTTTCGTAACTTCCGAACTAAAAAATTGTTTTGGTGGGGAGATCATAATTGAAACAAACGAGCATCACTGCTACCACCCGTCGAATAAGTGGACATTACCGTAATGACCAGGCATCTCGAAAAGTTTTCTTTTTGTCAGACCCTCGGAAAAGCTCTATCCGGCCATGATGTGTGCTCGTAGTTGAATGTTAAGGAAATTCCGCAGGATAAAAGGATTCGCTGAGTAAAAGACTAAAAAAAATAATTTAAAGTACGATGAGCAGCGGTGCTTAGTTATGGTAAACGTACGTATACGTATTTCTGGCGACACTGTTCCAAGTAGGTACAGGCATACGGGAACTGCGGGATTTCGTAAAAATATCAGCCTCTCAAATATACTCCCATAAGTAGCATTAGGTTCAGCCATTTTTCATCTGCACAGACGCAACTGTACGATTGCGTGCGGCACGCGACGAATTTTATTGCCATGCTGGCTCTGGGGGACGATTCCATCGAAATATGAAAGCTATACAGTTTATAAGTTAGGAATTTTCGAATGTAGACGATGCGGTAAAGTGATTTGAGTCGATATATAATAAAAAGTGATTTTTCGATAGAGCGTACGTTATACAGCCTCCCTTACTGGTCCAGGCAGCCCTTTTGTATGTCCCCCTAACGCGAATGGGATACCGTCCAGAAGATTTACCGCGAGATTCCTTGTCCTGTTTTCGAAAATACTCGCCAATGAATTTCGATACTCCAAAGATATATTGTTTAGGGATTATACAGGGTGTTACAAAAAAAATATTTTATTTTTTTGTCAGTACAAGATTGGCGCTTTAAACACGATACTGGGAGAAATACGAGGGATGAACTTTTTCGACGCAGGCGCGAAATGCATTATTTACAAGTGCATTAGTGATTATAAAAAAAAATAATCTGCAGTGCATTATTTGTACTAGATCGAGAGAAGAAGAGAAAGCAGAGAAATGGAAGGTAATCTTCGTATTTTTTTTCTTCAGTGCTCTCAACGATAATGCAACCAGAACTGAGTGAAGGCTCTTAAGCCCCATTCACACTGAAGCTTTTCCAAATTATTTTTTTCTATTTGACGGTTCATCTTTGATATCAAAATAAATGTTATCTCGTACCTTATCACTTAATAGTTTAGAAAAAAGTAGTTTACACATATATTCCATGTCAAGTAATAGACTTTTATATTTATCGTATGATTATTTATTTAATTGTACATTTTATTCAGTATAAAGAGAATGTTGGAATGTGGACTAGGAGCGGTTTGGTAGTGCAGCAACATGGCGTAGAGAATTGCAACGCGACGCTGCAATTACAGTGCACCTTGCAATCCGACGGTCATTCACTAGACAAGCATTCGGAAGGGTGAATCGTGGAATAAAATGGCGAATGGGGGCTGCAGGCGACGACGATTTATTATATACTTTGTACCCTGTAGTAAAGTAAGCTGATCGCAACGACTAGTGACCGTGGACAGTTTGATGTACCGAGCAGCTGTCAGCTCGTAATTAAATGTAGTAATTTGTTAAAAAATATGTTGAAGGTAAAAGGCTTAATGCTGTACACGCGTGTAACTATTTAGCTATTCGGTTCAACAGCTTTTTTCCCGATAAATTATACGGCGTCGGAGAATTATTACAGCGTCGAGAAAAAAGCAGAGCATGAAACCAACTAAAATTATATCGGAATATCATTTTGACTTGTATCCGCGCGAATTTCACAGATACGTAGTTTTCATTTGAGATACGTAAATTTCAATAATTACGTGATCAATTTCTACGGGATATACAAACACACGTTCTAGACTTCATTATGCGTATTGCGAGGCGTTCAGAAAATTCTGATCAGACTTTTTGCAGAAAAAACAAGGAATGAATCGAAAGAGGAAAAAGAAAACGCTGCGTTTCTACTTTATAGAAACTGTACATTTTTTCCTTTTAAGCTCATCAATCAAAGAGCAGCGCACAGGCAATGGAAAACCGTAAAGCAAATACAGAGTTCATTTAAAATAGAGAGATCGAGAAATACATAAGATAGAGTAGGAAGAGCGACAAAAAAATTAAAGTTTTTTTTTTATATATATAGCAGAATTGCGTTACCGTGATTGCATCCCTCTTGTCCGCTCTACTCAATTGGCTCCGTTATATTTTTATCAACTTAAAAATCAACCCCTGGCACGATTAATATATTCTCCAACCTAGTGGAGTTGGAATTCTCCGACCTTATAAAGCGTCGCTACACGGTTCCGTAAGAAATAAATTAACCACGAGGTTATGCAGTTTCCTACCACGTCGCGCAAGACCCTGGAAACTCGTTACTTCCGTTTCCTGTTCCACGTGGTAACCTCTAGGCTCCGCTATAGATCTCAAAATTTCAGTGAAGCACGCAACAACAAGCGGTAGTTTTTGCTTTACCAGATGAAAAAACATATTCCAAGATGGACTCGTACATTCTCTACGCGTTATGTATATAACATGAAAAAAGAATATTACACTCAAACGTAACAAAGTACGCAGGTAGCATATATGTATCCTTTATTACACATTCGTCGGGGCGTCTAGTTGTCATCTACGTCGACGCTCCCTGAAACCTATAGAATTGCCGTCCTAATAGCAACAAGATCGTAAACGTGCGTGCGGTACGCACATTTACTTAACGAGTGACGTATGACTGAAGGTGAACATCCTCGCTTACAACTCTCGGTGACATCGTTATACTCTCGGTATATAGTAAAGCATTACGCTGCTTGGCGACGTCGGGACGCACATAATGTATATGGAGACCTTCAACGTCGGCGTAAGTACTCGGTCCTCATTAGTAAGCAGTGCAGTGTCTTTTACTTTTATCTCGGCTCAACTTGAAAATATACGCGCAAACCAGTTGAACGTCCTTTCCACTCATTCTTGTCTAGTTCACGGTGGGAATGAGGTGGGAAGGAGAGTATGAAAGATACGAGACAGAGAGAGAGAGAGAGAGAGATAAAGAGAGAGATAGAGAGAGAGATAGGTGGGTTAGCAGAGAGTAAGATGAAGATGGAGAAAGATAGAAGTAAAGGGTATGCGAGGATCAAAAAGAGAGTGCCGGTACTTTCTACAGAGGCTTTCTTCCTTGCCATTTTACTGACTCTGTAAAATGTTCACCTCGGACGGTGCATTCATTTCGATGATTCTACGTGGCTGCCATTGCTACCGCATCAGCATTGCAGTCACCATAGGTAAAGTACTGTATAAATGGGAATACGCTGTATGCACTGTAGCTGCAGTACTATAGACATAGCTATTCCATGCTCCTCTTCTCTTCCGACCTGCAAGGCACTCAGTCACATACGTGCCTGAAATAGTAAAGGCCAACAATCATAAATTCTGACTTCTGTAAAATGATCGTAGGTGAATTTCACCGATACCGAGATAAAGGACGCGGCGAGGTGTGCTTCCCTGGTAAAATATTTCTCCACAATTTACATTGCCCGCGAAAGCTTCGCCGATCGTCACGCTTCGCCAATACGTAATGCACTGTGCTAGGAGCTCGAAGTCTGTATTTATAAGTTATCGCCGCTAACCCGACGTATTTGAACTTTCATGAGGTCAGGGGTGCAATCGTGACAGTCTGCCGAATACTTCTACTTGCTAAAGAAGTTTTAGAACGATTGCTGCACGTGAATTTGTAAGTTTTTCGTTTTATTTGTATCTTCAATCTTTTTCTTTTTTAGTTTTGTAACGAGACAACGTCAAGCACACCCTCCAGACGTTACTTTTCTCTTGCATCTCGAGTTTTCCGATACGGATTTGCGTTGTTGTAAACGCCGGGAAAAAAGGTCTCTAATCCTAGCGAGCTCGCTTCGGATATGCAGATATATTTCATACAAATGTATAAGGCATAAATATTTCATTGTTCCATACTGTGGCCATGCATAAATTTATCGTAAATTGTCTCCGCTTCCGAGATACACGTCGTATACGTATATTCTTAATACCGATGTCCGACGATTTTATATTTTTACTTTCTTCTTTTTTGAAATTGGATTTTTAAGGACTCTTTACATATATTTGCATTTGTACTCACGGACCATCGCATTCACCTATTCATACGGTTCTCGCAGCATTCTTAAAACGAAATAACTTTTATTTTTCAACTTGACATATGACTTTTGCATGCCATCAGAAGATAATTTTTTGGAAATTTAATTTTTCACATTGTTCCAAAAGTATCGTTTGTAAAAACCGACGTCAATTTTTTAATACAATTTACATTTATAACTATTAACTGAAGGGAGAAGAGTAAAATGCGAAATACGTAATACGAAAGTCTGTTATGCGAATATATTTTCTTAAAAAGTCTTTCTGGCGAACCTCAGGCCCTTCGGTTGGTGTATTCGACCATTGGGAAACGTCGCTGCGAACCAAGCTATTTGCCCGCTAAAAGGCTGAAAGGTTGACTCGTTCTGTGAAATATGTAGTAGCCTGCGAGGGTGTCTCGCCAGGGTGGAAAAATTTACACGCCCCAGTTATTTACTTCGGTTTCACATTTACCGTTCCTGAAATTGAAACTGAATTCATTGTGAGAAAACATGTTTTTTTTTTCGCGGAAGTTATTCTGCCACTGAAGAAAATGGCTTCGATTGCCTGCTTCTTGAAAAACGCATGGTTCGTGCGGACGTAGTCGAAAGAAATTTAACCCGGGATATCGCATCGGGGGATGCGGACATTGCCGAAATTCTTACGCGCTGAATTTCCTAGGGTTTAACTCACCCGGTCCCTCATCCCCTCCCCATCCTTATTTTTCCTTTCTTACCTACACTGCGTATATGGTTACTGCGTATCTTTCTTCTTCCCACCCGGGAAATATTGGAAAGTCGTCCCTTTGATAATATATATTCCTAGTATACCGAAGGAATAGGAAAGACATTGCCAATGGCTGCTTCGAACGTGTCGTGTACTTTTTCATGGTTCCTAACTTCTCATTATACGCATAGAGATAAATGGTATTATTATTCATTAGTAATATTATTATTAATATTTACGTAGTATCAATGTCAGATAAGGGAATTAATTATAATCAGACATATGTAGAAGGTCCAACCTGAAATTTTTTCAGGCGTACGTCGATCTCGTGAAGGCATGGGACTGGAAAAGTTTCACCATCATTTACGAGAACAACGAAGGCCTGGTGCGTCTTCAGGAACTATTGAAAGCTCATGGACCCAGCGAATTTCCAATAGCCGTAAGACAGCTGGGCGAAGGATCCGACTATCGGTGAGTTCAGTCTTTACTCTTTGTGGTTTATTAAGTTTAAATTTTCGTTATCGAAGAGATCAAAGATCGAGCCGATCGTTAATCATAAATGATCCACGACGATCCAGTTCGTAAATCGATGCACCCGAAAACGAGTTGGAGTTAATCGCTCAAGAATCCACTCGTTCTCGGCATTAACCTAGAACTTATACGAAAGCCATATTCAAAGTGGAGATCGGTAGCGGACTTAAACTTCTACTCAAGATCTTCGTCCCGTGGATTCACTTTGAATCTCTTCTTTGCTCCAACTGGAGTCTATAGGTATGTATACCTCGCTTGCCACATTCACCCACTTCAGCCCATTCGCCATGTCAGTCGTTCTTTTTACTCTCTTAGGAGAATACGTTTGTTTTACATTCCGAGTGTTTTGCCGCGTCTTATCTTCGTGTCCGATGGGGGGTGAAAAGTTCTTCCAGCTATCGATACATTATTCATAGAGTTATTTCGCAGCGATGATTTATTGCAAAAGCCTTTCGACTCGACGATAAGGTAGGAAGGAAGGAAGAAATAATACGAATCTAAATAAATAGCGTAGCAGCCACCGATAATATTTTGAGAGCGTTAATTGAATTTTCCCCGTCTCTATCAATTCGGTTTATTAAGGACGTATCGCTGGTTGTAAACTTTATAATATCGTATTCATTGGTATTAGTGGCGCGGGGCGACGCGATGGAAACTCTTGAATCAGTTTGAGCTTTTCATGCAAGGTGCGTTTCCACGTAACGCGACCGTCACGTCACGGAATACACGTCGAGTACGTTGCAGGATAAATGGATTTCAAACGAACTCTGTTCGTTCTTACCTTTTTCTTGTATAGGTATATATACGAACAAAGTTTTTCTCGCATTCGTGTTATCCAGCGTTTACGCTGTCTCAAGATAAGAACGGTAAATGCTCTTTCGTCCTTGGTTCTGACGGAAATTTTACCTCAGGTAGCTTCCTCTGGGAGTCGTAATCCACGAAGGAACAACCGCGTTCACGACCTTCCTTTGGGCGTGAATTTCTATGAAAGTGGACACTCACTCACGTGACTTTCGAAGGTTTATGAGAAATCGACGTAACAATGTTATATATTTGTGTGTGGTTCTATGTATATACGTATATATATATATATATTATCGAACTACCGAACTTGACTTCGATCAATTCTATTGGCATTTTGTGCTTCTCTGCAATCTTCAGATCCGTGGTAAATGAAGACAGAAAGAAGCAATATGGGCCCCATAAGTAATTGAAATGTTGCGTAGCCACGGATGCGGAAGTCGCAAGACGCTTTAGCTAACGTCTGCTGCACCGTGATAAGAAATAGAGTTCAAAGACTTCAAACGAAAGGAAGTGGCTGGATAAAACTTTCACGAAGAAGCAATGGCCGTCCGCAAGATCCATGCTTGTTTGTACCAGACGTCCGTGAGCTCACGGTCTGATTGATCAAAGGTAGATTTTGTGATATCCTACGGTTTTCCATCTACCTGCTATCTTAAAAATCTCTGCACACTACACCGTATCTAGACTTCCTTTTACGTTTTCTCATCCTTGACTATTTTTACTTGGCAATTAGCTTTATCGTCGAGCGCAAATGAACAAACTTGGCAGAAGTCTTATCGATAAAACCGCACGGAGGAACGAGGAAAAGTTTTCTTTGCGAAAGGAGTTCCGCGTCACCGCTCTCGCAACTTTGTATACCCGGTAAACCTTGAATCCCGCGCTAAACCGCAGTATGATTTCGCACCTCGTGCAAGGACGAGCGTAAGCGTTTTCACGTAGCAGACGCGTCTAACGAATAATGCTGAAAAATATGGTGCGATCGATATGTCGTTGGAGAGGGGGAGGGAGGGGGGCAACGAAAGATGCGAAAAACGTGAATATATACTCGAATTAAATAGTATATATATTTATGAGGTTAGAAAAAAAATTTTCAAGCGTATAATTTTCGCGGAAAAACTATTCGCGGGATCGTATCCCCTAGGAGACCTTTACGACGTATCCTACCTTCTTTATCGTTCCCCGATGCATGGGTGTTGGGTTATTTCTCGAGACGGCAATAAAAGTCCCATCGAATGGGAGCGAAAGAAAAGTCGGTCTTTCAGGAATCAAGTGGCAAGGGTCATGAATAATCTCAGAACACGGTGATCCCGTAGATCGTACGCTTTGGGTGGTCCACGTGTACATATAGGTTATGCATGCTGGTTACGCGCTGCTTCCTGCTGATGATGTACTGTAAAGGGTTAACTGCGGGACTGGAGTGGTACGTTGTGGGAAGGGGGGAGGCGGGAGGTAGACTCGTGGGAAACAAATGAGTATGTTAATTCAAGTGTAAAAGTGAGCATGGTTAACCTCTCGCATTTCCATACTAGCTGGAATCTACGAGCGGACTGCACTGGATGACGAAGGTGGGAGAAGGGGGAAGGTAAAAGGAACAATTAACTGTGATGGCGCCAGATAGTTTCTCGTCTGAATTCTCTTGGTTTCGTATACGGCGTAAGCCCCCAGGGCTTTCGGCACACCAGTCTTTGGACCCCACCCTGACGTTTTGATAACGAATGCCTGACTGGAGTTACGGCTCTCTTGTCTCATAGCCGACGTACGGTACGTAGATAACTTATCCGGGGATGCCAAAGATTTTCTGAGGACTTTTGCCTCGCTGCTTAGTATGCATTGTCTGTGAATTTTTGTGGGGAACATTGTCTTATGAAATTGTGGGAAAAGTTTGGTAGACGAGAGGACCTCGATATGAGAAATAAGGGAGCAACCGAGCTTTTACTTTTGCTGGTTTAAATCCTTGGAGCACGAAAGACGGACTTAATATTATTGCCTTGGGGGTAGTGGCAGGTGGCATCTCGTTCGGGATCGAAATTAGCTCTGATGAAAACGAGAACTTGCTCATTCCGTTCCCAGGGACTCGATCCCACTCGATCTGCTGGATTAACGTTTGCTATAGAGGTTAGGAAGCTTGAAAAATGAACATGTATTAAGGGATGATCGATGAAAGCCGAGAGTACTCCAATTGGTCCATGGGGTAGGTATTTAAGGATGATATAGAACTTGATGATCCAAGATTTTCTTCAATTAAAATTATCCGATCGACGAACACAAAATTTTTGTTGCCCACCAAACGTCATTGATTATTAATACCCACGTCGGTATATGTTATCGACGAAGAGGGTACCCGAAGCGTTGAAAAATTTTCTCACCCTCGCGAATTTCATGCAATTTTCGCACAATATTTTCGCGAGACCTTTAAAACGTAAATAGAACTCCGTGTTCCCCTTCGTCCTGTCACGTACCTCCCACATCACTCGAAATCTCGGCTATTGACATGCAAATACAAAATAAATCATTCTTCCCCTTAAACATCCGGAAATTAGCGTAGCCAACCAGCGACCCTTTATCGTATTTTTACACCCGAATAAATTTCACGATTTTTACCAAGGCAAATAAATCGCGTATGAACGTCATTGACTGGAAAAATCATTTCCACCAAAATACATGCGTTTTGAAAATACACAACCGGCTCCCCCAAAAAATAAGATGCTTCAACCCACACAGCTTTTGCAGCATCGGTAGTAGCGCTGAAAGTATTTAGCTAAGGTAAAACATAGCAGAGGGTGGTAGGTTTGCCGCAGGGAGTGTTGCCGGTTAGGGAAATAAGGCGTGAATGATATGTTCCAGCTTTCCTGTCTTCCTCGCCTCATACGTTACTTTTAGTCCTCGGCTTCTTCTCCCCTCGTTCTCCATCCACACACACATGACCCAATCCCATTCCCAGGTCGGATCTTCTTGCCGCCCCTCCCCTCTCCGTCTCACGCTCACGTTCACGTAACAGTCACAATGAAAAATGATCGTCGGAGTGAGTCGCGTGTAAGTTACAACTTGGCAGACAGCTCGCCGAGTTGAGATCTACTTTGCCGACCATCCTCCGCGTGACCTTACACCCTTCAGTCCTATGAAATTACGATACCAAGTTAACCTGACGTACTTCCGCTTTTTCGTATTAGGATTACGTCACTTGGCAACACCTCTCATCTCGGGCGGTATACGTATATTTTTCAAAATTAATACGCCACTTATACAACGCTGCATTAGTACCAGCTGATATGGCTAATTAGATCAGTTACGCAACTATCACACAGCACTTGTTATGCACCAGTTTACCTGCAGCAGGAAAAGAATCACTGTTGGAATTTCTACATGAAGCGTGCATGTTGCATAATAACGTCACTGTATACATTTTCTGCACAGCGCTCTACATACCGTTGAGCGAGTTACTGCAGATGCTTTTGCACGGGGTCGGAGAAAGTAGTCGATGGTCCGGAAATTACTTTTCCATTTGTTTTGGTCGTGCAGGATTAAAAAAGTATTTGCTAAGAGATTTTCGATCTTTCGGTTCTGTCGTGAAATTACGTGAACTCTGCTATACACTTTGACGGATCAACAAACAGTTGGAAAATTCTGGCGTAATGCACTTGCTTTGGTATTTTTTTTTATTTTTGCAATGAGAGCTTGGGAAAATCAGGATTTTTAGGGCTTATGGCGGTGCCGTTTTAATGTGGTTTACTCGAGCGTAATAAAAGCGTAAAATGAACGAGCAAGAAGCACTTTCGTGGATGAAGGTTGTGAAAACGAAGCATTATTTCGTGCTTATCTTGCGACCTTAATGAAAACGTTTGCCGCTTTTATGATAACAGCTTACGCGCGTTTGTCACTGGATGTTAGGATATACAAATCTCTTATCATTATTCTGCTGTGATGTCCCTTGTACCATACGTAGAGATTGGCTTACGATAATTATCCTAGTAAGAATTTTATTGCGTGTAAAATCGGTTGACGATTTTTCTTGAAGGTGAAACAGCTGGTATTGATAGCTGTTTCGTCAGGGGGTGACACTCTTTTAATATAAAGAATTTATCATTTATATGGGATTTAATGTTCTTTGATTTTTCATTTCCGTATGACGTAAATTAGTGGTCAGGGGGGCTGTTTCTAATATCGATTAAAGACCAATTTCCTTTTAATGTGTTTCTCATAGCTACCTAAAGTATAGGTTCAGAAAATTTGATTCTTAAAGTCGGTCATTTTTGAATTGCTTATCGGAACTTGAATTCCACTTCAATTAAGCTTCTCCATGGCATATTCGTAGTTTGGTGCATTAGGTATCCGAAGGGATATATGAATCTTTCATGGTATACAAAGAAATAGAAAAACGAGGTGGATTTCGGTCTGACATAGAAATAAGAGGAATGAAATGTGTATAGATATATACATATATACTTCCATATAGGAAAATGTATTGAGTTCTTGCTTTAGATTTTGGTGTAGCTATAAAAACGTTATGGGTGCACTCTGCATTATACGATCCCGAAGCCTTATTGTTTATGCATACGTGGATATGACAGCTTTCGAAATGTCTGTACATTCATTTACATAAAATATATCAGCCTTAGGTCGAAAACTGAATTTTCGGTACTACGCCACTAATATTTTTCCGAAAGCAAATCTAACGGTATATTATCGATAATTTTTTCCGTTCGCAAAAATAAAAAATGAATTTCAATATTTATAACGTCTCGTAACACAAGCCACGTTATCTTACGTTCCCACGCATACCTGATACTCCTGGTATGATATAAGAACCGTGGAACTTTTGTTTTGTGAAATATCATTAAATAACAAAAAATGGGAAAATGTAAATAATCTCGTTCGCTATCACAAGAATAGCTTATATCCATATACCCATAGACGAATTCTCATGTTCAGAATGTTAGTCCCCATCTCCGTCCGATGGACGTTCTCGATATAACCTCAAAAAGTGTGGGTTAACGATCACGATAAATAGAAGTGGAGTTCGCCTTGGTGAATTTTAAAAAGTCCCACCGTAGAGGATGGGTTGAAAGAAATTTCTTGGGGTGGATATTACCAAGGCAAGAATCTTCTCAGGATGCCTATGGCTTGGGGTTCAGACGGTATCGCCATCTAGCTGAACCTTATGCAAAGAATACGAATCCCCGCTGCCGACTATGACTCTAATGACTAGTGGATTTTGAATTGCGTAATAGAGACCCGGTTAATTCATTAATCTCAGGTAGAATTTGAAATCCACTCCTAGCGACTATATTTACTACGTTGCCTGGAACGACGCTCCGTGACGGCTGAGACTTCACTTGCCGAAAATCGGAGACAAATGTCACTCTGTTACGAGTTTCTCATTTCGGTGAATTCAAATGTCTTTGCTCTAGCTAGGAAGCCCGAAAGATAGGAGGAAAATCCTATGGAGAAGTTTAGCCATACTGATCACGCTAACGGGAGTTTGAGCTCCCACTACGGTTTCTCCGTCGTCACAGTCATCTTCAGAAAGTTTCATTCGTTTCGTGTACGTCGTGAAATTTACTTATATAAATTTCAAAGCCGGCTGAAAGCTCATTTCACGGCAGGCATTTACAATATACTGAATCGATGAGAAAATAGTTTTTTAGTCGTAAGACCTGATACATGCGAAGTGTATGCGGTTCGCAGGGAGCATTTTTGTTGGTTCTGGAAAATTCCGCCAGACAGCGCTGTTAAGCAGCTGTGATCATTCCTGAAAATTCCGCTAGGCGTCGTGAAACGACAATTCTCTAAATTATCTCACAAAAATGCATTTTCCTGGGGAACATTTTTCTTAATTCCGGGAAATTTCACCAGATGTCCCATTCCCCAGATGATGCATTGGATCAAGAGAGTTTATTGAGATACATTTGGTAATTTTTTCAAGAAATATTATTATCATTATACTATTTTTATTGAAGCCTGCGTAAATTATGTTTTTGGAGAAGGCATTTCCGGTGTCTTTGACTTGCATTTATCTTCATTATTTCATCTTGATCTATTACTTATTTTTCGTCTTATTTTTACTCATCTTTGGGACTCGCAATGATCACGATTGGGAATCGACATGAAATTGACAGGCTCTTCGCGTCTTGTGTCTATTTACGTAATCGTACGTCAACCCGTCAGCTCTCGTTAGGCACGACTCGTATCTCTTATATTTATTCGATGGCAGTAATCTCTGAAACTCTTATCTCCCTCATTCTGATTCTTAGGCTTTGCCGAAGCTCATTATTCGTAGCCAATCGTGAGGCATGTTCTGCATAAAAAATAAAATCGGGGTGTTGGCGGGTGCGAGGACGGGCGCAAAGACATTGGCTTGGTATAAGACGAAAAAAAGAGACGGATTGGAGAGCAGAGATTTTCTCTTAGTTACGTTGGAAAAAAAATTAAAAAGAAATGACAAGAGAAAAGGTAAAGATCTCTGGGGAACGTCTTCTGCAATTTGAGATCCTGGGACACAGGCGGATCGTTACATCTTACGAGGTGACGTTTCGTACGTAGTGAACCAGTCGTCCGGTGCTTGAATTCCGCTCGTATAAAGGGATGAGACTGAATTGAAGGTTGACGTTCTAACTGGAACGTGAGAGCCACCGCAGAATTTCATCAAACGAAAGGAAATCGAAGAATCCAATATTCACGAGAACTGGACGTATTCCCGGTACGAGTTCTTAGTTTCGTATATACCTATACATGTATAGTATGTGTGTGTACGTATATACATATACATAGGTTCGTGTTAACCGTGTAGATATTAGGAACTTGTGGACAACCTCGTTGAGAAAGATAGTATAAGGATGTTTTACTAGACTCTTACTACGTCTTCCTATCCTCCTTCTGGTTCAGACTACATGGACCGTCGTAATTCTTTCTCCGCCCAGTGGAAAATTGCGAAAACGCTTCGGGAACAATTCCGTTAGAGAGCGCCGGGTAGAGAAACGTATTTAAGCACTGAAATTTTTACGTCTGTTATTGCGAACCTTTATTAGGAACCCGGCCTGCTGAATTCATCTCTTTACGTTAGGGAATACGTTTCATTTAATTTCGTGCCGGCACATATTTAATGCGAACGCCGTTGTGCTATGCTTTGCCAAAGTGTCCGCGCCATTTCGACGTACAATATTCTATGATATGTGGCTTCGCTTACGGGTGACAGTGTAATATGGGATTTTTATTTATTATTGATCCGTTCATCGGAAATGAGTTCTCTCGCCCGGAGATTCACCCTCCTCTACATATTTGATACCTTCGTATACGCATCCGTGTTTCCGGTGCCAAATTTGCAGGCATTGTTCCCAAATTTTCTTTGGGTTCTTTCGATGCGTGAAAACTCGGCTAATGGTTTTCTTAGGGATCCGGATGCATTCTCCTTTTTCATGAAAAACCTTATCTTGAAATAGACGACGAAAACTATGAATACGCGAGCGTAAATGAGTAACGTCAAATTATGTATAACACTTCCGATGGGAAAGTCAAATTTTATTTTACTATATTTTTTTTAATGGACTTTTCGTATCACGTTAACGATGATTGTTTCGTGGAATTTCGTTTGTCCACTTTTTTTTTTTTTTTAATGGTCGCATCCAAATATTCGAACATTTTTACAAGCGTTATGCATTTACTCGGCGCATGATAACTTGTCCAGTTTGTTTGGGGAATGCAAATTTTTAAAATTGCAACGCGCAAAGCGTAAGCTACATTATGAATTCTGCATTTTGACTCAGCATAGGAAACAAGATTATTTAACAACCAATAACTGTCCAGTATTGTTAATGGAAATTTATAAAAATATGTACATAAATTTAATATCTGTTATCAATTAGTCAAACAAAACCCTATTTTTATTTCTATTATCAAAAGTAACGGTAAGATTTCCGCTGGAACTCTTGAAATTACTAGAAACTCCTACAAAAATGTAACCGGATAATATTCACCTGATACTTCAGTATCGTTACAATGAATATATTATAATTTCAATTTTCAATTTTCATCTGCAGTTAACGACGTCGTGTTACTCACGTAACGCACTACACATAGATTCTTCCAGTTTCACTAACAAATGACTAACCGAACGAAGCAGTGGTTCAGCGATAATTGCTACACCGACTTGAAAACGGAAACGAGATCTAAGAGTCTTGACGCACGAACGATTGCAGTTCAGGAAGATCATTACTGTCTGACGGTAATCTTATTTCCGGTACAGTTGCCCTCTTACTCATTGTTTCTGCTTGTATTTGGCGAGAAACAGCCATCTGCTACGAGCAAGTGCATTTCGAAGCTCCTGTGTAGCCAGGTGGAAAGATTTGCCGTCTAAAACACCAGCTTGGTCTTCTTACTTTGATGAAGCAACTTGCTTGGGTTGAAGCAAGTTTACGAAATGCAAGATTTACACGGGAACCCATAGCCTCATCTTGAAATATTTGGGAACAAGATAATTTACCTCTGTATATATTTTTGTACTTGTAATCATCATCCCTTGTTATAATTCTCTCTATTCGATTCCTCGAGTCTTGGGCGCACTTTCTCAGAAAGTTATTTTCTCTATACGAGTTCCACATGTCATAGCATATTAATTATATGTATATGCATATACACACACCTTTTTTAGACGGATGAATATAAGGTGCAAGATACGTGAAACCAGATACAGCATAGCCACCCGAGACGGTATACAAGATCAGGTCAGCAGCCAAGGAGAAAGGGTAACCAGTTCAACTCTGTCAAGTCCACTGACACTGTGCCTTTGTAGTTAGTGAATGTACAGTTTGAGCTAAATAAAGGTAAATCGAAAAAAGAAGTCCAATCTTCTCCCGTGTCATTTGACACCAGCAGAGTCGCCACAGCTACAAGAAGCGACCACCAGCTGCCACCATAATTTCAACTAGGGATTCAGTACGACGACCTTCCATTACCCTAGGTTCATCTCAGGTTGTCCTCTTTCCCTATATTTATTTCATTCTACAATAGTTCTCGACCTTATTCTCGTCCCCGTTCGGGCCACCCTGGTTACCCGTTATATAATACTCGCCTAGCTCCATCTTTTTTTAAAATCTTTTTTTACCTCCCAGTGCCCAGACTAGACGTCCCTATTAGATTAATGCGCTCTATATGCATGGAACGGGATTACTCAACCAGTTTTATTATACACACACGAACTGGGCAATTTAAAGCGACGTATACTCTCTTTACTAACGCGAAGCAGCCAAAAAGATCGCATTTATTGTTGCCTTTAAAAACCGTTGAAAATTTTGTCCAAGCTTCGTCCCTGTACGGGCGTTCAGGAACGGTACTAAAATATTATGTTTTTCAATGTACCACCATGCTTGAGTTCGAATGTAACTATTTTTGGGTAACACTGTATGTACCTTTGGTATATTTTCAGTTCTGAATCTAGATATTTAATTCAACATTTTTTTTATACATCGCCGCATCCGTTGTCACGGACGATACGTTGCGTTCATATAAAATCGATGCTCTTTGCCTGCAATGGCGCTTTATACATATCAGCCAATATTTCACGTTCTATTATGACTGTATTTTCAAACGCGACGTTATTATCTCTTGTTTCGGTGCCATTTCTTTCGTTCGGTGACACACGCGGGTGCAATAAGGGAAACTGAGCGTGGTTAACTGTGTATCATGATTACGGTTTTATTGCCACAATAAATCATATTCCCTCGTCGGGTGAAACGCTTGTGAAATATGTTGACTGTGACCGGAGCATCTGGACGTAACGAAGTTTCCGTCGAGCCACACTGAATCTCAATTATCCTGTGGCACCTTTCGCGTACCAATGAATCGAATGTATCGTACATACTATTTATTTATCGGTACAGACTGTCGTCCTTTTTTTTGAGAGGCTGTGCAAGCCTGAAGGAAGCCCCGGGGCATCCCTTGAAAAAATTCTGCATCCTAGTCTCCTACTTCTACAAATATTTTTTATAGCCTAAGACATTGTTAAGTCAAAATTACCTCCCAACGTAGATATGGTATTTACCTTATAAATGGGAGTCAAAACCTGTCTACTCCCGAGGAAGAATTTTAAACAGGGATTTTATAGCTAACGAGCATTTATTTACTTATTATGTATATATGGCTCGATGCTCTATACAAAATAACAATAAAAATACGATATTCGTATATTCCACATTGCGAATATACAATGACGTAATTTTTTTTTTTTAGTGTCTTTGACAAATATTTATTTTCTCATTTTTGCTTGCTCTGAGATCACCAGAAAAATGAACTTAAATATTTGTTTATCTGCCTCGTGATATGTATGATTGGTGAATGTAAAATTGGGATGATACAAAAAATAATGTGAATATAAATACAATTTTTTATCAGCACGTACGTACGGTCTGACGTCACCGATCAAATGTCAGTATAGGGAAAATCCACTCGAAACGATTGTCTTGCATAGACGATCATGTTTACTTTGAGGCGTATGAGGATTTCAAATAGTACACTATATGTATACATATACATGGCTTTAGTATCTGCTGGAAGATGCTGAATACAGCCCGAGAGATCCTAGGGAATTTTGGAGGTCGAAGGTAATGCATGGAAGCGTTTTGTATGGGGAATTCAAGATGGTGCTAATTTTGTGCTTCGAGGGCGAGAAGGAAATACGAAACGCGTATGGAAAGTTGCTCCAAAATTCTACTTGAAGCTATTCATACGTATTCATTCGTTCCAACATATTTCATACCGTCTGTATAAACCTCGACTTACGTTTCCTGAACTTGCTCCGCATTCGACTGCAGCTGCATTCAGTAGCTGCGACATAAATATGTTATTTGCACCACCTTCCAATCGTACAGTTGATCCATCTTTTTATTCTTGTTTAAGACAAATAAGTGGACGTACCTTTTCATACGGACTTATCCGCTAAAAAACTATGACGAAGTTGCAAACGTAGCTGCGATTCAAAGTGATGAAGAAACCATAGAGTAACTTAAATTGCAAAATCTTCGTCACTCCAATCTAGCTACCCGATGCTGTCTCCGTTACCAATGTAAAAATGTTTTCGTAAAAATCTCATTTCGTACCGAATAACATAATAAAGTAAAAAAAAATTTGCAATCGCAATTTTCTACCGTTTTTATGTTTTATTTAATCGACTTACACGTTCCCTCCATTTGTACTGTCTGAATTTCCAAACTACTTGCTAGCATTTTTCCTCGCACACTTCATATGCACATGTACAAGTTTCCATTGCAGTGGAAACTTGCTAGCGTTACTTATTTCGATTACTGCAAATTTTCTTGTCGAAAAATAAATTTTCTCTCTCTATATCCCCTCTCAATTTCCAACTCTCAAATCCCCTCAGAAACTATTCGCGACCTCTTTTCGCACCTCCTCTTACTATCATATTCACATTTCCTTGTACAATTCGCGCATCTACGTGCCAATTTCGGTTGTTAAACTCGTTGGTACGTACATTGGAAGCTTCGTATCGCTCAATATTTATTATGAAGGAATACTAAGCATAACATTAATCTGAGCGTAAGATCGTCTGATCTTTTAATACCACAGTCGGTATATATAGCCCATTCGCGATTTTCAGAATTCCACTTTGCGCTTCCCTCGAGACTAAAAAGAAAGGCATAGCGGGAGCTTTGCTGTAACTGGCGCTGTGATTCTCCCCAAGGGCATACTAACAATAAGCAGGTCGAGGCGGCGAAGTGAAAGGAAGCAGAAGAGAAGACAAGAGAGAATCCAGAGAGAAGGGTTCAAAAGGACACGGGTATAGGCAGTGTAAACAGCTAATAAACACAGGAGAGAGAGAAAAAAACCTTATTACGAACGAACCCTCAAATCAAAGAGCTGCAAAGCCAGATCGTGACTATCAGAATCTAATCTTCTAAAGAGTAAGGGTGATCGGGGTGGGGAGGGTGTGACTACTGTAACGTAAAAATCGGAAATTAACCGAAATACGTAAAAATGATGACATGTGAATGATAATCGGCAACGTCTCTATTCCCTCATTCCTTGCGGAATGAGTGCATCGAAATTCGAATGCAGAATGGGAAATGAGCTTTACGAAAGTTTTATGAGTCATTACGAGTCCCAGTAATAAGCTTAGAAAGTGAATTCGCAAGCACATCAGTATTGACAATTTTATTAGCGAGCTTTACGTTGCACTAGCTAAATCTATATTGTTTCCAGTTACAGCGAAATGTCGTAGTTGGACTCATCTTGGAATCGAAATGTTCGAATAACGGGATTACACGAGTTACGTCCCACCGAGTATATTTGCGCATAGTACAAACACTACGATTTTCGTACGAAACGTTCACGTTTATTATAATTGACCGATAACTCGGTACTTGTTTCTTCGCAGATAAGTATTTAACGCCTTTACTTATACGGAAAATTAACCTCCTTTTTATTGTTCTGTTTTCCTAGTCTGGCACTAGACTACCGTCATGTTCTCGGGACACTTACGTCGCTTTACGAGAGCGTATAAAATTTGGAGGAAGGAGGAATAAATGTATATATGTCATACCCGTATGCACACAAGATATATCTGTATATACATATATACACTCCCTCTAACGAATGAGCTTGCGCGTCTAAGTAAATGTTGAGAAATGTGAAATTCACTTTTATCACCATAATCTAATTACTACTCTCAGTCCCAGGAATGTTGAGTACCTCATATGTAGAATAGAATTGACCTGTGTAATCTGATATATCTCAATTAGGAAATTAAGATTATTTATTCGACTCGTATAAAACCGAGTGATAATGGAGATTCCTATATGTCGATTATTCTCAGTGTTACTACGATTGATAACCTTCATTATCCCAATAATAATCCTGATAATTAAGTTTTGCGATGACGTTTCCCAACTCGTAAAGGCTAGTTTCAATGCATCGTTAAAAAATATATCGCAAAATTATTGATCCTCGATGCGTAGTATAAAATTGTTAAAAAAAATATTACTGCAATCCTCGATTTCAACTTCTTGATGTCACTGACTTTTTATACCGAAGGAGCCATAACGAAATCCGAGAATGAAAAGTAGACAAGATACGACGTCGCCCGAACTGTCACATTCGGACATAGCGGTACTGTGGCTCTGGGCTTATTAAAGCGACGAATAATACTTTAAGAGCCTTTAATCGTAGCTTGGAGTGATCTGCGTCTGCGACGTTGAGACCCGCGAGGCATTAACGAGCCCAGCTCAGAGCATGTCTTACGTGTCTTCTTGCTCTACGTACGAGATGCTAATATCCACTTGATCTGAATATGTCGCAGACGAAATATCCCCAGCATAGTCTAGTCTTATTGACTTGCAAATTTCGTGTAAATCTATACAAACGCATTACATACGTAACGGTTCCCCGTCTGTCGTGCCAAGAGGTCATCAGGCATGTTCTCCAGTTATTAATTTCCGTTCTCCACATCTGGTTCATCCCCATTCGTATAAGGTCTATAATCTAGATGGATACTTCGTTTACTCTTCGATGACAGAATTTATTTTTATAACCAGAAGCGTTCGATCTGACACCCCCCCCCCCCCTGACCTTTCACGGCAACAACGAAACTTTTAATATCCGTTTCACTTGGTCGATGCACCACTGGATTTTATGTGGAATTAAAAAGCTACGCCTCCGAGGTACATATACGGTTACGGGTCTATGGTTAATCAAGCTCTTGTGACATGTGCGTTGCGGAAAATAACAATTTCAAATATCGTAAAAGAGAGACGCAGATGAAATCGGAAATCGTCGGGGCTACGGAGCATCGTTTCCGGTAGCCGAGGGATAGTCGAAAAGAGAAACGTGTCGTTAAGCTTTGTCGTAACGGTGGTTATAAAAAGGGGTGGTAGGCAGGGGATGACTGAGAGAAAAAAATGTCCGGCGTCATCGATTCGCCCTAATAATGGTATAATGGCAGGTAATAATGATCGTCAAAGAGCCGCCCGAGGATGTAGGTTAATCACGATTCCAGGATGTGGTGGGAGTGGGAAGTATGGAGGGGGGATGGGAGGGGGCATAATTTTCCGGCAGACGCCCACATCGAAAGCTTCCGCTAGAAGTACCTACTTCACGTCGGAAAATTGTTCTCGGGCGTTCCGCCATTTTCCCACCCGCGGAAGGAAGCGCAGATTCGCATAACTACCGAATAGTTGTAAACTTCACGCCCCAACGGAACAGCATAAACATGCGTCCTTCCAACCCGCAACCAACCATCCCGGCAACCATCCCTTCCACATTGCCGCGGATCCGTGTTACTGCGAAATTTTACTTCCATATACCACTTCCTGTACCGTTAAAGACTCTTATTTCTATTGGTACTTGTCATAGGGGGTTGTGGGATTTATATTTTTTTCTTTTTTTCAACCGTTCGATACCAACCCCTTGTATCAGGGATATAGTCATCGTTGACCTAAAAATTTCGAGTGGTTATTACGAGAAGCTCTACTTGTTTCTTTTTCAACTTTCATCGTATAGAGGAGCGACATATACAAAATATATAGAGCTTAACAAGGTACCGTAAAATGAATAGTGATAAAACGCGTGAAAGATTTTTACGGTGAAGCGATGAATTGTAAAAAAAATTTTTTTTTGGTCCTCTACAGCATCCATGACGTATCTTGGCCGTGTGAATGAATCAAGAATATTTATTAGCTATGATTTATGAAAAGGTATCTCTGTTATGTAAGATCGCACGAGATTTCTCAGATCTTATTGCATTCAATTCGCGTTGGCAGACACTTTGCTCTGGTTGCAACGTACAGGCCAAAGGTCTCTGTCGGACTCTCCACTGAGTACGATATTTTACTTAAGCTGAATTGACCACGATCAAACGCGATGCAACGTTTATTCATGAGATCCTCCTTGTTCCATTATACAAAATTGCGCCATTCATTTCCGCGGATGCGAAACGCGCAAAGTGATATTTCTACGGCGATTCGCATTCACCTAATGAAAACTGCCGATCTGCACTTTGAAACCGGCTGACAGCCGAACTCTAAAAGTCGTATTTCATTCTTATTATACATATGTTCTTTATTTTTAACATTTCACCTAGCACACGTTTCTTCTCTCTCTATCTGTCTGATTTCACTTACCTCTTTTTGACCAGTTCGATAATGGACATGAGTGTTCTTTTAATTCAACCCAGTTCAAAAAACCGGTCAGTGTCATATAACCCTCCTTGAAACGTTTGACCAATATTTCCCCTGAAAACTATAAAAACGACGGCGTCCCGACGCAAATCATTAGCGGCTCTTATAAATTTATTCACGTGATAACCAAAACCTGTAATCACGCTGACGCGTAATTACAATTTGAATTTCGAATTCGGTTACATGGACATCCAGGAGTCCGGTATTCAGACTTCTGTGCATGCGTATGTGCCTATTACATTTCTATAGGCACTTTGATTACTCGTGAATAATTAATGGAGAAACGAATAAAATTTGCAGTATCTTTTATCATTGAAGAAACGACAGCACGAACACGTTTTACGAATTTCATTAGTTTGTCGCTTAAGAGCCCCCCCCCCCCCGCTTTTACAGGTGGGATAACATGTGGATCACGCATCGCGACAAGGCATATTGCATTTTCGTATAAAGTAGATGTGCAATTTGTGCACACCTGGTGACAGTGACAGAGCACTCTGATGAAGATCAAACGATATACCTTTGGACCTGACTACTCCGCGCCAAGGCAATTCATTAAGAAAGATGCTACTGTAGGTCCAGATACCTACGAGCGGTAATTCGTGATGCTTCGGGGATTATTGAATTTTTGGGAAGTTGGTTCGGTCGAAGGACGATATCAAACAGTTCAAGGTAGTTTTGTAGTTTAATGGCTTATCTTCTTCTTCTGCCCCTTTGGTTTCCATCCATGATCAATCAGCTTACCTATCGTTCCAGACCCTTCTCTAGATCAATGAGCGTCAGCTTCCAATTGGCTATTAGGTTAATGCGAGGATACTGGTTGGATTTTGAGAAACTTCAGTTTTCGAATCGTCAAATTTATCAACGTCATTATATTGGACAAGCCCTGTTCCGTGAGTCATTATATGGTTATAAGGTTTTAACCACAAAAATGCTATTTCTCTTGAAATATTAAATTTTGCACAGATATGGCATATGCTAGTTTCTCCATAAAATATAAATCGTCAGAAAGCTAAGCTAATACATCCAATCAACATACATACATCAATAAATAAGTTGATGGATAGTCGCTTTTCAAACTCATCGAAATCTATAGAGACGTATTTTAATCGAGATTGTGAGTCGAAGCACGAATATTTAAAGCTCAATAAGCATAAAGTAGAACCGACGAAATAAAATTATATAGAATCTCATAGAAAGTAACTTTACTGACGTCCGTCGGGTCGATCGAAAATCTGCGGTTAAGTCGGATAGGATCAGGTTGAAAATCAAGCGTCGTTTTCTGAAAAATCTAAAGCGTCACAGAAGTCAAGTGCGAGCTAAGGAATAGAACTGTCGTAATCGAAGATATCTCTTAGCAACGTCATACCATTTGGCGAATTGCAGAAAGCACGATACACAATCAGAAGGTAAGATCAGGTAGAAAGGTGGAAAGCATTGGCAGTTGAAGAATTGGAACTGGAAGTAAGGTTCTATCAATCGAAATACGGGGACAAGGGGATTCTTGAAAACAGAAACGATTTACTGTACGTGTCGTGAAAGACTGTAGCGATATTGTCTCAAGGATCTGAGCTCGTCTACCAGAATGTCGGCGTCGTACTTGTCGCCGTTGTCTCTGTTTTCTTTTTTTTTTTTTTTCAACGTCGACAGAGAAAAAGAACGCCCAAGGAGATCCTACTCCCTTGGCATCTTCCAATTCTTGAAACTGTCTTGTCTACCTCGGTGGTAGCAAAGCATTCGCAAATATTAAACAGGTAATTTCCTCTGTTGTCCGTGCGGTCCGTAAGCGGCGCTGCGAACGTCTGCCGTAGTTTATTTTGCTTTTCTTCGAGAGGACCATCCCTTCTACCCACCATCTTGATCTACCCTGGCCACCAAAATCCCGCGAGAAATACCTATCTCCATTCTCCTCAGTTTTTCTTTGGATTAAAATTCCTGCGGGCTTTTCCTCGAACGGCTATGACGGGGTCCCGGCCTAACAAGTCCTTCTGTCAACAATTGAATAACGAGCGACCTCCAAGACAACCGCACGCCACGTGCTCAGCCGTTTTTTCCGTAGATGGGGAATAGAGTTATGTACGACCCTGTCGACCCAGAAGACTCCCTAAAGGATTCGCGATAGCGGGTCGTAGAACGTAAATAATCATCGCTGACGGGTATGGTGGGATGAGAGATAAAAGAAAATCCAGCCGTGACGCGGTTAACCTATACGGCTGCTACTTCTACTTTTAACGTTATTTTACCTCGTCTTTCTTTTACACAGCCTCTTCCTGCTAGTACCAGATTTTCCCATTAAACGAGTCTACGCCAGTCAAGTTTATCAACCTCCAGCCCCGTCAAGGCCTAATGTGCTTTTCGCAAGACGTAAATTACCAGGTCAAGGTGACGTCTAAGCTGATTCACTGAATGCTGCCGTAATCATCAGATCAGTTGTAAATGATCCAATCAACATACACACGAGTAGCTTTTTCGTTCATAAATATATGAGAAGCACGTACATGCGTATTGATTTCTCCGAAATTTGTCATGGCGTCGAATATTCTATAAAAGTACGTGAGAACTTTTGGAGCCTTTTCAAATTATTATAACGTGTCAGCCGACGTGAAGATTCTTATGTCGCAGTGGAAGCTTAGCTGCGTAAAAGGCTCAAATGTAAATTATGTATGTCGCATGAAACATTCGACCAAACTGAAACATTCACGAGCTGCATAAGAAGGTTCGCATTATCGTGTAAGTTGGATGATGGCAGAAGGACGAGATCTGAGGGTATATCATGAAATTTTAACGAGAAGTATGCCGAGGAAGGTATCCTATTGATCTTGGGAATTGAGCGTTGCGACTCTTCGGCCATGTTTACGAATATCCCAGTAGTATAGCAAGGAAGACTCTGGATACAGGTTCCGGCACCTAAATTTATCGAAATATTGACAACCTTCGAAGGGTCATGTCCGTGCTAAATTGACTTCGGCGAACCCCGGGATTTCCTGGAGTGGCGTCATCGTGTCATCCGATTCTGAGAATTCGGGATGGACCTGAGAACTTTTGTGTTCGATTCCAGGAATTTTATGCTTGATTCTAGGAATTGCGAGTGATTGAGAACTTTTCAGATGCTTTTAAAAGCTTCCAGAACCTTCTAGATCCTTCGACAACTCGTGTCCGTGTTAAATCGTGCAGGATCGTTCCTAGGTTGGCGGTCCCTTCGCCTGGCGTTTTGTAGAGTTCCCTTTCCATCAACCTGTGTTGTGCACTGTGACTACCTTATTATTAGCTGTAACTTGCTATTTAAGAGATAGTGAGAGAGAGAATGGGCAGGGGAGGGGGTAAAGTTAAAAGTTGGAAATTTGAAAAGATCGCAAAATTTCTGAAATCCAATTCTCAGAATCAGATGTCTCGATGGGGTCAGTCCAAAAAATTGTGGGGTTATGCGACATCAATTTAGCACGGACACAATCCTTCGAAGGTTCTCGAAGTGTCGGTAAATGCCAGTGCAGGAATCTGTATCCAAAAACTCCTCTGACTATACTACTTACTACACTGCAATGGCTATTTTGGAAAACTTTTTGTTTCTATACATTTTAATGAGACGTGTTTCTATTACGTAATCTTACATACGACAATTTTCATTTCAGACCGTTGCTCAAGCAGATCAAGAATTCAGCCGAATCTCATATCGTTCTGGACTGCTCGACCGACCGCATTTACGACGTATTGAAGCAGGCGCAACAAATTGGAATGATGAGTGATTATCACAGCTATCTTATCACTTCATTGGTAAGTCCTAACTAAATATAAATATAATTAAGAATAGCTTGCTCAAGCCACGTAATCGCTGCTTCACGTTTACTTGAATTTACAGCTGGTCGAAGTAGGGCCAAATAATTTTCGCTATTTGTCAATCCCAACGAGAAAATTCTCAAGCTTTTGTACTTTCTCCTTGCAACCCATTCTCAGGATACGGAACTTTCACGTCATTGGAATTTGGCCAGAAACGATATAACGTGGTTCGTCTCTCGTTTTACAGCACCGGCAACGATTGATCGCCATTACAGTGTAAAAGGCTCGATCGTGATCTTGATTTACAGTGGGGAACGAAGGGGGACACCGAGTATACCACACGAAAGGAGAAATTGGACAGGTCGATCGAAACGATAGTACGCCAGTGCGCACACGCTCGTACATACGTGGGCACTGTGCCGAGCGGAGCTTCTACATTGTTTTATTTCGTCACTTTTTCTTTGCTACGTAAATTTTTTTAATCCTTTTTTTGATACACTTCCTTTACGAAAAATAATTCTCTTTCTATCGCTCCAGATTGGACCTATGCCCACATATTGCTGTCGGCGTTTTGTCGCTCAAACGAAATCTTTTTGCGAACTTTCAGTAGGGCTTCCGAGGTGCTTTCAGCGAGACTACTTTTACGTGCAATTACTGTAATTGTGACTTCTCTGTAAAGACGTATTACCCGATTTACAATAAATGCGATTTTAGGTCCAAAATAATGAAAGTCGTTAGGATCGTGCATAATGTTATTGGGAAAATAACTTTCGTCATTGTTTTGATCGTGAATCCGCTAAGCACTTTTGGTATCATACTGTATCGTTGACCAAACAAATAAAATCCTCCTTTGGACGTAATTCGGAAATCGAAAAAGAAGTAATTGATAATGAATGAAGATTGATCCGATTGCGCAATATTCATTGAACCGTTAAAAAGGTGAAGGCAACAAGACAATATTACGAGTAACGAATCGATACTTAAGCTAATGTCTTTTTCATTGCTTGAATTTTCTGACTTTTACTGTCAAGCCACGCGTATACTCATTTATTTTCTGATTTTCGCTCAAATTTTGTTAAATTAACACGAAATTCGAAAACGGACCTTTATTCGTTAACGCAAAAGTTGGCTAAGTAAAAAATCGTATTTTTCGCTAAAATATCGCTTTGATTTTACTTAACGGTCACAATTATACACAAAAATGCATACGTAACACAACGTCGAAGCTATATTGTATAAAAGATGGTATTTAAAGTCTCTTTCTTTAAAATAGATATTTTCACGTCTCTCCTCGCAATAAGAGTAATCGTAACGTAATGAGCTATTTAGAATTTCAGTAGCGTGTCAGACGCGCGGAAACGACATGGATGACAAACAATAAAAATAAATAGGACTTTAAAGGGACATGCTTACCGCAAAATTTATCACGTCCTTTACTAGATTTCAATTTAGATCTATTAAAATGTAAATTAGCATTGGAATTTGTGGTACAAGCGTTTCCCTTTCTTCCCAGCAATTCCCCATTCAATTTCGAGCGTTTCGCCGCCGCGAAGCGACGCCCGGTTCAAGATTCGCTATGGAAAGGAACCGTATTTTCCCCAAACAACTTCCAAGAGTACATTCCTTTTTATCTCGTTATCTCGTCACGTTCGGACGTCAGCTATAGCGTTGGCCACGTTGATTCTAATGAAACGTCGAGGGAAACGGATTGCTTGGAAATCACGATGTGATACATCGTACGACTAATAGCTCCAAATCGACCTGTTTACTTTTATGTATTTCGTAACGTCATCCGACGAAAAAGGATCGGTAGTCATCCATCAACATTACCTACGTACGAGGAGCCATGCATTCATCCAAAGCAGAAAGTACGAGTGAAATTCCGGATGAAAGAACACATTTCATTAAATTGTTCTTATTAGGTTCAGACCCGTCCCATGAATCCGATTTAAGGTCAGAATTCTACCTCATTCGCAGTTTCTCTACTCATTCCCGTAAGATCTAACTTTCCCATCTTTCCTTAATACCAAGATATACTGTTGTCATTCGGCTGACACCAATTAAGCTGATCAAACTCTCAACAAGTGTACTTTTCGTAGTTACCATTATTGCAGAGAAATATGTATACACGATCTTTATACAGCTTCTTTCTTGATATTGTGAATTCGAATAAAAAACGACCTCAACAAAAAAGGCAATAAAATCATACAAGCCAATTGTATTAAGAAGTTGAAACAAATTAAATGAAGGAACGAAGCTGGGAGTTCTAATGTAAACGATATAACGTCAGTCATCAAATTCAATTCGCAAGCGTCCTGATGTTTCTTTAATTGCTTAGCCAGCCTCGTAAAGCCAGGCCGCAGCCTCCGAAATATTACGTAGGACATTGTATGTCGATCAGCGCCGTAATACGAGGATAGCTTTTTGGGAATGTGAAATATTGTGCTCCTGACAAGGAAAACAATGCAGGAGTCCTCTGTATTTGCGAAATGATATCTCACGCCTCATATTCTATCTAGTCAAAAAAAAAATACAATTTGCAGGAGACAAATGATTGATCACCTATCGACGAACGGCGAATGTATATTTCGATACAATTTCGTAGCTTCGCTTTCTACCTGCTGAGCTTTCTCTAATATTACGTCATCCGCTCCCTTTTTTCATTTTCGAGTAATGACAAGACTGTCGAATTCGCACAGTCCCTCAAGATCAGGAATCAATCAATAACTAGGACGTATTATCATTCTCGAAAATAGGTACACACGTTTATTCAAACTACTGGATATATCTACGTTATATCGAAGACTTAACAATTTTTTTTATCGGTTAAACCATATAACTCGGACTATTAAATTACAAGGTAGTCATGACTCTCCATCGTACTCCTTCGCAGAATGATAGGTTAGGTTAGATACGATCGCATTATATGATATGAAATGGTCGTAAAATAAACGTAGTTCGTATAGAGTTCGTTGTCGCAATATTCGTGGAGAAACGGAGAATTAACGAGGTCGAGCTGAATAAGAGACAGAAATGATTTTCACAGTCGTGAAATGTCGACTGTCTCGCTTTGAGCTACTTTCGACTATGCTCGAGGCATTACTTATATAGACATGACGTAGAAAGAGAATTTTCCTTTAGAGTGAAGTCAAAGGTGAAAATACCGTGCACGGCGGCAGATTTGAAATCGAATGTAACTCGTTGACCGAAAACTCAAAAAGCCCTTGGAATGTATTCAACTCGACGTAGCATGTAACAGCCTTATCCGTAATAGATATTCATAAAGTCTACGAAATTTCTTTGCAGGACCTACATAGCGTTGACCTGGAAGAATTCAAGTACGGCGGGACCAATATCACCGCCTTCCGATTGGTCGACTCCGAGAAGCCGGAGATTCAAACGGTCGTTCGTGATTGGATCTACGGGGAGCAACGTTACGGCCGCAAGCTCGACATGGGTCAAAGCACCAACAAGGTAATACCGATCTTCTTATCAATCTTCAGAAGTGCAGAGACCGGAAGTAGTACAATCTATCTTTCAATTTGCCTTGATTCAGCCTTCTTTGTTTTACCCTTGTTTTTTTTTTTTATTATCATACTTTACTTTCATGCGCACTATTTAACCTCTTGAGCTTATCTTTATCTTTTTTCTCTATTGTACTTTATTCTCTTATCAAAACCCTCGGCAAAGGATTCAAACTCTCTGAATATTTTTTTTTTGTCATCGGAGAAATGAAAAAAAATCGAAAGTTGAAGTTATCAATAATTCTCAGATACAGATACGTAATTCGAGTTGATACGCTTGGCTGAACCATAGGAATTATTTTTTACTCGACTGAACACCCATACAGGATGATAAGGGGAACAGTTAATTTGCTGTAAATTTAATGAGCGCGACGTACTTGGTCGTTGAACTTGATAATTGAACAGTAACATCTATACAGGAAGATAGAAGAATATATCGACTCACGTTACTTGCAATCTACGTGGCGACATTCACATGTGGATACGCACGTATGCTTATTTATAGATACATATATATCGAAGGTTCTGCACCTGCAAGTATTTACGCTCTAGTGTAAGATTGTCTATGACGGGAAATTACTTATGCAGTTTACACTCCTCTCTCCTGCCTGCAGTAAGTGCATACTAACGAATATACGGTAAAATCGAGAGATACACATGTATATAGATGTTTGTCGGTAAACCTAATCCCAATATATGTCAAGTGCACTTTCGTTAATGAGGAAATTTCAATGGTCCTTTGGATTTTGGAAAATCAAAATATCACTTGCGTTATAATTCCAACGTATGTTTCACTATTATTTATCATGGTCAGCGTATGCTTGGGATTATCAACATGGCGAATATACTATTTAATATAACATCCTGCGAGAATTGAAAGGATAGTTTTTACCGATGCGGATGTATCCACGTAATTTTTCAAGTAGGAAAAGTTTTTTTTTTATTTTATTTTATTTTTTTTCTAAATGTCATCGGAAGGATCTTCTCTCGGAATTCTTTTACGAAAATACAAGAGTCTCTTCCGTTTCTCTCTTTCCCCTTACTTCCGGCCCCATTCTCGCTTTGGCCAGCGTCGCCGTCGTCGTCGAGTTTTGCTTAAATTTCATCCGAGCTCTTGAATAGAAGCGAAAAAAAAATCTTGATCCTCCAGGACAAATGACTTCCGCTCGGGTTTTATGTATCGCGAAACCGAATGTAGATATAAGTAGAAGAAGCAAAGGAAAATAAATGAATTTATGTTTAGAGCTTGATGAGATTTTCTTCGAAAATAGGATAAGGATCAGTTGAGTATCTGCTCGCTAGAGGTGAACTTTGTTCGTTAAATTATCGATCAAAGTTTGCGTCTCTAATAATACGTGCAGAACTTAGAATGGCTGACTGCACGTGAATGCAATATTGAATTTAATAATGCAACAATGCAGACTTCTATTTCGATCGATAACGTCGATTATGATTTTCTATATTTTTTTTTTACTTGGACCTTTCTCTACCTTCGTGATGGAGAACGTTCAAGTACCACAGTATATCTTGCACCGATCATCCATCATCGTTGGAATCATTTTTGCTCTTTGAACTAATGCAAATATTACTGGGCCGCATCTGGTCTCGAAATTGATGAGAAGAAAGTTGAGAAATAGTGCTGGATGTTTGGTCGCTCAAGTAAAGCAACCTCGACCATGCAACATCTGCTTCGCCGTGCTTTTCTCTTAGGGCGAAGCAAATTGCCACTCAGCTGCAATCGTGATTGCCGGCTGGCTAGGAAAAGTTCGTCAAAGTTTTACCACGAGTCACGTCGAGGCGTGACGAGTGAGGTCGAACGCGCCCGGTCTGATTCCACAGTACATATTTCCGACGCGCTCCGAATTTTCCAAACGAAAAGTGTGAGGCGGCACACTCTTTACAGTTTCATGGAAAATTATATCCAGATTGATAATAACGCTGGGTCGCCATAATAATAAATTATTAAATTCCTTCCACCATCGATCTGTTACATGTTTCGTATAAGTTAGTAAATCTAGGGTTCTTCTATTTTAAACATTTCTTACGCTCCTCGCAGTCTTGTTTCTTCTCTTTCATTAACCTTCCTGTATTCGAAAATATATTTTCAAGTTCCTGTTATGTCTTTTTCCATAAAGTTTTTTCAGTTTCGCGTTATAAAATAATCTTACATTTTTTTCCCGTCAAAAATTATTAAATGATATTTATTATATATTTTAATTAAAATACATATGGACGTTCGAATGCCTCACACATTTCGTACTACTCCAATAGTTCTTGGCTATAAAGAATTTTCAAAAACGCACGAAGCTGACACTACGTTGCTAGAAAATCAGGAAGTTAATCAACCTTAATAAGACGTAATTTCCTTTCTTGACTCGAGCAGGAAAATGAGATTTCTTGCAGCTCTTGCAGATATTATATATGCACTACTCCATCTAATTGTAATGCAATTACATCACTTTGTTCCAATGTCAAATTTTATCTAGCAATGTCTTTTAACATTGTATACCTATGGTTGCTAGATTAAAAAAAAAAAACTAACTTTAGAATCCTTACGCGTTAGCATTATTGCTCGAATATCACCAGCATTAGTTTCTGAGTAATAATTTCTTAATAAGACATGCGGTTTATATAAGACGTCCCTCTAAGTGCACGTAAACGATGGGAGCTGTGCTTCGAAATGGCTGCAATTCCATTTGAAACGTACTCCGAGATATGTTCAGTGCTTCTTCAATTTGTCGAACGAAAGTATCGGTTACCAAGCAATGCATGCGGATACCTTTGAAATCCTAAGAAATTTGAACTGGTGACTCTCGCCGAGTACGCGATCAATTCTTTATTTATTATGAATTGAAGTTGCGACATTCTCGATGCCTTTTCTGAATAATATTGAAAAAAAAAAAATGAAAATTTGATTATCCCGTGAAATCATGTTTTTATTTCGCTCATAGAACGCTTCTTATGATTTTGTTACGATTAATTATAATTATTATATCGTATAGCGCAACTATGTAATAATTAATGTTTTTTTTTTCTTACATGCTTTTTGGAAATTAGGACAACCTCACGTTCATAAAGGTAAGACATTAATATTCATAATATAATTCATAATAATCCTGTGGATATATGCATGACTTAAATATACGCGTGTTAATTATTAATTAACGTTTGCATTTATCAAGGATTGAGCACACGTGGTACATTCAATCAACGGGTTTAATCTTGCTCGCTGCATGCAGTTACTCGCTATCGGACAAAAACGAGCGATGCATGAAGAATCTATGCAAATGAGCGATAACCGGTGCAACGTATGCAACGGCCTTTACAGTGCAAATTTATCTCAATAACTATACGTTTCCTTCGTTCGCATTCACGTCCTACCGTTCGATACCGCAGCTATACATTTGCGCAAATTACTCGAAAGAGCAGAAATTACGAGATCCCTTATTGCATATGTACAAAATTACCGACCGAATATTTTTACTTTTTTACTTTCATATCCATTTTCGGGCATTAAAATTGAATCACGTACTAAGCATAGGAGACGGGTACAGAAGATGACATTTGAAATACATTTTGATTGGTCGATCAATTTTTTAAAATAATTATCGGTAGTCGGAAATTATGCGTTTAGATTTTGTTAATATCTGATTAAATAATTTAATTTTAATTATTCATCGGCGGGCTGAATATCGAGAAGTATTGTGTATTATTGATAAGCAGTTATTAACATAATGTATTTTGATTCGTCGCATGGACATTTTAACCAGACTATTCTTTTAAAATAAATATGTGTCGTACTATATATTTGAATTTGTCAAAAATTTCACTTTCTTTTCGAATATTTTTTTAATCTATTCAAAATCGCACTTACAAGACTTTACTATCATGGCTTTTATCGCTTCTGATCGGTAGCTAATGGAATGGTATAGAATTTTAACGAAGAATAAATATTCAGCAAAAGTTTTCGCTTTTTCAGACCGAAACCGCTCTCATGTACGACGCAGTGCATCTCTTTGTCAAAGCACTGCACGATCTGGACAAGTCCCAATTAATTGACATAAAACCATTGTCATGCGAATCCGTCGATACATGGCCCCATGGATACTCCCTTATAAATTACATGAAAATCGTAAGTACTCTGTAGTTTCAGCTTTTCACCATTTTCATCGTACGGTTTTGGTATTTCATTAATGAACTGTAGGATCGGATTTTCGAATTGTGGCAGTGGACGTTATCAACCATTATAACATTATGATACCATAGTTTGTTCGTGAAAATTAATTACTTCGAATTACAGTATCGACTATCCACCGAACAAAATAACAAGCTGCATAACGATATGCTTAATCCCGTATGTGGGCTTATTAATGGCCCGAACGAGTTGCTTTATGCGCTTTCTGGTCATCTTGCACGTGTAATGATGCGTCGCGTTGCATATGCAATTATTTTCATAAAATGACAGATGAAAATTGCAAAAAAATATTTTAACTATTTACCATAACGTGACTCCATACGAATATGTTGTATAACTCTCAGAAACTATATTATAACAAATTTTGAATATCGCATTAAAAAAAGAACTAATTATTCAATGAATGTCCAGATGAATAATTTATTTAATCGATACTACACCTCAAGGCTGGAAATAAATGCATAACGTATTGATGGAATATCCGCTACTATACAAGCATTGCGTTAGCTTGAATCTACTATGGAACAGTTTCCCAGATAGAATTTACCCACAAGTCCTGCGCTATGTGTATATAAATAATATGCAAAATAGTATAAAATTCCATTAATCGATTTAATTCAAATACACTATAATTTCATATACCTATAGACACCGGTAGGTTACGTTAACATTGTCGAGCACACATCGTAACATTTAAAGGCTCCTTTCCATGAAACATTTTAAAAAATCTGAAGTACGCGTCGTCCAAGTAAAAGTTCACCGAGAGCAGCCGTGCTTTTGAAATTTATAGAGCTTCATTTACGTCCAAAGTTGAAATGCGTTGGTACACCTGCTCGCAAATTTCTTGCTGCTAATTTATTACCAACACGAAGCTGTAATATATTATCTGCAGATAGATATATGCGTACCGAGGTACGATATAAATGAACGTAATTCAAAATATTCGTTTAGTACTCTTTTTTATCTTTACTGATCCATTCACTTTGACTTTGTCTCACGTAATTTCAAAGTATCTCGTAATACCTTAATTGCGAGGATCTCGTACACGTCTCTTTAACGAGGCTTCTTTCCGACTGTGTTCACAGGCTGAGATGCGTGGACTCACCGGGGTCATAAAGTTCGATCATCAAGGCTTTCGCTCAGACTTCGTGCTCGACATCATCGAGTTAAACAGCAAAGAGGGACTTAAGAAAATTGGCACGTGGAACAGCACGAACGGCGTCAATTTCACGAGGACCTATGGCGACGCTTATACACAAATAGTGGAAAGTCTTCAGAACAAGACGTTTATCGTGACTACGATACTTGTAAGAATTTCAATATTCAAATACAATTTTTCGTCAGCTTCAGTAGCTCGTTTCTCTACAGTTATAGGGACTACGGTGCGGTACACGTACCTAAGACCTAATTGAAGTTTTCATGACGCTCCTTTACATTACTTATTCTCGCGCTAATTGTGGCGACAAGTAATGTACTTACGTATGAACTTCTAGAACTTTACGAATAAAGCGGAAACTTCGGTAACTGTACTCTCGGCGTCTCATAAAAAGTTTCTCTTCATAATGTCCCCCAGAAGAAACTATGCTCGCTGTAGCGCCGACTTAAGCTTTTATTCATTGCGCCGTAATCAGGTACAAGTTTCTCGTTACGGTTCATTCTCATGAAAACGCTCAATTCGAAGGAGCCACGGAATGATTTTTCACCTTGTATAACCGCCACGTCGACTGTCATTCGACCCTTAGGTTCGATCCTTAGCCCGAAAAAACTTTTAAGCTTTCGCACTTTACTTCAACCTTGAACCCTTCATTTGGAGTCTTACGTTAACATGTACTGTGAACGTAACTATAGGTGAATTTCTTTTTCCCGTGATACAATTGTTTGATAACCCTTTGGGGTATTCTTATGGAATTCCCTTTAAATCTTAACGATATCAAGCCTGGATCGTTAATGAGCTTTTAATTATTCTACAGAGTTGCTCTATACGTTGAATCTTTATAGAGAATCTCGTGTAATCTTCTTGTATGTAAGATTCGTCGCTGCTTATCTTTATTCTCGTTCTTTATTATGTACCTTTGTATCCGACGTGCTTAAGGCCAATATGGTTTTCATGAGGATTATCGTTTGTCGAACGACAGAGCTCGCCGTACTGCATGCGGAAGGACTCCAGCGAGAAGCTCGTTGGAAATGCCCAATTCGAAGGATACAGTATCGACCTTATACACGAGATATCACGGCTCCTTGGATTTAATTATACCTTCCGGCTGGTGCCCGACGGACGTTACGGATCCATTAATAGGGAAACAAAGGAATGGGATGGAATGATAAAGGAGCTTCTCGATCAGAAAGCCGATATGGCCATTGCCGACCTTACCATCACATACGATCGAGAACAAGCTGTAGACTTCACGATGCCCTTCATGAATCTCGGTAAAATTCTTTTGTCGCCTTGAAAGTTATTTAATTATTTATAACTTTTCAAAAATTTACTTTAATAATTATTCTCCACAGGTATCCGTATACTATATCGCAAGCCCATAAAGCAGCCACCGAATCTCTTCTCGTTTCTCAGTCCTCTCAGTCTCGACGTGTGGATCTACATGGCCACGGCTTATCTGGGAGTCTCGGTTTTACTCTTCATATTAGCCAGGCGAGTACCGTGCAATCAATAAGCTATACACTAAGGGATGAACATATCAGATTAATTCGCACCGCATAGTTCGAAAATACCTATAGACGTGCATTGATATGGAAGGGAGTTCACGTAAGAATTTCGTAATTATACCATAGACCATGCAAAGTCAAAGTCAATCGGGTGCCATGGGGTGATAACACCCCTTCGAGCAATTTTCGCGTGACACAGAGCTTCGCATAATAATTTATCAGTATCGATCAAAACGTTAATTCTGTCGAGTTGATATATTTAGATTTACACCGTACGAGTGGTACAATCCTCATCGATGCAACAAAAATCCGGATCATCTGGAAAACCGTTTCAAGCTGCTCAACTGCATGTGGTTTACCATTGGCTCCCTAATGCGTCAGGGTTGTGACATTTTACCCAAGTAAGCCCTGCTCCCTTCTCCCGTCTCGTTGCCATTTTTCAAAAAAAAAAAAAAATAATAAATGAAACGTTAGCTTGACCTGGTGTTCTATTTTCAAATTCCCATCTCTCTGTCCTGTCTCAAGTACTGACTGTAAACAATTGTGCATCACGTTGAAAATTTTTAACAGGAAGTTCTGAACGATTGGATAACGCAGCACGTGTATCGATTGATCTATATTTGTGTCTCCTGTGCGTGTGTGTGTAAAGTGCATGCGAATTCGCTAACCATTGTCTCGAGGATCACACGATAACGGATTGCGCAGGAGATGAAGTGTTGTACGAGTGACGTCACGTCTGCACAATATCCAAAATATCCTCAGAGTCGTAACCAGAAGCAGAATCTCTGGACCACTATGACGGTACTCTGTCGTCTGGATGGAATCGACTGCCGGTTGTGTTGCTCAAGGACTTCCTGCTATTTGAACTTGCTGCTACCAAGTGATGCTGAAGCATTTCTTTTTTTTTCGTTACGGCTCTGAGATCTAATCCCATCCCTTTCCTTTCACGTGTCTGCAGGTTCAGCCCTTACGAGTGGGAGAATCCCCATCCGTGCAACGCGCAGTCCGAGGTCCTCGAGAACGAGTTTACCCTCCTGAACTCGCTCTGGTTCACCATAGGCTCGCTCATGCAGCAAGGCTCTGATATAGCACCGAAGTAAGTCTTCTCTTTCAATAACTACTGGTCCTGGACTGGTGTCATCGTAAACTTAAGATCGTTACCAAGCGCTTCGCAGCCGACAACACGATAGGTCACAACACCGACTATAGGCTATTAAATAAGATAGTCTGGATGCTATATCGTAGGCTTGCTGCAATAGCCTACGTTACTGCTGGATTAATCTGTTTATCTATTATTACTCATCCTGAACCCACTTTACATTCTTTTATCTCTCTCATTACCTCTCTTTCCTCTGACATACTTTTCTTCAGACACTCGGTCATCGTTCATGAGTTTTTGAGATATTTCATGCAATTACTTCATTCAACGGTTATCGTTCGTACCTTGGACGTTTTATGGGATGAATATTAAAGATGAGATGCCTAAGACGTTTTTGAACTGAAAATAATAAGAGTGGTAGATTAGAAACTCTTTCAAAGTTTAAAAAATATGAGAATCAAAACTTGTAATTCATTACTGTAATGAATATCGAGTTGAATGAGGAATTATTATTAAATCATGTACGTAATTTGGTGAAAGGTATTTTCATGGAATTCGATGTCTTTAGTAAAGGAGCTTCCTGGAAAGGACAATTCACTTTTTTCATTCAAGTGGAAATATTCGGTTGTGTAGTAGCAGCAGCAGCAGCTCAAAAGTACTTCAAGCTATTATTATATTTAATATTTCTCATAGGAGATTATATTTCACGAATCTATAATAATAATTACACTGTTTGTTAGACATTTAATTTCTCCGTTAATTATATATATAGTAATAACAACTGCAATGTACGTGATACGTGCAATTTCTTGAGAATATCCGAAAGAGAGTAAATTGCAAAGAAATTTGAATTAAAACAGTAATCAAGTAATTTGAATAAATCATACAACCGTAGCAGTTAGTCGCTCGAGGAAGGAAAGGTAATGAGAAACATTATTAATTTATTTAACGAATTTTCTCATGTGTGCACGAGAGGCCCTTAGAGAAATTTTAAATTAGCAAAAAAAAAACATATGAAACGTAGTTAAAGATTGCATTACAGCATCGAGCAATTTACTCACCCATATGTAACTTTACACCTAACAAGCTTTATGGCACATTTGAAAAATTGATTCTAGCGACCTATTCACGTAGTTTTTTCTATACCGTATATATTGCTTGATTATTAATCGATAATTCACAATATTAGCCGTTGTACTGAGTACATTTAATTTGTAGATGCATTCAACTAGATTTATTTTATATTGTAATTTATGAAATTCCATGATAAAATTTAAATATTTGTACCGATTCGCTGCATTGGAAAAATTTTGATCGCAGGGCTCTTTCCACGCGGATGGTCGCCGGCATGTGGTGGTTCTTCACCTTGATAATGATCTCATCGTATACTGCAAATCTGGCCGCCTTTCTCACGGTCGAAAGAATGGATTCGCCAATTGAGAGCGCCGAGGATTTGGCCAAACAGACGAAAATCAAATACGGTGCATTAAAAGGTGGCAGCACTGCAGCTTTCTTCAGGGTAAGCACCAAAGAACATTTATCTCAACAATATCCATTTCATGTTGATCAATGATCATCCTTCATCTTCATCGACGAAAATATTAGTATCATTCTATATTCATCCAACCTTGTACATCTTTTTTATTTATCAGATCGAGAAATACTCGCAGTTTTTCTATACCTTTTTCAAGTATCGTGCCAGTGACGTCCTCAGCCTTCAAATTTTTAAGCAGATTACATGATTGATTAATGTTTCATGAAAAAGCAAGATCCACGAATAAAATTTCATACAACTAGAAGACTTATCAAAGACTTTTGAATGAAGACGGATCAAATTTAGTGTATACATATGTATAGATATTGCTAAAACAGAATCTTGGAAATATAGCCTAATCTAACCTGACCTAATAAAATTTCATATAACTAGAAGACGTATCAAAGATTTTTGAATGAAGACAGATCAAATTTAATGTAACATATATAGATATTGCCAGAACAAAATCTTGGAAATATAGCCTAACCTAACCTAAAATAACCTAATAAAAGATCCACGAATAAAATTTCATACAATTAGAAGACTTATCAAAGACTTATCAATGAAGACGGATAAAATGTAATGTATATAGATATTGCCAGAACAAAATCTTGGAAATATAAGACACGGATATTTATGGAGACGCCATACTCGATGGATAGGATTACATATCGAACGTGTCTAACGCGTTTCTACTATGGGAGATTACAGAGGGATTACTCGGATATTTCCTGAAATAACAAGCACGCAATTCCAGATCCCGAATTCCCAGTTTGGAAATCGAGTAACGCTCGTACCTAGAATAGCAACAGATTCTGATCTTGACCAATGCTTGATGTATCCAATGCAAACGGTAGTCTGTTTCCTGATGCAGGATTCCAATTTCTCGACGTACCAACGCATGTGGTCTTTCATGGAGTCAGCCAGACCGTCCGTGTTCACGTCTAGCAACGTTGAGGGCGTGGAGAGAGTGGTCAAGGGAAAGGGAAACTACGCATTCCTAATGGAATCCACTTCGATCGAATACGTAATTGAGAGAAACTGCGAACTCACTCAAGTTGGCGGATACTTAGATTCCAAGGGTTACGGAATTGCTATGCCACCCAGTAAGTATTTATGCCAATATCGTCCTTTTTTCCTAATATTTTTTACACTATCCCCCACGAAAATGTCATATAGGTGGAATGTAGTAAAAAAAAGAATTTTTATGTATATTTTGAATATACCACTTTTTTTCCATATTATATTGTGACGTATTTTCTTAACTCGACACTGATAACGCGAATCCGAGAGCTAACCTACGCCCCCTTCTGCCGTCCACCCTTCCTCCATGCACTCGACAGCCAATTCTTATTTCACCGGGAACTGACAAGACGATACGTCCTGGGAGATGAAGTGGAACTGCATCAGTTCCACTAAAACGAAAGCTCTGACGTAACCTATCGCAACGGACGGTAACATAACGGATTCTATCGATTTTTGGAGTCGCGTCGAATCAAGAATCACAACCGAAAGCGTCGATTTTAGGGGCCGCGTAAAATCCACAAACGCAACTGGATGCGCAAACGGAAGCGGACGGTACTGGAAATGCAGGGCCGCTCAGGCTGTAGGTTATTATGGTAAAGAGAGTCGGAGAAATCGTCAGGCAAATAGCGCGAAATACAGACAGCAAGCAAACGAGAACATAAGAGAACGCGAAATGGAAGTTAAAAAATCGAAATCCCTTCACCAATTAATAAATTGGGAATACTCACAGGAGCTGGTTCAGCTAATTCGTGGAGCTCGAAAACCCGTTGATACTCTTTGGGCACAGCACTAATACAGAACTGCACACCCAGAACTCACGCGGAAAATCCGTAGGATTTTCTTCATGTTTCGAGAGCGAACGCGAGAAATACACGACCGATAACTTTACGTACCCTATAAGCGACACAGCCGAAAAAACTATCAACTGACAACACCGGGAGCGCGAGCTAGCTCGAGGCACCTGGTCGGTGTCCCAAGACAGACCGCCTTGGCAATAATAAACTTTGAGAGCAAATCAATCTGATTTGTCGTGACCCCTTGAACTTGATAATGAATTGAAAAAACCCGTCACAATATATATCCTGTATATGTATATGTAGTGTATATTTTACACATATCAAAAGTATACCTGTAAAATAAGGAGGACTAAGGGTACTAGGAACGTTAAATTGTACATTAGTATAGAAGCTTAGCTACACATATTTTTCATCGGAGCCATTCTCAAAAGCAATTTAAACTTCAGATTCGCCATATCGAACAGCCATAAGCGGAGCCATCCTAAAACTTCAGGAAGAGGGAAAACTTCATGTACTGAAAACAAGGTGGTGGAAAGAAAAACGCGGCGGCGGTTCCTGTAGGGTATGTTTTCGCATACTTACGTTTATCTTTATCTGATTTTCTATTCAATACATGTTTCTCGATAATACTTACCCGCAACTTTCTCAAATTAAGGAACTTAACGTTACGTGACAATAATGACAAACATACGAAAGATTTCGCACAACTTAAACTACCCATGCGAATATTTAACTGTATTCTTGTCTCGTTATTAACAATTAATTCTCTTTGTTTGCAATAATAATACTCCACTTAGTTCTCGGCTCGAAACTTCACATCAAAATCTGTAATTGAGTTTCTATTGCACATCTTGCAACCTGATATCTAAAAAAAAAATTAACGATATACAGCTATTAAATTTATAAAAATCTACTCAAGATTATTAAGTCACCTTTCAGAGTGACGTTAAGAGAGACCTTTGACACAAGTAAAAAGTATTCGTTTGAAAATTAATTGAAGCCTTCCGTGCTCTAGCGTATTTATTCCTTATTTTTCAAAATGCAAAAATGCTATTAATGCAATCCCATCTCTCGTGGGACTTTTTCTCTAAAAAAAGTCCTCCTTACAGGACGACACCTCAAAGAGCAGCTCAGCAGCGAATGAACTCGGCCTTGCGAACGTTGGCGGCGTCTTCGTCGTTCTCATGGGTGGGATGGGTGTCGCTTGCGTAATAGCAGTCTGCGAATTCGTCTGGAAGAGTCGAAAAGTCGCCGTCGAAGAGCGGGTGAGTGGGGTCAGATAACAGGAGGAAGATGGTGTCGAACCTAGTTGCACGACACCCAATACGCATCTTGATCCGGACGCGATTTATCCTGATATCCCACGAGAATACATCAGTTGATGTTCGCACGATGGTGGAGTTCCTCTTTAATGGTCCAGGACCAAATACAAGATCACTCGGGTCTAATCATCGTAATTTAAATTTTAATTGCTTATTTTATTTCCTATAAAGTTTCTTTTTATCATTTTTTTATACTGAAATTTCTTATGTCTTATTAAATTATTGTTAATGTAAAAATAAAACGAATCCAACAATTGAGATCACACTGAACGAAATCAATGACCATGTAGTGGGATGCTCCGTAGCCAGTACATGCAACTTGTCACGTTATTCGCAATAGGTGTTTATCCAAGTTTGGAACGGGAAACAAATAACCGTGTTTGAGTGACCGTCCGTAAATACGGATATACAGCTTTACATGATTGACCACGCGGACTCTAATTCAAACAGTTTCACGTGGCACCAGATGCCGTGATATTGCTGCTCCTGGTCGGATTTCGAGAATGTGGTTTGACATGGCGTAATGACCTTTTGTTCTATCGATTTCTGCCTATAAATAATAATTGTTGAATTACTGCTATTTCATTTTGAAATTATTGGCTATTTCATTTTGAAACTTGATCTTATATACTTTGATCAAATCATTTAAGATTATTCATATTTTTTAATTTAACTGAATAAGATATTTCTCGTGGATCATTTTTTTTTCCAGTAGGTATTACATTATGCTTCAATTACCTTTCTAAGATGCATTCTTTTACTGCTTTTTCATCACGCTAATAATCTTTCTGTATCTTACCGGGCATTTTGGTGTTCTGTTTTAGAAGCAGAAATCCTCGGGGAAACCGATCTGCGAAGGTTTTACAGATCTCCACTAGCGAGTACTTTGAGCGACTCTTCAAAAACAGACTCCAAGCCCGGTGTTTCTTAACTGTTCTTGACCCGAGAATGGACCTAACGAAGAACTCCATCACGAGTGACGGAACTGTAAATTAACGATAAATAATCAAAAGTTAAAGCTACGAACCTTGACCTTTCCAATTTTTTGTACTCATGCTTATTAATAACAACTCCATATAATGTCTATCGAACTGTGACACCATTCCACATAAAAGAACAAATTCTCAAATAACTTACAATTAGAAGGTTCAATTACGAGAATGCAGACTGACTTATGTGATTTTAACAAAAAATAAAAGTCTAAAGATAAAGAGACACGAGTCCAATTTCCACAGGCCGTGTTCCAAAAATCTATCCAAATCGCCAGGTTTGCGCGCACATCGAGCTACTTTCTTTCGCGATTCTAGTTCTACCGTTATTGGAACTTAACGAAACAGGCTCATTAGAATCACCGAGAGTAAGAAGGATCCATACATAAATTTTATTATTCATGAATGAACGAATCATTTACTTATTATGAATCTAAGGCCACTTGTTTGCGCGGATTTACGTAACAGTTGCAGGAGATGATTCAAAGCAAAATTGGAGAGGTCAACATGTCTGCCATTTGCTCATATCAAATATTAGATTAATTAACGAAGAGATTACAGCCCACAGTGAGTTCTAGTCTCCCGGGCTAATTAATGAACGAATGCGAGCGAACGATATTGAAATTCTCGAATAACACGTGTAATCCACTGAAAATAACGAATATTAAAAAAAAACAATCACCATTTTATACCAAATAGATAGTGAATGTATAGACTTATAGCAAATAGACATTTTATTGTACATATTACGTAGTTGATGGGCCTACGCGACTAAATGCGGAGTTCGTAAATTTCGTGCATCGAAACTCACGATTAGTAAGTAAGGCGAAAAATTCGATGTGTCACGAACTAAAAGTGTGATTGTTTAATTTTTATTTATAGAATTGCGCAAGGCTTACACGCACTGTTTACGGAGGATTTAAGTTTGCTTTTTTCGAAAAAAAATCTCGGTCTATTAACAATCAATTATCAATTGCCTATCGTCGTTGTTCATTAATCCAGAGCAAATACTAATTAGCGTACTAATTCGGTATACGATGCAAAAAGAAACTGCGAACTCCAACACTCGGTTATTCGATATACAATTTTATGTCTGAGTTCATAAAGTATAATATATTACTATTGATAATTAAAGGGATTACATTAAAATAGACATAAGTAAAGTATGATGATGAGACACTGTACAAGGAAGTTTTACTAGGTGTACGTCTTATATGACTTTTATGAAAATTATTAGGCCTCTGGAAGATATTAATTTATTCCAATCGAATTATGTACATTTTTGTTATTCTATATTTTAAATTGAAATAGTTCCATGAATCTTTTACTGTTCAATTCTTGTTAATTATGTATCATGGCAGATTCATGTATTCATATTCACACAGAAGGAATTTTCATATCCATTGTCTTTAGTGGTCCCTTCGTGCCAAAATGTGTATTAAGTCTATTGTTTTAGTCGACGAAGGCTTTATTCGCTTCGTTCGATACTCAAATAATTTTCAGCTTCCAAATTATATTAGAAAACATGATAATTTGTATGCTTCGTCGGACCAGTACTGAGACCAGCATTAGGCCTGGTTTATTCTTTAACATTGTAATCCTCTTTATACGGACATAACGGATTAATAAATATTTGACGTATTATGTAGATAATTAAAAAGAATTATATTTCATAATTTAAATATTCCGGGGGTCCTTTATTCTATTATAGTAGATTTACATCGTACTAAAACTTTCTTGACTGTTGTAACAGTTTAGTATGACATTGTTAGTTGTGTCGCAATGTTTCTTGCCTCTCTCGCCATGGACTCGCAGGAGGTGAGCAAAAAATATATATATATACTATTCAACTTATAGAACTTGTAGAACTTATTGATAGTGTATCGAGCTTAGTCATTGTACAGTTTGCAGTTTTGCAATTAATCTAAACATAATTCAAGAAATCATTAAATGAAATTGTTAAAAATGCGTACAGGAAATACTGCATGATTTGTACGTTTTCATGATATTGCTTTTTAGATTTCATCAATAAATGAATAAATTTATACTATAAAATACCTTGCTTGTTCGTTGCGTCAAATAAAGACAATTTTATTCTTATAATGTGCATTATGTAATATTTTGAGCTGAAAATATATGGCGTAACCGTTACAATTGTTTTTCTACGATTTTCAGAAATCACTGTGTTCGGAGATGGCAAGTGAATTACGATATGCCCTGGATTGTGGAAATGGCAGTCAAAAGCCAACGAAAAATGGTCTCCGAGATTGTCAAAGGCGACATTCGAACGTGCCAACAGTTTCTGATCAGGGTAGCTACCCCGTCTGTAAGAAATATACTCACTTCATAGGGAAACCGCCTCTGACGTAGATGCGAGAAATTAAAAAAAAAAAACGAAGAACTGGAAATAAGAAATAAAGTTTAATTTTAAAAGTGACAATGAATCCATCAAAGGATTTCAAAAGTTAACGAAAAGTTTTCTATTTACGAGCGTTTCTTTGTTTTTCAACTGTGAATTGTACCTACCCCTCGAAATTTTTTCTTAGTGTACTGTTACACATAAATTATGGATACGACATAAAGCGTGAAAATAATAAAAAATAAAAATAAAAATAATTGTGAAGTGTATATAAGACTGGGAGTGCAAAATGGAGGATGATCGAATTTTCTAAACTATTTACTTATCGACATTACCTAATACCGTGTGAATAAATCAAAATTATCGAGAAGGAACCAGTATAGAGCCATTTTAAAGTTTCATTGCTTGACATCGGCTAAGTATAATGATTAATGAGCAATTAGATGATTCGATAAATATGTACTATTCATTTATCCGTCTCATCTGTGCAATATTGTTTAAAATAAATACATTAATCATATTCCTTAAAAAAAGAAATAATTTTAATACGATGATATCCCTTGAAAATGCTAAAATTTTCATGCATTATTTGGATTTATTTAATGCGTTATTATACGCCTTCACCGAAAAACTGATTCTCATTATTGTAGTTCCTTCTTGATGCAATAAATCGAAATGCTGTAGTATGTATCAAAAGTGGAATAATTAAACGTTTTAAATGCTAGGACCGTCTGGCTTGACTTGGCTTTTATTTCTCGTTGCAAATTTCAGAAATATCTACCAATAAACAGTGTAGAACCAATAATTGTCACATTTGGCAATAACGATAGAATCAAGTCAGGATAGGCGGTACGCGCCACCCGCGTAATTAGTGTAGAACGAAATAACGTCCAACAGATCAAAGTTAATTGTAAGTATCTAAACGTAACGAGGGATTTCTAAATGGGCTGATATTGTTTTTAAATTTAGAGCATTATCGGTGTGTCGTAATTAAATACAGTAGTCCTTTCTTATTTTCAAACTCAGCGCTTTCGTGCTCGTACATTGATAGGCTCCATAGCTGATAATGGGGATAATCCTAACATCCCGATCCGCAAGAGACACGAACGATTCGAGGGAAAGCATTCACTTATCGAGCACTCACTTAACGAGAGTTTACTATATGTATACATTTTATATCTCTTTAATCTGTACTATACAAAGTGTACCTCAGTATCTGAAGCGAAAGTGAACTTTGATCGATGCGAAAAAAATCATCGATACAGGGTTTATTATAAGTCACAATTTTATGGACTATTAGCTTGATTTCGAAATTGAATGAATGCAGCATTTCGCACGGCTGAACGACCTCGACTTGACGACTTACGAGACACCATGTAGAATAAATCAATGGCGCTAAAGATCATTTAGAAAATTCGCATGCTTATGTTCGTAATTGTAAAAAATTTAACAATCCAACAGTATTACTTTTTGTCTTCCGTTAATCGCACTCATAAATACTAAATGGTACGTCCTTAATATACATTTATATTAAATTATGAAGAAGGTGAAATATTTCTGAAAAAGAATTTGTTCCTAATTCTGTAATTTTTAAGTGAGACTATTATGGCTACTTTATTTTATTTTCATAAGTCATTTCATCGAGGCAAAAAGTTTGCGATGTAAATTTAATTATTTTAACTAATTGAGTTCATTATGAATTCTGTCGTGGGACCATTTCGGGTGATTTCATTCTCTTCAGATAATGTTACTCTCGTATGTACTGTAATTCGCTGATTAAACGATTAGTTATTTTGCATAATTTAGTTACTCGGTCAACTATATTTAATATTGAAATTGTAACGAGTCACATGCACGTGAATAAATAATTTTTTAGTTTTCTTTTTTTTCATTCTCTCATTTTGCTATCATTCTGTTTAATCTGCGATACACGTATTTGTAAATATCGACTGCATTATTAGATACATTGTTAAAACGTCAAATGAATTTGTTGAAAGCCTGATAAATATAATTCTTCATTATAATATAGTCGGTCCACGAGTAAAATAGCTTAAAGTGACATATCGAAAAATGCAAAGTTACTTTTTTTGTGTTACATTAAGCTACTTTACTCATGGACCGACTATACATGACTATATTATGTGCAAGGTACTAACCATTAATAAACTATTCGTCTGTATATATTACAATAGTATTTTATTATTCTTACTGTACGAACACTTAATTTTTGAATCCCATCGTTCTAAACTTTTAATATAAAAATAATGAAGCCTTGCGAAGGTAAGAATTTAATCGTCCATTCTTTGGTAGGACATACAGATTTTTATTAATATGAATAATAAATTGAGTCACTTGAAAATATAGCATTGATTATCTTTAAATACATAAATTACATGTATGCATTCAGTAACTGTGTACTTATGAATAAAATAAATATCAAAATATTCTTGAACAGCTTTTGAACAAAATTTTGAAATTAAGTTAATCACTCGGAACTTTCAATCGGATCATTTGAAAAGGTTAATTGGCATGGCAAAATTCTCAAGGGCGTAAAGTCGATACGAGTTGAAAACTGTCGACGCTTCTATCCCGACGTCCAATAAAATCAATTCACAATCAAAACGTTCCCTTTAGCAATAGGCCGGAGCTTGGGTAAAATTGTCCTTTTGTTCAGCAACTGATGTTAATTTAGGAAACTCGAGACTGGCAGAAAATTTTTCAATATAATTAAAACATTTTCCAAAAATTATCTGTTTTCAATAACCATATCATATATATAGTGGATGATTCTTAACTTATCAAAAAAATGCTGTAGCATCTCAAACATCATATATATAATATAATTTGCAAGTTTCAAAATCTGGAATACGAAATTCCAAGAATTTGGCGTCGCATATTCGTGGCTTTAATGGAGGACTGTCTGAGCCGTGTGCACATACGTCGTGTATAAAAATGACCAAGTTACTTCGAGTCAAGGGTGCCACGTGTCCAATGACTCCGATATTTGCGGATATTCATGAGGAATCGTATAACATTTACAGTGCGTTGGAGAAAGATCAGACAATAAACTTGTTTTTTTTACATAATATTTTTAAATTACATGAATCGACCTATTATTGGTAAAATATAATTAGATTTATTAAAATAATCAAATTATCCTCTTTACCCAGGCGTAAAACACAATATACTACGAGATACACTTCCGTATACGTCAAGAAGGATGTTTTTTATTTTTTGAAAATGAAAAAATGCTTTCTGTTGAATATAAAATTAATTCAAACAACTTTTACCTGAATATTAAACTATTTACATATATAACGTATCCAGGTAAACGTAATGTTAATCCAAAAGTAAGCACTTCCGCTGATCGAAAATTCATAATATTAAATGTGGTATAAAAAAAGTAGAAAGGAAGTTCCGGCGTAATGGTCGTGGTGATGTTAAAAATGAGAAATAGTGGGGAAGGTGGTGGAGGAGAGGGGGGAGGGTGGCGCATGCTCATTGAAACGACGCGTGAGGGCAATTCTCAGGCTTGCATCGGCAGCTGCCAAGATCATTCTCAATTCAAAGTTTTTCTCGATTATCGCAGTAGAAACTAAGTTAATATTTACGTTCTAGGTAAGCTGGCTTTATTCTTGAGATTGAAAGTTGCTTTTTGACTTAAAAACCACAATAAATACCAAACTGTAATATTCATTGCATTTACCTAACTCCGTGATAACAAACGTGAAATTCACATTCCTTACTTCAACTCCATACGAAAATCGTTTGAAATTCCCGAAAATGAATGACATTTTTTTTCAAGTTGTTCATTCATTCCACGTTGCGTCAAAGGTTGACTAGAAATTTGCCAGTACTTAATGACCTTTTTAATTGTGCGATATTTATATTATTTTCGAAATATATTTTTATCGAGCGTTATTCGAAAATTCATTTTTGCATACCATTTACGTTTGACTGTTCGGGGACAATGCCATGTCATCTATTTTCGTGACACATGTGAAACCACAGTTCCTGCTCGAAGAAACTTGCACGACAATATCACGCAGCGACACACCAGTGTAACTGACCTGTTTTCTTGTCTCACTTTAAATTTTCCAAAAATCACCCAAAAGATACAGAATCCTCACAAATCGTCACAAGTTAGTCAAAGTGCGAAAACAAACGTAGACTTTACGTCAAATAATAAAAATGCAGGACGTCTTTCTCGTGCTGCTGTCACTCCCGAAAATGCGGCGCAAATAATCTATTTAAACTATAGATACTTAAAGTTGATTGAACTTTTCAAAAAATTTTTCACAAATTTCACTCTGGATCCTACATAAAACACCAATGCGTTCCATTGATGCCTGTATAGTTACTGTCTTTCCTATATATGGTCCTAACTTCTAAATAAATCAGCTCCCTTCGCTCGATCTGCGACCTGATGAAAACGAGGCTTGATAGATAGCGACTAATGTTAGTTGGCCCCGATTGCATTAATCGCTACATAAAGACGAGTTTAAGGCACGAGGTGTTTCGACCAAATGCGAATACACATAATGCCAGCTTCACCATTTGCACGAACGTATTACCTAGAGATTAAATTGGAATACTAAAATTTATTCTTATCATTAACGAAGACAATTTGATGTTTCACTTTATTCAAATACTCGTCTGTCTATCATTAACGACGGACAGCGAGTTGCTCTAAAAGTGAATTGATAACAACGCATGTTGCCTCAGTGCACACGATACCGCAATTTCCGGCCTACAATTACTACGTAGGAATTGCAAAGTAAATTCGTAAAATCTAGCAGTCCAGATAGTTCGAAGTGATTCGAAAAACAATTTCAAAGTTATGGCCGTATTTCGTTGAAATCTGTGTCACAGGCTTTACACTAGAAAGACGCTGGCGTCGGAACGCTCCGACGTCTAAATATATCTACATCGTTATGTGGTCCCCGAGATTTCGTTCCTTCTTCATGTCATCGAATGAGAGAGGGACACAATACTGTCGATGAAAAAGAATTTCTTAACGCAACGTTCTGCAACGTCGTTTTACGTCGAATTCTTAATTATCGTTAATCAATAAAAAAGTTAATTACAGAAGAAAAATAAAGCAGCGCGCCTGCAATTTTATTCAATAATAAATTCGGTCAGAGAAATTTTTTAATTATTTTATATATGTATAATTAAATAAAATTGTGGTAGCCACAAATCGAATAAAGAAAAGTCTAAGGGTAATTCAGGTTTGTTAGCAATATATGTCCTCATTGAGACCTCATAAAACTCAATTTTCTGTCTGGAAAAACAAATTTTTAGAACGATAGAGTTATTTTCTTTTTTTTTCTTTCTTTAGTATAAAAAAAATAAGAAATTATCGAGTTCACTGCGACTTCGGCACGACGCATCGATCGATCACAGGCATCAATTAAAAGCATAAACATTCATTGAGTAAATAAGCCGAGCGGCTTTTTGGAACGTGATTCATGGTAGACGTAAATGTTTATGCGAACCGCTGGAAGTGCAAGCATCTCGTGTCTTCTTGCATCGGTTTACATAATGTCAAACGGTTAAGTGCTCCTAGGAAATTGCAAACGTGATTGTTTTATGGTTTAAATGTATTTCTGTTGCCTGGCGCGTTTATTTCGATCACTGCCAATCCCGATGACGTATATATTATTAGTTTAAAGTAAGACGTAAAATATAATGCTGTTACGTTGATCGTAAAGAATAGATTGTTTCATTTTTACTGGTTTATTTTCAGAATGCTTTTAAGATGTTAATCAAACTTTTGCTAACACTCTATTTACCTTGCATTTTGGCCGCTCCGAAAATAGTGAATATCGGTGAGTTTATATACAATTTAGATAGTTGGTTATACGTGTTGTTATTATTATGATTGTTGTTTTATTAACTGGTCAACGTAAAATTAATAAAATTACGTCAATGCTTCGCAGGTGGATTATTTGATGATGATAAGATGATACAGACTTTATTCGATTCTTCAGTGAATGATGTAAATAAGCACAAACGTAAAACTTCTGAATCAGCTTATATATTTCTGATACCCACATCTAAGGATGTTAACACGGATGTGTTCCAGGTGTCAACGGATGGTAAATGTAACATAAAATATTATTGGTACAATTTCTATGGATTACAAACTTTATAATTTTATAAGTGGCTCAGTGGTCTAGGGGTATGATTCTCGCTTTGGGTGCGAGAGGTCCCGGGTTCAAATCCCGGCTGAGCCCACTTTTTTTTTTACTTTTTTTTTTAATTCCACTGAATATATTTAAAAAAATAACAATGTGTCTCATTACATGCTACATGCAATTAAATCTTAATTGCATACATGCAACGTAAGTTATAAATTTATATTTTTGATAATGCCTTCAATTATGATAATCCTTTCAGTATGCGACCTCTTTGCCAAAGGCATTTCCGGTATTTTTGGACCACAAGATAAAATATCCTCGAAACATGTACAAAGCATGAGCGACGCTATGGACATACCACATATTACTGCAAGATGGGATGGGTCGCCAGTTCGTGGAACAAATATTAATTTTTATCCACATGTAAAGACATACAGCATGGTACGTATATGTTATACCTATTATCAAGAGAGTACGGAAAGTTCTGATTAATGACGTACTAATAAAAATGGATGATATTCTTTGATTATAATTAAAATTAAAATTCACGCAATCCATAGAGTTTACTGATCGTTAAATCTCAAGCTAAATCGTAACTTTTCTATATCACGGAATAATCATTCATAACGAATAAAAATAAATGAAGGATGAACGTTATAACTTATTTGTCCAAAAAGATAAGAAATTTTAATACGTATAATACGCAAAGTTTATAAATTTCATCCCTCTTAGTTTGTGAAAACATTACGGCTAATAAAATATTTTATTAGTTTACATTTTGCCGTTTTACACTCCTGCATCATTTACCAGCTTGCGGTTTAATTATAATTTAATGATACGTCTATAAAAAAAAAGTAATAGGACATTCACTAAGATTTGGCAGAAGTACAAGTTTTCATGGTTATTTCAGGCTTTCTATAATATAATTCTTGAACTCAACTGGAAATCCTTTACACTATTGTATGAAAATAGTGACAGTTTGATACGCTCAAGTGAATTGATAAAAGACTGGGAAGATATACATCATACTGTGACACTTCGTCAATTGGGATCAGGTCCAGATTACAAGTACGTTTCTAAATCATTGACTTTATATTTCAATAAATTAGTCACATTCACGTGATATCGATTGACATCCAATATATTTGTACAGACCGGTTTTACGAAAAATCAAGAATTCAAGCGATTTTAATATAGTCATAGACTGCTCGCTTGATATTCTTCCAGAATTACTTACGCAGGCACAGCAAATTGGTATTATTACAGAGAGATATAGCTTTGTTTTCACGACACTGGTAAGAATTAATTTGATGATCGATATAATAATACTAATATTTAAGTATATCTGTGTACTATGAATATTGATTATCTAGGTAATTTATTTCCCTCCAGGATTTGCAGACTCTGGATTTGGAATCGTTTCAGTATTCAGGTGCCAATTTCACCGGTGTACGTCTCTTGGATCCGGAAGATTCGTACGTGCAAAAAAAATTTGAATCGCATCGACTAGAATGGGGCGTTTCTAGTCCCTCTGAAATCAAAACCGAAGCTGCACTGATGTACGACGCCGTGCAAGTTTTCGCAAGAGGTTTTAAACAATTTAAAAAAGCTATTATTAAGCCGGACGAGAAGAAGTTATACTGTAACGATACACTAAGTTGGGAACACGGAAACACTTTGTCGAACTTTATACGATTGGTAAGAACAAGCTGGAATCAATAATTATAATAGAATTATATGTATTTTCATATTAAATTTTTTCTTATCATTTCTTTTATCGCTAATTCTCACAGACCGAAATGAGAGGATTAACAGGATTGATAAAATTCGATACAGCTGGCTTTTGGAGTAATATTCAATTGGATATTATAAAATTGAGTACGAACGGTTTGTCAAAAGTTGGATACTGGAACAGCACTACTGGAATCGAGTGGATACCTCAAACACCAGAATTCGAGGATAGTGAACAGTCGAGCTTTTTCAATAAAACATTAATCGTCCTAATTTCATTGGTAAGTTTAACATTAACGTTATTAATTATATTATAATTATTCTAATTTATTTTCCTATTGGAAATGCAGTGGAGGCCGGCCATTACGAATCCGCTTATAACGATCGACCGCATATTGCATCCTACTTGTCCCCTTAATTTTGGTTAGATTTTAAATACATGCCTACATATTTTTATTTTTCCTATTGCGTCGTCTGTTTAGTACGACGTTATTTCCCTGTCCCTTGAATGCTGTTATAAACGGACTCCACTGTATTTGTATCCTTTTTTATATGAGTACAGGCGTCATTTTTGTTTATTTCATGCTAAAAAAATAATAATAACAGCTTGGACGATCATTCTAATTATTATTAACAATTGTCATCTTTGACTCTAGCCCGAGAAAAAAATCTGAGGATAGTATAATAAAGGTACGTTACTTGCCAGAAATAGAAATATTGACAGAAAGCAAGTTTGACATATTCAAAAATCGATTCTCACGTTATTAACCCTCTGGTCTACAACATTTTCTGTCGCCACGTTCAACTACACCCTGGGTCACCGGTGATCCGAAAGTTTTATACTTTATAAAACTAATTTGAAGCCTTCGTCTTCATAAGCTTAATAGTAAATTGGAATCGTCATAATGACCAGAGCAAGAATATTCAAGTATGAGTACAATATCTTTATTCTGTAAAAAGTTATTTAGAAAAGCGGACAAAAAGGCATGAGATAAGGTGAAAAACGAATTTTTTGGTTTTTAACGATATTTCTTTTGTTTTTCATTAAATTGAAAAAATTTTATATTTCCTAATCTGAAGATTCCTCTAAAAGGCTATTCAGAGAATTTTTCTGTTCCCTCCAAAAAGTATATTTATCTTACAGAATGAAAATGGACTTTTACATAAATCTATGAAGTCACATTTTCGGCTATTATTTCTTGCAGCACTAGACTCTCTTAAATGATATGGGAGTAACTGAATGCCTAAAATTTCAACTATGCAATTATAATATGTAGAAAAATAATTTTATTGTTAATTGGAAGTTATTTAAATAAACAAAAAAGGAAAAAATATAACAAATGAATTTTTCGTAAAACTTGTGTACCTAGATTTATTGACCGAGAATGAGAATTAAATTACAAAAATAACCTTACTAGCGATATTCGGTAAACGATTTTACAGATAGAAGTACATTCATCTCTATGTTATTTCATAATGCGCAAATGCTTTAGATGACAGCTGTTAACTCCAAAGTCATATAATAATTTTCTCATACTTCGTAGCGCTTACATAATCAAATTGAATTAATTGCCAATAATTAATTTTAATCATAAATAATAAAGTGGACGAAATCCGTAATATGCAAATTTACTAAACCAGAATGAAATGGCGTTACATAAACATGCATGTTAAATTTATAAATTCTCGATGCAATTTAAACGTTAATCAAATGTATACAAAGCAAACAGACGATTACATGTATCGCACGTGCCTATTGTATTCAGTCCCGTATTTATGTAACGCCAATATACAAGATTGACGTTTTATACATAAGGAGCGCATGTGATATCGTGTTTGCTGGGTAGATACTTGTGTTTTTAGAGAGATAAGAAAATTATGAAAGCACATACTATGTCATTCTTTTTCTAGACAGATCCCTACGTAATGCGGAAGGAATCTTCTCAGATGATGATTGGCAATGATCGTTACGAAGGATTCGCCATTGACATTATTGATAAACTTTCAAAAATTCTCCGCTTTAATTATACCCTCGAATTGCAAGAGGATAGCAAATATGGATCTAAAAATCCTGTAACCGGAGAGTGGGACGGAATGATCGGAAAAATAAGAAAAAATGTTAGTAAGCAATGTTAAAGTATATATTTAAAAATTCTAAGAGATATCTCATACTTTATTCTCAAGTATATTTAAAAGGTCCAACGTATCGATTATGAGAAATTTACACAGGGTATAATATGCCTGTGAGTGTCACGATCCGAAACGTATTACATAGAAAAAAAAATGTGTTCAATTGAAAAAGGAATTTATCTTAATCAGTATAAAATGAAATTTTGCTCCTGGATTGATTAGAAACTTCAAGGATAAATGATAGTAATAATTTTATTAGTAACATTGTTCTGTGCTGCTATCTTACAACGTAACTTGGAATCATTTCGTACTCGGTCGATAAAGAAGTATTCCAGTGCCGTATCATAAACTCTGTCCACAATCCGTAGCAATTCTACCTTACTACGAGGATACAATATGAAAATATAAAATCTATTGGAAATATGATAATCGTCAGTAGGTATCTCAAGTAAAAATTATAGAACAGCATTATCACGTATGATAAAAGAAAATTGAAATGAAAGAAAAACCTAAATTCATATTGTAATTAATATAATGTATTTACAGGAAGCAGATCTCGCGATTACCGATTTGACAATAACTTCGGAACGCGAGAGCGGAGCTGATTTTACAAAGCCATTCATGCTCGTAGGTAAGAAAGAAATATATACAATTGAAAACTACTAACGGGTCGAATAAATTTAATAACCCTTTTTCGAATCATAAAAATTTACTTATACGAATTCTATCTGTACAATTCTCAGGTATCAGTATTCTATACAGAAAACCTACCAAGGCACCACCGAGTCTCTTCTCCTTCTTATCGCCATTTTCCAAAGAGGTTTGGCTTTATTTAATCGGAGCATATCTATTCGTCTCATTGCTCCTATTTATCATTGGAAGATTGTCACCAGCAGAATGGAACAATCCATACCCTTGCATCGAGGATCCAGAGGAATTAGAAAATCAATTTAGCCTGGTAAATGCACTGTGGTTCACCATTGGAAGTATTATGCAACAAGGTTCTGAAATTGCACCAATGTAAGTTAAACGATAACGTTGAATCATATTGAAAAAAAAGTGAGAAAAAAAATAATATACAAATATTTGTCATTTTTTTTTCGCAGTGGCATCTCCACCAGAATGATGGCTGGCTCATGGTGGTTTTTTTGTCTTATTATGGTGTCTTCGTATACAGCAAATTTGGCGGCTTTCCTTACAGTCGAAAATCCCGTAAAGACGATCGAAAATGCTGAGCAGTTGGCCAATCAAAAAACTATCAAGTATGGAGCAAAAAGGGACGGCTCGACTTACAAGTTCTTCAGGGTACGTGGGCTTTATGAAAGTTTTGCGCCTTCGGACTACCTTCTTATGGTTATCCTGTTGTTCGTGTCGTGCTGGCAATATGCTGAACACGAGCAATGTAAGGACGTAGCCGATGTTAACTCACGAAACATAATTTAGCGGCAGTCGTGTTCTGCTGGCAGACTCAACGAGAAATGTTCTCGAAGCGGACAAGAATATATTATGCGAAAAGTTTTGCGAATCAAGATCATGAAATTTGCTTGATTTTATCGTCACGAAACCCAGTTACTAATATATCAGATTATTAAGCTCTGCTTTTTTTTCTTTTTTTTATCACTATTACAAATTCAGATTGTCCGAATAATTCAAACGAACGTGAGATAACATTTTATCGTCAATATTAATTCACATCATATTACGCAGACAGACGAATGTCGGTTAAATTAATAATATTTTTTTATAACTTTTCACAAGAATTCAATAGATCCAAATTATCAGAAAATGTATAAATACATGAACGAAAATGCAGCCGAAGTTTTGATGGGCGACAATATCGATGGCGTGAATAAGGTATTAGATGCGAATGACAATTACGCTTTTTTAATGGAATCCACCTCCATCGATTACATAGCCGAGAGACAATGCAATGTGACGAAAGTTGGCGGCAACTTAGACAACAAAGGATACGGGATCGCCATGAAGAAAAGTGAGTTACGTACTGCTTAATTAATAATGTCATTTTAATTGCCAGTGAAATAACACGTCCAACTACAATAAACATATCGTACGATCTACATTAGAACGATCATTAAAAATTTGCCACACGAATCTGTACGTATCAAGTGCCAAGATCATCCAATGATTTGCCACCACTATTTCGCGTCGTGTTTCGTCAACAAACGCAGCCTGCACAATGCAAATTAAATTGCGTAGCTAACATAAGTATGTTATTACCTATTATTTTAATGGTAGTCACTTTTTGCGCGATTACAACTGTCGTTTTTACATTGATTTATGTGGGAATAACAAGATAGCTACGAGTATATGAAAAGTGACTACTATAAAAGGAATAGGGGATAACACACTTCGCTACACACTTGCGATTTGCAGTGTAGTCAGCATGATTCATGCGATCTAGTTAGATGAAGATAAGGTCAAGATTGACGGGACTAAGCAGGATCATTCGATGACGCTGGGAATCGCATTATCCGCAGCGCATCTTCTGAAAATAATACCCACTCCCTCGAACTGACACCCAGGACTGACAGTTCAATTACAAGCGTCCGCGCGTCAAGGGCGAGAGATTTTGTTCGGTGTACTTAACTACTTAATGACCGGTTAATAAGAACAACCGGTAACGTGGCGTGAAGAATTCGATGATCTTGGCTCCTGCAGTTTCGCATGGGAAATTAACGAGGGAGTAGCGTTGGACTTTTAAATTTATGCGACAAAAAAAAAGATAGTCTTACGTAACTTACATGTGGTTAATGTAAATTTTTTTGTTCAACCAACTCATTGTAATTTACTGTTAAAAATAATTGTCTTAAACAAAGAAAAATAAAATTACAGATGCGCCGTACAGAAATATTTTCAGCTCTAACGTACTGAAACTCCAGGAAAGTGGATTATTGAAACAGCTCGAGATCAAATGGTGGAAGGAGAAGAGAGGAGGTGGAAAATGCGATGTATGTATATGCAAATTGTTACATTCTTTTTTTTTACATAATTGAAAATCCTCGAAATACCGATCGAACGTGGTACCATAGTTTGATCCGATCAATTTGCTACGTAATCGTTCCAAATCATTGATCGATTTGTGAATGTATCAATCTAAAAAGTGAAAACGTGACTTCAATTAAATAGTCTTGTGCCTTTACTTCAATTCTGACGATTCTCAGATATTCCATTATAAAATTGACTATGCGGGTACCTTGCGCTGAATCGACTGCCTATGAGGGAGCTCGAAGATTCCTACAGATTTAAATTGCGTAACGCGTTGTGCATTAAATATTTCAATGCTCCCATCCTAATTCCGTATCCACTTTCAAATGAAATCCCATAGGGCTCCTTCTGAGAATCTGTGATCGGTATCAAATAACGTGTATACGAACCCTACCGTAAGTTCCGCTTAATGTGAACCTTGAGATAAAAAAGAAAGGAACGAACGGACTTACGACAAAAGCACAGACCACACAGAATAAAAATTGAAGTTGGTGTTACAATGGAGCAAAAACCTTCCGTCAGCTGTCAGCGTAAGATTTGCTTATTAAAGACAGGCTCTACTTACTCATGCATGACTGCCCATAAAGCACCACAAATCCCTGACACCGCAACACGCACGAAACTTTTTTTTGTTCTACATATTTCACGAGATTCCAAGCACAGGTACGCTTACCGCAAAACAGATATTCCTGCTGTGACTATTTTCCCTTTCACTGGACCCAGTCGTAGAATTCTTCATAAAGGAACAAAATGACGCTTGATCGATTCACGAAGGTACCGATTGCTTGTTTCTTCTTACAGAAACGACATAAGTTACGGTAGATACAAAATACAGTGAAATATAGTCAAAGTATAATTTTTACCGTCACCCGTACACGCGCGCGTCTCTGAACATTTTGGAATATCCCTTAAGCCTGTATTCCTGGTAACTTGGGAAAATGCAATATCGGAGCGTACAACCAAGACAGGAATCACGGGCGAAAATGTCATGAAAGCATGCTGCGCCTTAGGGCTGTAGCAGTGTAGCATTACCTGGCTATAATAAAACTTTGTATATTACAGGAAGACAACAGCTCAAGTGGAGAAGCCCGTCCGCTCGACCTGGCCAACGTGGGTGGTGTGTTCTTGGTTCTCGCTGTAGGAATTTTTTTGTCGTGCTTCTACACAGCCTGGGAACTCCTATGGGATATAGGATGCAATGCGTGGAAAGAGAACGTGAGTAAATTTGCATTGGATAACCACGAGTTCAATGGTGGATAAATAAATATATATAAATATTTATTAACCTCCCACTAGAAGTATCCGGACAATCCATCCCTCTTCTCTATTCCCCTTTCGCTCGCTCGCTCGCACCAATACGTATACTGTATACTTATACAGTTCCTTCGAGTGTATCAAGTACAAAAGCATCACGGCACAATGGGTACAGATCCATTAAGTGATTGTAAAACGGAATCTTTATAAGAATAATATTAATATTAATAATAATGATAATTGATTATTCATTGAAAACCCTATAATATTTAGGTCCTTCGATTTAAAATTTCATATGTATGTACTTTCAGTTATCGTTCAAAGAAGAACTGGAGGATGAAATGAAGTTCATTGTGAAGTGTAGCGGAACAACGAAGCCTGTTAAAAAAAGGAAAACCTCGTCGAGTAGAAGCGACGAAGACAGCACGAGGGGATGCTCACCACCCTATGGATTTATACCAACAGTAATTACTACCTTATCGACAGATGATAAGTAAGAGTTGATTGGTGTATAATTGCTATTTGTAGGCAACTGGGTCGTCAAAGAAAAGCAACAGGGTTTTCGTATCGAATTCGATTGTTATTAATAATTCAATCGATTATATTACCATTGCTTAGTCGGTGCATCCTTGTTATTTTACTAACGAGATTATGGGTATTGTAAATTTATCGCCCTGCTATTCCTTATTTTTTAATTTATGCTTTAATCGGTACTACGTACTGTCGGCGTGACGTACTTGATTTTGTATTTGTAAAATTTGACAACCATACATGCGATAAATTGTTTTTTGGCCGACCTCCACGATGTAACTAATACGAAGGTACTCGAGGATTATAGTGTAACGGCGTAGATTAATCATTAGACTATTAGGATCATTATCGTGTTCTGGGTATTTCATAGTACCTGAGCATTATCGTATTTAAAAAAAATGTAATGAGCTACACGAAATGCATATGCTTGAAATACAACGAAAAGATCATAAAGTAGTGTTCCTTTTTTTATCGTGAAAACCTCATAAAATAGCACTAATAACGGATAAATGCACTTCTAATAACCAATGGCAATAACGGACCGGCTATAAAGCACCGCTGCCAAGGATAATAAGTACTATAACGGAACGACTGACTCATAAATATATTCGATGCCTGGGCAAAAGTTGATACAGTAGCATAAATAAAATAGTACGGTATAATAGAAAGAAATAGCTCCGAGCAACAAGAACAGGTGCCTTTAGTCCAATTGAATCAATCACAATCATATTCACATTTCACATGAATTAACGTTGAACGATTCGAATTCCTCGATTTACTCAAAATCAATTTCAATCGATTTTCTAGGTCATGATCGATTAACATGGTGTGAATAGTTATCGCGCTGATAAAAGATATAAGATGGCCGAACGTGTCATACCAGGCATCGGGTACATCCAATGGACCTTGGGAAGATACTGTGTTGCTCGTAAAGTTGTATTAAAAGCCCATTAAACGGCTTGACATGACGTATAGCCCTGTGTGCACATGCGCAATTCTTCGTTGCGGCCACGCAAGTGCACGCACGTGGTAATAAAAATCAGTAAGATATATATTCCGCCATCCAGCCGTCCGATCCGTGGAAAACGGAATAAATGTCTCGCGCGAAAGCACTGATTTCGATCGATGACTCGCGTCAACGATATTTCTCAATCGCGAAACCAGGAGCTCCTGGTGCCGATGCCGATGCTGATGCCATTCGTTAAGCAAAGGAAGAAAATCGAAGGCTGATAGTGATCGATATGTCTGGACTGTCGTCCGACGCCAACTATGAAACAAGCCTAACGTCTGACCGTGCACGCTACCGTTACTACTGAGTGCTACGTAAAATAAAGTCAGGACAATATTTATAGTACCGATCGGTATACACAAATGTAACTGCAGGGATACGTAATTACGTATATGGAGAATGAGAAAGCTTCCGGAGATAGAAAATCACGATGGTTATCAACGAACAATGATTGATAGTGACCAAGAGTGATACCCGGTCGGAGTTGTGAATTACGAAGTGTACGTATGTATGTATATGTATATATGCGGACAGCAGTTGCGGATGCGAAGAAACATAAGACTGGCCTTGAGCGAAGGAGAGTCAAGGGCACATTGCAAAGGCCCGTACGCCTTTGTTGCAGCCGGTCATTATACTTATTTTTGCGACGAAACGATTTCTCATAGCGTGTCGAGATGAAACGATTTCAGGTGCGATTAGCGTGAAATTTGTTTGTCGTTGAAAAGTCTGAGCGCTCTCTGTGTTTCTCGATGCCGACGTACTTAGCGTCGCCTTGGATACCCGGGGCTGTTATTAAAACGCTATAAGGGGGGGGGGGGGGGGGGCGAGAAACCCATAAGGCATCATCAGGACAAGCTCCGTGCACGGAAAGTAGGAAAGTAGGAAAAAGGGTATGACTTTCGCGGTAAGTCGTCCGAGGCAATTAAGAAAAACGTTAAGCAACGTCCCGTTCGAGAAGAAGAAGAGAAGCAAGATGGTGAAGGTGGAGCAGCAACGCGGGGGAGGGAGGGGAGGGGGGATTGCTGGAAACTCGGATTGCTGGTTTCCACTCTCAGTCTTCTTTATCGCTACGAAGGTAGCAATGGCACTATCCGGCCCGTCTGGCCGTATTGGCCATCCGGCCTTCCGTTCGAGAGTCATTCGTCTCGTTGAATGGCAAAGCACTTCGAGGTCGAGGCGAACGCGATTCTCTCGGAAAGGGAACTTTGTCCCGTTTTCAAAGTGACGACCTCCACGATCGTTATGAGGACACATTCTCGTTACGATCATAACGTGTCCCTGACCGAGAGACCATCCGAATGATTGAATAAATTTCACCGCGAATGGCATCGTTCTATCAGCTGCAACCTCAGAGAGAACAAATGCAACGCACGGTTAGAAAAAATTTCAATTGAAAATTGACTGTGAATGGAGATTAACAATTGTCAATGCTATCAGCTGACCGAACGCTCCTTTGATATTCTGCTTTATCTGTTCAATCAATTTCATCCTCGACTTTGCCCTTTACAGTGAACATTGAACCAGCTATCTTCGTGGGAATTTGTATGCTGACCTTGGTAGCCATTTCAAAACCTATATATCGAAATCGGCAGTTTACATTCGCTAAATCTGACCCATGAAATCTGTTGCTTCCCCGTCTTCGAATGCTCCCTATTCCAAGACTACATATTACTCCTTGGCTTTACTCGGATACTCTGACGTCTTATAAATTGTCGCTCGTAAATCTCTCTTATCGATGGTTGCTATCACATCCAGCAAATGACACGATTACGGTTACACGAATTGATTGTGAATTAATTTCTCAGCCACGTTATTATCTCTAAACCTACAGGCAATGCTTCTCGATACCATATATCGAACAATCCAATAAAATAATTGAACAAATATAAAGAGAATCTTCGAAATCCTGATAAAGCTTGAAATTGTCATTTAAGCTCGATACAATAACGAGAATATCTCCACGTGGACTTTGAAGTGAAATATGCGCTTTTGAAAGCCATAACTCATCGTTATCCTTATAGTGGGGGACATAACAACAAATTGAAGTGAATATTTGCCACACGTTATCAAGCTGCTGAATCGTACAGTCATCCTCATATGTTTTTCATACAAAAAAAGAGCGAATTCTTGACGTTACGAAATCTTGTAACTTCTCTGGCGAACGCGTCCAACATGAGGCGACGTAAAACTCCGATAAGCATAAACGAAGGAGGAATGTCGCCCAGCAAAGAGGTATCCACACTTCCGAGTATCCAAGTGTATCTCATTGAAGAACTTTTAAAGGATTTTCCATTTAAAGACGAAATCCTGCAATGGGAGAATCGGAACGATAATTCCTGGAAAGTAGGTGGCAGCATTAATCTTGGCATATCAGCCGTCGTGTACCTGAACCTATATATACCTGAGATCGATACATATAGCCACTATATCTAACAATGCTCTAGATTGCATTTTGCCACAATGCAATTTCACTTTTTTTTCTTTATTTACCCGAAGCAAGATTGTCCACCATGTGTTTTCGTCCTAGATTTTCGTACACCGGTATAAAAAATATCTATATATACCTGTGCCCATTCAATTATAAATTTTAATCCCAGCATACGACTGTCGCGTCTTATTGCAAATTTTACGAATACCGTCGTCTCGTGATGGCGAGGATACGTGAATGCACGTTAATTAAATTAAGAATAAAATAGAAAACAGTGAACAGCATGGCGTCATTATGGGATTGTGCAATCGTCATGAAAAATCATTACAACGCACAGCTGTCCTTATATACACAGTGCGCGGCTCTCCGTCCGCTTTATTCAATGGCAGAAAAGGCTTCGAATAAAACAGTAAAGACCTAAACGCGAATGCCGTATTATGCGAAGTAAACGCCCAAATAGAATGTAAATATGGCGGTAGCCGTACGGACAGATCGTAAGATACGCGCTCGCGTTTGCAAACAAGGCCACAGGGATGCAGAACGACGAGAGATCGTAGGACGAAGATTAAGTGCCAGCTGGAGGAGACAATACGACACGTGACGCAGGATCGTAAATGCGTACACTGTGCCAAACAGTGGACTATAAAATTGCGTAAATATTCGCACCAAGTACATTGCTATTGTATGATATAACGTGAATGAAAAATGCAATACAGCATAAATCTACGACCAGCATTTACGGTCTGACGAATAACGATGATTCAGATGTGCGATTAGAATATCGTACGGAAGATCCTTCGGTAAAAAGGTGTTGGCTGTAACGGTAATGCGAGATGTTATTATACCTGGTGGAAGGATGACTGTGAGTAATAAGACAATCATTGCTTGTTATTCTTTCAAGTGAATAGCGGTATCCGTTACCTACGATTGATATGCATACTTGCAGCAATCGAGCTTGAGACTTTTCCCTTTTCTTTTTTTTTCTTTCGTTCCAAATATTCGCCACCGTCCCATTCTGACGTACAGGAAAGCATTTGTCACTCGCATTGACGATTCGACAAATGGAATAACGAACGCTTAGAAAATAAGTGGCGCAAGCCAGTTTCAATTATTTCCACACACGATCGATCTTCCCGTCTTGTTTTCCACTGCAGGATCTTCTCATTGCACTTTAATATGCTAAATAAGAAAGACAAGACGATACACACTCACGCTCGTACACACAACCATCCAATTTATTTCACCAAGGTTAATTTCAAGAGCTCGTTTCTCAGCTGGCGCTCGGCGAGAAATAAAATTTAATTACACACAGGGAGACCCGCGAAGAGAAGCTGCAATAAGAAGGAAATATGAAAGGAAGCTTTGTAATAAATTCAACCTACGGGCGATCGGTCTTTCCTATCTCAGCGGCATCTCCAGTCTGCGTTTGCACGTGCTCTCCCTATATCCGCACATCCGTCTTGTATCGGGATCGCCGATGACCAGGTGTCTATAAAAAAGCCTATAGGAGCTTGTACTTTTTTTTATAAAAAAAATTTATTTTCGTTCTCCACACTGGTTACTCCAATGGTGGTATGTTATTTTGTAGAGGTTTTAAATACGAGGTCGCTTCTCTGTAGGTAACGTATGTAGGTAGAAACGTGGGTTATCTCGAGTCAAAGCATATAGAAGTGGTAGCCAGACACACGCTGCTAAGAGAAGGCATCTGTAATTGACCATAACTCAAGGAAATGAAGCGGCGAACGGTACAGAGTACCCATATTCTATCATGTCCAACGTAAAGAGAGTTAACCTTCAGCCTTAACTGCATATTCGCGCATCGATTGCAATTTCTCTGTGCAAACCGAACCCGCGCGATGCGCAATATCAAATGGTTAACTGTACGGAGCCCTCTGCCCCCCGCGTCCCTGAATAGCCGCGGGATACACGTGGATTATAGAAACAATGTGCGCCTTCTTGCCTCTCGTCGAACTCCACGGGATTTCTCGTGTTATTTCGTACCAGTAGGATTATCCAGATGTGCTATGAGATTTCATTTGAATCATCCACGGAAATGGGAATCGATCCATCTTGTGAATTGAGCAACGAATAATCCTATTCCATTCCGCGCTCCCCGTGTATTATCCTTCGCTCGCCTATAGTGCTTTTGTGATTGGTACTTTCCGATGAGAAGGCGAACCACTGGAATTACGGTCGATGACTATAATTTTTGAATGAATCTTATTCACCGGAAGCTATACATTTTTTTTTCTTACTGCATTACGTCAGTGGTTGTTCGTTAACCGTGTACAATATTTTTTTCTATTGTCATTGGCTGCTGTTTAATCACGCGTCTAGGAGGGTCGGGCTCGGCGGATGAGACAGATTTAACGAAGTATTAAAAATCTACCTGGAATCTCGATATTCATTATGGTAACTTAGCTGAGAGTTAACTGTATAGTGAATGCATTGTAATAGTTAGATATTTATATGCGCATCTTTAAAACGTTACACGTCTAATCTGCATACTCAACATATATTATACTTGCTTCCGAGGAATATTGACTTTATTCATACTTGTTAGATGCGCATGGATATCAAAATCACGAACCCTGGAGGCCGTACATTAATATCATGGTCAATTTAACTCCTTCCGGCGAAAAAAAGGCGATCGCTTAGTTTTTCTTACTTTTATACGAGGAAAATTGAAAAAAGGGACTCGAAGCTAACGCTGAGTGCAGAATATGAAATATATAAAATTGAAAATTATTTTTTCAAGCAGAAATTCCAAGACAATGGATGTAGAACGTCGTAGAAAATTTGTGGAGAAAGATTCACTTTTTTGTTTTGTTCTGTTACAAACTGCGTCGCTAATTACTGCATTGTAAAGTACTTAAGCACAAGAAGACTCGTCGGAATAACTTAATTCAACTGTAATACTGGATCGTGGCTTAGTAAACTAAGTTTTACTCCTTACTTACGCTAGGTGAAAAAAAAAAGTTAAAGAAGCAATAGGAATCCTCGTTAGGAAAAGAAACTCAAAAGTGAATTCAAAGGGATTGGTACTCCGTGTTCCAATGAGATAACCTACCTTTGAATTACTTGGCGAACCTAGCAGGATTTTCATTAGCCGCTTCCATCGATCCACTATTTTATTCCTGCATTCCGCGCTAATTGCAGAACAGCGTGCTGCCAAAGTTGGATTGCGAATTTACATAGCGGCTTGCTCGATTTTCTCGTCAGATGACGCGGCCTCTCGATGCCGAGTCTGCAAATCGGACTTGAGGGTCGAGTATTCGTTTGGGTCCTTCGGGTCGTGGGAAACGTTTATTTCACTCACGCGATTCACTCTCTCCCGACCATTCTAACAAACCGTTGATTTAATCTTATCTCGATTAGATTATCAGCATTTCACGGTTCGCGGATAACAACGCAAAAAGCTTTCTAATGATTACGCGTGGAGATGCTAAATTCTTGCAATACAAATGAATGAGCTTCTTGGGTGCAAGATCTAAGGAAACAATTTCGAAGTTTCTAGCGCATGCTACGTAAAAAGGTTGACCTTTGAACTAATTCTCATACAGGGATCGTGACCCCATGGACAGAGATTACACGTATAAGATGAGAATAAATAACAATGGCATTACCGTGGGACGACCGAAACTTGCGTGGTAATTATTCAATTCGGAACATTTCGACTGATCCGAATATATTACACATGTACGATGCATGAGTCAATGATAAACGCTCAATATATTTATGGGCATAACGAAGCAAGGTTATGTATCGGATGCTGTAATTAATCTTTCTTTAACTGTACTTCCACTGATATATAGGAATAGTGGGGTTAACTGTATCCAAGAGTAATAATCGCCACCCCCTGAAACAGCTTCGACAGGTTTTTATAGAAAGTGGATATAATTGAAGATGATTAATTGCACGGATTGTCGATTGAATTAAGAAGCAAAAACAGCAGAACGTAATGGAATGAGCAAGGAATGTGGACTTTGATCGTCGTTCATTGTTCTCGCAGTATCGACGCGAACGACCCGTTCATCACAACGTCACTTATTTTTCGCACAATCATATTATTACCGTCATTTGATGCAAAAAAGTTGAATACATTTCATACAACCTATACAGAGTAACATACGAGGTTATTCAGCCCAAACGCACGACCTGAATATGGCTTTACCATAGGACTCCAATTGTTGCGCTAACTTCAGGCGGAGCGTTCCTTCCGAATAACCCTCTATAGTACAAGTAACAAAATTCCATTTGCAATATACTGCGCCTGCCACTCCATCTAGTGGGAGGTTAACCAACCATGAAGTTACAGACTTAAAGCATAGCCATTGTGTCAAGGAAAATGAGGATAGTTGCTACCGAGTTTCATCCTATCGAAAATGTTCCTCCTCCAAGCGGCAAAAGGAGGAACTACGGACCATCGATGACAGAGTGGTAGTTTGCCCAGAAAAGATATACTTTTTCGACCAGCACAGAGAAATTCTGCAGCCATGCTGTAGCGAAGCACGAAAGAGACAATTGTTAGACCGGTGTGGTTACTTTGCAGAAACGTGCCGCGAATGCTGTATCATTCGGTTCTGGATGTCTAGATGTTATTTTAGCTTTCCACTAACCGTTCCTTCTCGTCTCCAAGGATCCCTTATTCGCTTCGGTATCTCCTCGAGGTAGGAGGACTCCGTTTGGTCTCCTCCTTCACATTTCTAACATCCAGCATCCTCAAGATTCACCATCCAACGGCCCTTTATTCTCCTTCGAGTTCCGTGGGTAGCATCTTACGTATAATCATATACAATTAACCGGAATTAGGTATCACATCATAATAACTTCGCCTTTTAATCAGCAGCTACCGCTCCCTGACTAAAACCAGTTCGTCAGAGAGAAGAGCCACTCTTGGATACGATGCAAGTTCACTGTCATTTTCTCCAGTTTCGTGGAATCTCTCGGACTCCCTTGCAGTTAATATCCCACTGGATACTCGTACAGTAACCGCTTGCTAACCTTCTTCTAGAAGTTATTTGTCGAAGATGATTATACCCGATACTTCGTTATAAATCTGACCTAGAATATCCTCCCTATTGACATTCCACTTCTTATCTATATTTCTGATTATTTTAAAGTTCTCGCATTTAATCGTGTACTTCAATCTGCAACATACCTGTGTAAATATTTTTCAATTATTAGAAATTTAAACTGTCACTGCGTACAGTGCCCGCTGTACTTTTGACCAGTGGAAAGGAAGCCTTGATTAGATTCCAGAAGAAAGCACTGAATTTATGCAAATTCTCAAGATATAAAATTACTTAAAATCCCATTAACCGAACATTACTCGTCTCGTCACTTTCTTCCGAGGGATGATTCACGTTGAACAAAATAGCGAAACCGACTGTTCAAAATAACGTGGGAGGTTTCATTGTCGGACAGCTAACGTAATTAAGCCTGATTGACTCGCCCGATTATTTTCGCGTTAACGTCGGCCCCGGGCAAGTCCGATCATTTCGGACTTGATAGACACACTCTTCGCGGTTGGTCAGACAATACTTGGCTTTGATTAATTTAGATTATACCTTCGCGTGATCGCAAGTACAAAGGTGATAGTAACAAACCCTTTCGGCGTAACGACTGCACGTAATAAATAGCAATTAGCCTTCAAATTCGCGTGTCATTATCGCCATTATATAGACCGTCGGCATAAACAATATTAAGACCCGTTTCCGATGGCAGGACAGTTTAAAAAATGAGTCAACAATAATAATGATAATGATAATCTAAGAAAGATGGAGCGAAGCGAATCCAATAGAATTCAAATGGTACAAAAAATGGTACTTATTTTTTTAAATACATTTTACGGCAACGCATAGACGTGTCTATGGTACTAGAATCGCTTGTTACTTCCCGTTAGCTATTATCTGTAGAAAAATAAAGGCAGCTAATAGTCCCTCTGCAATGACCAGCCTACACTTCGGAGTCGTTCTTATCCACGATCTTAGAGAGACGCTAACTGTTCATTTGTCAACCAACCACGTTATGAGCTAAATGCGCAGCAGCCCGAGGAGGAAATCAGAAAAACGACAAACTAACGACTTCCGGGACCAGATGGCTAGGCTTGGACAGTCCTACCAATTATTATACGCGTCATTACGCATTCTTCGTAAATCTCTTGAATTCCATTAGAGTTATTCGATGATCGTAGTTTGTATAGGTATACAGAGAACGAACTTTTTTAAATTCGACGCCACGAGCGCGTCTAACAGTTTAATTCTATTTACATCATTAAGGCATAACGATCCAACAGGTTCTCGTATTAACATCTCTAGGGACCGGTGTTGACGTTTTGCTAGATGCATTTCACGTTCGCGAAGCCTCGCTAAGTAAATCGCCATCCTCTTTTACTAATCGTTCCAGCATGAAGTTTTCTTCGGTCAGACTAAATTACAGAGTCGACGGAAGCGAATTGCCAAGGCAGCATCATCCCGCGTACGTCTGATTAGATCCCCGGAGATGCTCATTTTTTTTTTAATTATGACAACCTTCGTACCGCTGCAAAAGAATAATAGTTTTCATCGTTTACATAGTATTTTCCACCGCGATCGATCTTTCTGTATTCACTCTTCGTGAAGCCTTTAACGTGTAATCGGACTATCAAAATGACAGTGCATGGATATACGTTTTACGTTAAACCACGGCTTTTCGCTCCTTCTTATTCATGCAAGGATCGTCGAGGAAATTGATATTTAACAAGTAGGTCTAGCTTCGCTGATCTACCGTTCGAAATTGTTCGTAAGTGTTTTATGCTTTAATGCTTGCAATTTGCCAGACCTATTGTTAGTTCCTGCACGCTCCCAAGCAGTGTATTGGTATTTCTTAAAAGCATGGTAACACGATACGTGCTCGACGCACTATCGTAATCCTTTCACTATGTGATACTAGATACTTTTGTAGTATACAAGTAGCACTTTTGATATCGATACTTCTTAAATAAAACAAATGTATACATATTATTTTACACGCGTTAATTCTTCAACGTATCGGATGCATTCGACACACGTTTGTACAGAAGGAAAAGCTGAAGACTCTTTGTGGTGGATTCGATTAACGTCCACGTGATAGTATAATCAAGATATTGCTAATTCGAAAGCAATCACGATAATTAACTATAAATTTAATTGAACTCGAAGCAAGTATCTCTGTGTTTTGTATCTTTTATGAATTACAGAATCGTGATTGTGACTGAAGATCGATGTACAGGGTTGTTCAAGGTTCGTGGATTTTCATAATAAATGTTTCAGGGTGTGTCAAATATTTGATAACGCGTTAAAAAAAATATATAAATTTTAGATAAAAACAGTGGCAACCTATAGTATTTTTGTGACCCAAGAACCGTTCGGTTGAAAAGATAATTCTGATACAAAATCATGTTGGGCCATAGTTGCGCCGTACATTGGTCGCACCTCGAGTGTTCGGCACGTCCTATACAATTTACTGGGAACGACTATGCAATTTTATTACTTTTATTAAATCGTTGGCGCTATCTGATCTCGAAGTACACGTCGTAGAGCCATTCGTTCGAACGGAGGCACACGCTGGAAACGACTTGCACTTTGCCCCGCATAGACGTATATCGGCAGGATGAAGAAAAATAGTAATTGTGTTTCGCAATGATTAAACAAAAATGTCGGAACGACCTTAAGTTACGAGCCGATTGCGCGATACGTGAAGAACTTTGCTGCCGTAGAATTCCCGATGTTAAATCTGGATCTACGAGCTGCATTCTCGCACCCTTCTAATCGTTAATCTGGCCTCTTCCTTCCCCTGCTTGGAGCTCCTTCGACCTCTTCCTTATCGTTTCGTTCCTCGAACTTTCCAAGTAGCCATACCCACTGATCTTGCAATAGCCTCGATATCGTGAAATAAAAAATTCCAAAAATATTTTACTACCCTAAAAATATGTCGCGCTATTAAAAACATACGAGAATAATATTTTTGCTGAATTTTTTTTTTTTAAATCAATTATTTTTTCAACCAAATTTTAACTGTCGGTATAATCAGCACAACTGTACACCATCGCAATTCCATTTCATGTAATTCCAACATTATATCTTCGATTCACCGTTGTAATGAATTTCATATGGAAACAGAAAAAAAAACCGAAACGCCGTTATGCAAAGTCAAAGGCAATCTTCGTGAAGCGTGCAGACAACTAATCCCAGAGCGACAGCTAACAGACACGAGACTTGTTGTCTCGAGTGATCCTTCTGAGCGTTTCTACTTCAAGAAGAAAATACGTTTCCGGGACGTCACACGACACAGTGCATGTCGCCTTGTCGCGTGCCGTTGGTCACTTCGTTCATTTAACGGCTCGCGTCCCGACGCTTTCAGCCAAGTACGGTACACGAGTAACGACGCCACAGTCCCGCTACATAAACTTTTACATCTTTTCGGACGAGTCACGACGTGACTTTATCGTTACCTCTGTTCATTTTTCCTCTTTATCGAAATCACATATAAAAATTAGTACCATGACCTACATTTTGATCCTCGATCGATATTGGAAATGTATCGATTTAGTGATTAATTATCGATCGATTGTGGTTTTTTGAAAATATTACAATATTTCAAATCGGACCCAATCTTGAGGATCAATTTTAATATCTGTCAAAATTTTTTTTGTCCTATTCTCTCTACAGGGTAATATTATTATTGTTCCTCTTGATCCCTGTAATAGAGCCATCGTTTACGAAACCCGTTTCGATATCGCTATGAATTACGAAACATCGGGTTATTGTCGAAGACAAGTCGATGACTTACTCAAGATACCAAGGAAGCGGTCAAGAGTTTCCATGTTTAAAGTACGACGCCATAAGTTACACCTACGGCGTCGTTATAAGCGAAGGTGAAGATGGCACGACGCCATCGACCATAATCCGCACTGTAGATAATCGCTGTAAATGGCGTAAATGTCAGTTATTGGTAAGTCGGTTCGTTAAATCGGCCTTTGTGTCAAGCGATTTCTGTCGTAATATCTCGCGTAGTTTATCCCGATATAAACTGGAAACGCCCCTGCAGCATCTCACACGTGTGAAAGATACGGCACGCACGATTACGCGATACTGCGAAAAGCGTTATAACGTTAAAACCTTTATTACTTAATGAAGGTAGTCAAGATTTACAGCATCGAAAAGCTCCTGACCTCCGGCATAATTTTTATCATAAACTTTTCTTTTTCTGAAAAAAATTTTAACGTGCCAATCATACATGTATACTTCCATGTCCCATATATAGATACACCGTCATCAATGTTCCATAAGCCAGATGAAAATTCACTCGGCACTTCCCCCCAACATTTTGAATCATCCCGGCTGATACCTCACGTGCATTTATCTCCCTATGTAGGAACAGGCGTCCGTAATCCCGGTATAAATTTCTCTAATTCCTACCGCTCGCGAAAACCGGTATATCCGATATCACGGGGAATCGTCGAGTGACCCTTCTACATATATCCACAAGGATTCTATACCTGGTGAATGCATTAATTCGTTACGGGACTCCTGGTGCCTCTCCGATGGCCTCAAATTTGACCGTGACTCCGGTGCGATATACCGTCTCCTAGGTATACACACAGATAGCATCTGAACCTCTCGAACGGTAGTGCAGCACGGAATGCGCTACTTTATGCGCTGTTAAGTTGCGTACCGGCTCGACACCGGGTAATTCGTTTATGGTCGTGGCAGCTAGTTAGACGAGGGCGAAGCACACGGCTAAGACCCACAGAGCCCGGATCTGAATATATTTAATACCCTATTTGCAGCTGAAAATTACGTGGGATTTATGATATCGGCCTTTACGATTTTATCGTATACGAAAAGCATAGTGGAATCGTGACGATAGTTACGTACGTATGGACGCGTGACTAGGAAACCGGAAATGGGATTATCGTTCATCGTGTCTCTTACGTTTTGACAGACGTGTGAATATCGAAGCGCATATAAGTTTGATACGTACGACTCGGTCGATCCATAATTTACTTCTAGAACGCTGATGATAATTGCTCCTGGGTACCAAGACGGAGGTACCCCAGTTGCTGGCATTGCGCAATCTTCGTAGCTACAAGGAGACAAATTGTATCACGGGGCTTGGTACTTGGATTGTATTAAATTGGACTCCTACGGCGAGACTCGAGAGACCGAATGAGTACGACTCCGCTGGGAATGGTATCTTTATTCGTTACGTCCCAAGGAGCGATTGCCTTCTGATTTCTCAATTTGAATCTACCGATCTATACCTATGTAGCTCGTTAGAGTCATTCGCGACTCCAGTTTACTTTTACAATCGCGCGACTCCGCGTTAAGTACGTGTACGTCGACTTGATTTTCTTAGCCGATGCTATTTTGTAAATAAAAGTTTTTGCCTACATTCGACTATTGTAATCTAGGTATACTGTATACGTCCGAGCGCATTAGGCACGTTGCACTTTAGGAACAATCGCTGCACAGCTGGATCTTGGTTTATCCAGCCTCCGACTCGGCGATGAGAGAACACGAGAACGTGGTTGGCATACAAATTGAATCGGATTCAGAGAATACGGTTGGTTGGCCATTGAATGAGCCGTAGGCTAGAATATTCCATGTATGGATATATGCTATCGTTTGCCTACGCCAAGAGATTCCACCCTGCAAGAGAGGATATTTTCCTCGATACTAAGATATTTATCTTACAATTTTTTTTTCAAGACATCCAAACCAGTCATTCCAATTTTTTTTTATTAAAAGTAGACTCGCACTTTCGATCAAGTCTGTAATTCCAGTATGGATAACACGGGTTCCAGCTGAGAACACGTGCAGATATTTTCCAGGGTGGTAATGACGCGATACATAAGGCATGCAATAACACTTTTATTTCTCTATATGCTTAGCTTACGACATTCCCGTTTCTTTCAACAATCAAAAATTCCATTTTATTCTTTTGAGACTTTTTTTCTTTCTCGATACGAACATGCAGTTGAGCATAAAAATTGCAGGGGTCGGACCGATTCATTAAAATCTTTCGCAAGGCATCGCTTGCCCTTTCATCCGTATACCAATGCATTGAATTACCCAGAATTCAATTTATTTTTTGTCCCCCCCCCTTTTCCTTTTCGACTCTTACGACCGAGTGAATGCCTATCGCGAATGCACAAAGTAACCCAGTAAAATTGTTGCAAAATTATTTCCCTCCGCCATTCTTCACCGACTACCGGTAATTACGTTATCGCGAGCAATTACCAATAGATAAATATAAGGGAACTGCAAGTGGTCCGGTCATCCACCATCATGTGCGGACACACTATAAATGCAAAATATCCAGTCACGCCTTTCCGCTCAATCATCCAAGGCGCCAAGTCAAGCCAAGGCAGGGCCTCATCTTCAAGATCAAGAATATCTCGATCGTTGACTCTAGATATACACTGGCGTGTTATCTCGCGCTTTTTCCCTATCTCAGAACCAGTTATCATCCTGGTTGTACGACAGTTTAAAAATTCAAGGGAATCCTTAATTACTGGTGCTAACGATATCGATGTCTTCCCTTTCCAATCACTGATATTCCGTAATCGCTTTTCTTTCGCGAATCCCGCGATACTTCTCGCAGGCCCACGTGCTGCGACTAATTTGTCCGATTAAATTCTATCGGCCCGTATGGACTCGGCCGATTAAGGTGCTCCCACATTGGCGTTCAAGTCGTGCCGAGAATGCATAAAATAATGCCGACCGACTAAACATGGCGCGTTCACAGGCAGCACCAGGCTGGCACTAATGACGCGAAAACCAATGGCACCACGAAAAAGTGAGCTCGATCTTCGATCACGGCACGAATCAAAATCAATCGAATCGAAAGAAGACAACTGGTATGTAACTTCATTGGCATCCCACGATGACTCTCTCCAAGGAACTCCTTTTTACTTCTCAGCAATTATACAGCGATCGCACCAATTTACCAAGTATAATTAATCGTCTCAATATATTACCTATGTATACCATACCTGCACAGCCATCGTAATCAGATAAACACGTGACATCCCTAATACGCGGATAAGTCATAACCAGATTGTACGAAATTATCATAAACGTACTATGGCGACAGTGTCGCATGTTTCAAAGATATTTTTCAATTATGTAACCACGGGATGTCGGCAAGTATCGCAAAGTGCGTAAAACCAGTCGATGACGATGATAATCAAAATTATACTTCATTTTGCCGGAAGGCTCCTGTCAGCTGTATCATTAAAGTTCCTTGATACAAAGTTACAATATATCCGACTTGTATACGACCTTCTACCCTGAAACATTATTACGGTTTGTTCCAATGATGTTAATGATACACGTACGTCACGTTTCCCATCGCTAAAGAACCTGCCAACTTTTCACTCCCTTGTATATCTATGCCCGGACCATGCTCTATGACTATCGTTAAGATATGGTAATTCAAAGCGATGCCAAGAGAAATTCTTAGAAGACGATCGGAAAGCCGACAACCGGACGTTAAACGTGGCGTAGAATGTACTTCATAACAACATGAGCAAGATCCCGCGGCAAAGATCAAGATAGAGAACCTTGACAAGTTGGCGAGTGCCGGCTCGTCACGAAAGACAGATTTCTGCGAGAGGCTCTCATCTGCTTTTTCTGTTTTCCTGGTTAGTCCGTACTTTAATATATTATCGTTGCCGCGTGACGTATAAGGTGAGAGGCTGCGAGGAGCTAGTATTTTTCGTCCGAATCCCAAGAAATCTTGAATATTAACCGATTGGATACCCGTTACAGTGCAGGAGATAAATTGAAAGATTTTTCAAAATCCATCAATAAAAATAATTTTTACATTCGTCGTAATTTTCAGGCCATTTTGCACTTCCTCGTTGAAGCCATAAGAGTCTGGTGGACATTCGTCTTGATTCGCTGCCAAGAGGAATTGCTTGCATCTGATCGAACTCGAATTACTACAGTCATTACTTTGTCGTCTATGGGAGATCTATCTTTCGAATCCCATTATTAAGCTGACTTCTAAGAGCTGCGCGAGGTAATTGCACGTATCTATGCTCACGACGACAATACCAATCTCTCTTGGCGTTACCGGATAGCCGGGCATTGTAAAATTTCTCCACGGAATTTCTTGAATGCACGATGCACCGTGAACGCGCGAAGACCCATGGATCTTGGAATAGCGAATAGCCATGGAATTTTCAATTATTTTTAATATTCACGAGACACACTGCACAAGCATATATTATAAGACACAAAGACTATTTGCAATTGTAAATAAATGAAATTTTTGTAAAATTACGTGAAACGCCAGAGAATGACTATCGGATTGCACTGATCGTTAGTCTTCGTTATAAACGTTACATGATCGCTGTAGCTCTACAGGTAGTTATAAGCTGTAATGTTGATCGAGTCATCACGACGCAGCATATATCTATACATTGCTGAAATAAGTATACCTGAATTTCACAGTAACATTAGCTTCCACATACACGTACCTACGAGAAGGTAACACACATATGCGGTGAGTGGGTTCATAACCTAGCTAGAATAACGATGATAACAAGGACCAAGGGTCACAGGTCTGAGAGATAGTCCCACGGAGGCTTGTACTCCCGAAGTAACTGACACAGAACTCAGTCCGAGCTAGTTAACTTAAGTGGTTTCTCCATGCTAGGAAAAGGCACGAGTCACTCGTCGTGTTTTCTCCTTGGATCAAGATCCTTTTCCTTGTTTTCGAGCTTTTCAAAGTGAATGACCAAGACAGTAAGATCCGAGATAAACCAGCATGTCGATCGGTAACCTAACAAGTAGCCACTCCTTGCCTCGGTAGAAAACAGGCTTGAGATTTTCTTTTGATCCCTCGCTGCCTTCTCTATGGCGAAAATGATTTACAGACGTACCTAACCTGACCCAACAGTTCCCGTAATGTACGGATCGTCACCGGAGCTGCCTGAAAGGTCTTCCAGAATGCAACAAGAAATGTTGTTCCATTCGAGCCCGACTTTACTTCCAATGATCCCTCACGAACATTCATGGCAGTAACCAGAAGCTTTTACGATGGGCGTAATGAGTAACTACGCTCGGGTCTCTTTTAGCTCATCTACCTCAGACGTATAGGTACCCGCGCGTTCCTCCTATACAGAGTGATCCAAACGCTAGATCAGCAGTATCTAGTGGGAACAGATTTATTGGTTCGCATAGTTTCGCAGTTCGGAACGATTCGAACGATTTCGCTTGCGCGCAGCGGCGACCGCTTAAACAAAAGCTTGTGAATTGCTCGGGTGACGGATAGGCTCGGCTACCTTTGGTTTCACCGATTTAAACGTCAACGGTCACATACGATACAGATATACCAGCTCGGTAGAATCTCTCTCGACCGAGTCTATTTATCACCAGGTCTCGATCAATCTTCAATAAACCACGTTGACTCGAGCTCTTTGATCGATCTCTCATTCACTTTCGATAGTTCACGTATCCGCTAGAACATCTTCCACCGACACCCTCTTTCTATGTAATAATCCACTCAAAGATTGCACGCTCCGTTGACCGTTTCTTATATTACGTAAGATCTTGATTTCATCGCGTGACGGATTCTCTTCTCACGGAGTTCTTCAAAGTCGGACCCTTTGTCACAGCCAATATCCTTGATCCCTTCCAAAATACCAATCCCGCTAAATAATCTAGCTATGAAAAAATTGATCCTTTCCATTTTAACGATCGAAACGAATTGAATTCGGTGAATCTGAAAATCGTACGTTCAGAGATGATGGACTCTTTAAGATGATTCTATATAATACCTCACGGCCCGAAGCTTCCGATAAGTGTTTTTCGCGATTGCAGTGAAGAAATTGTACGTTACGAAAGGCTAGAATTCCACGTGGAAATTGTTCTTCCTAGGAGGTAGGGAGGTTTGAGTGGGAGCAGGGATGAGTAACTCGAATGTGGAAGAAGATCGTTCGATCTTCTGGAAGAAGACAGACATATAAGTTCTCATCCAGCGGCCGAGATGTAACTTGATCTGCCAGATGGTTTAGTTGCAATTTCGTCCTCATCAAGCACGATTCGTAAACCTAATCCACAAAGACCCTGAGATCAGGGACAGTAGGCGTACCACTGCACGCTATACGCAAAGACATAATTAATTGGCGCTGCTCGCGTGTTACTTTCTCTCGGAGAAAAATGGCGAAGCATGACCCGATCTCGGAGACTATGCCGCCGCTTCGTGCTCCAAGACGTATAACGGAAGATACGTTTTGCAAGTCACCAGCATCCGGGACCCGGGATTTAATTTATTCGGCGACGTTCGCATGTAGCTACGAATCGGTTCCCATAATGTTAATAAATTTATAAAAGTACGCCTACGAGTTCGCGTCTTGTCTATTGGCATCGTGGAATCATTATCGCATCAGGAACAGGGTGCGGCGCAGCGTGGGATCAACGTTAAATCCGATAAACATCTCGTAGACTGAATTCGTAGTATTAGGACTCTGGTTAAGATCCAACATCTTTTTTTAGATCCGATTGTTCCTTCGATGCAACGAATTCAGGGATGATTCCTCGTACGGTATCCATATTGGCTGGATATATATAGATACGGCTAGGTATCTATGTACACCTCATAAATAAAACAACGACAATGGTAATTTCAAGCACTGGCGGCCCTTACAGAAGGAACCTGCCAATCGAAGCCAATTGGAGCGGGTAATGCGTGAAATTGATTCTCATGAGGTATCGAATGAAGCACTTTAGAGAATGCTTTTGAGAAGGTCCCAGGCGCGATCTTGGGTCTAGTTTCTATGTATAGAGTGTTATTGGTACATGTCTTATATGGATGCGCCAATCATCGGAGAACCAGTGTGAGATTGATGTTATTGCCTATGAAGGTACCGCGAGATGAACAGTGGGTATTGCTGTTATTCGTAAGTCATGCAGAGGTTATCGCGTGTAGTGGAGGCTGTACTATATCGGGTTAATGTAATTGGAAAGTAGGTATTGGATACGAGTGAGTAATCGAACGGGTAGGAGTGTAGGAGCTGGTATTGAATTCATCGCTGTGATAACGAAGAAGGGTGAAAGTGATACGAAGGTCGTATACGTAGATACCCGATACGGTTTATAGGTGGCTGTTTTGTTAGTCGTACGTCAAAGTGCAATTGCAATTGACAAGAAAAGTGCAGCGAATGCATTTTTATTTTATTTAATTTTACCAATCTTGACAAAAACGCCATCTGTTCTCGCTCGGGCTCGTTAATGCCGAGCTTTCTTAATTAATGCTTCTCGATGTCGACGGCCTTGACAGCATCCATGACTTCTTAACGCTTACGTATGTACGTGATATTTATCGTCGTTTTTCGATGCTCGCCGAACGATGCACCGACATAAATGTCTTGGCGATATACGGAGTTCCCGCTCACTGATCGCCTTATGCATATTCGATTTATTCGAATTGTTACACTTTCGATGCGCCGATCGTAAATCAAACCAGTCGCCATTTGCAGCGAGTTGCATCTGTTATCGTTAGTTTTTATTTGGCGACGTCGCACTGGAATATAATTGATATTTAAACGATTTCTGAAAGTAGCTTCTGGTCTTGATTGTCAACTTGTTTTATAAAGTGTTAAATTTTTCTAACGGAACGTTATGGTTTCACAGGCAACTTATACACGTGCATAAAATTTGCGAACTGCGATTTTATTCCAGTTAAAAATCCATTTTGGCGCTAACTGCAATTGCACAATCTGTCTCCGAGAGAATCCCGAGAAGAATCGTAAACTCGAACACAAAGTCAAAGTTATGCGAGTCTTCGCTGCTGAACCGTATAATTTATTTGATCTCACCGAATGCACTTTGGGAAAGGTGTAAATTTATTCTTAAGCACTTTGACGGGAATATAAATTTACATTTACGGGAATAAAGAGAAGAAAAAAAAAGATTCAGCTTTGTATTTTTATAATAAAAAAAGGAAATACTCACGGTATTGGAAAAGTGTCGCGATACAACGAATATTCGGATATGTTTTCTCATGGTCTCTCTTTATTTCCTAGATTTAATCTTGGGGACTGATAAGGAATCGAGATTCGTGACTTTTTCATACAACTTGATTTTTACTTCCTGCAAATTGAAGTACATTTATCCAAGTCCCAGTTGGGGGTCTCTTAACTTCTGTTACGTTCCTGGCTAAATGACTCTCATACCACGATAACTTAACGATCCATTAAATCTTCGAGTGTAACTCCAGCATCAGTGGATAACCCAACAGCCATGGAAAAGGTAGGAGTCGAAAAATCATTATGTGATTGGTCATTCGCTATCATTGACTTTTTAATGACAAAAGTGATTCAAAGATTTTAACGAGTCTATTATATCTCTTGAGATATCTTCATTGCGTAGAATATCAAGACAGGCTTTATTTTCATTATACTTTTTTAAAAATAAATTTCACTGTGCATCACTTAAGGGATGTATAGTACGTTGCAATAACGTACCACAGCATATACTACATAATTGTATAATTATAGGAAATGACTTGCAGCATCATCCACACTGTCACATGTGTTTCCTTGTTCGCGAGAACATGTAATAAAGGAACAAAATTTTTTCCACATGACCGACGAAGAAAATTACTTAGAATGCAAGACTATTAAAAGAAGCGTCTCTTGACGCGTATCTTTTTCATTTATCCTTTAATGATCCTGCTTGATATGTCAAGGAAGCGTTCATGGATCGACAAATTACTATGCCTTGATCGCGATTTGATGCTATAAACAAAGAAAACGACGCCTCGCACCGAGTTGTTTAATGTCAAGATTGCACGAGCATGCAACTAGCACTATAGAATTATGAATAACGCGTTTCGCAAAAAGCGTTTGCTTCGTATAAAGTGTAACGCACTTTCTTAATTCAATACCGATAATGTAAATCCGAGATCTAAACCTACGTCACCTTCGTCCATGCAGTCAATTTTTTTTTCACCGGGGACCGAAGAGGCAGCATGACCTGAGAGTTCGGGTGGAACAGACCCAACTCCGCCGAAACGAGAACTCGGACGGAATCTATCAGAGAAGACGGTAGTCTAACGGAACCTGATGTTTTTTAAGGACGCGTAAAATCTCCACTCCTGGAAATTCTCCACGGCCGCTTCCCCAGGGCATCGGTCGACAGATCAGCACTACATCCTCAACTCGGGGCAGGGTGTTCCTCCCCTGCCCTTAACCGTACTAAAACTATATCTCCGCCCGCTCCAAAGCTCACAATATCACAATAACAATATCTCACCCGGACCTCTGCCTGCCCGTCGAGACGTCTCCGTCGGGTCATATCCTTTGCCGGGCAACTCAGTACGTCTTCACGACAGATTCGAGCACTTCGACCTCAACTAAATAATAACAAATTTTTCCGAGAGCATTGGCGTAACTGTACGAATAAACCCGAGAGCGCAGCTTCTGAGCAGGATGGCGACTCGAAGGGAACCAGAAAGCGAGAACGTTATCTGAATCGGTAGCTGGAGTCGACTTGTGATCGTGAGTCGAAAAATCACGTTTCAAAAGCCATAAAAAATTCAAAATTTTATAAGTGAAACACCTATGTAATTTATAATTCCCGCCATATAATCTTGTCGTGTTAACAAAAAATATTTGGAATCCTATAACAAAACAATTCATCGATACAAGTTTCCCTCGTAAAGGAGTTTAACGTCTTGCAACGTCGCCAACGTAAAGTCGGCGAACGACTTCGAGCCCAGTATCTGTCACATAGATACAAACCTGTAGGATGCATGGGTAGGCACCTATATTACATAGGTATATATGTAGATTGCTACTGTGAGAGAATCAGCAAGACATATCTCGTGCCCCGATGCCAACATTGGAAACGCATTATGCTGCTCGTTTAATAAAAGAAGAAAGGGACAGAGGGAAGCGGCAGGTTTTCGCGATTTATGAAAATATAAAGATAAAGACAAGGTGAGCTTTAACGGGCGGCTTCATCAATCACATCCACTTAGTCTATCCCACTGAGTTCGGACAGGTACTACTTGTTGGACAGACGCCATTATCTCCCAAGGTTGAAGAAGTGACCACCATGCTCGATCGATCTTCGCATTTCTTTATGGCGTCTAAGAGTCACGTTCCACTCAAGGCGTCGCGTCCCGCGGCGCAGGGCGTCGGACCCATCCTGACTTTATCTTTTCTCCTTTCTCCAATCCTTCCTTCCATAACTACATTAACAAGACCTACTTGGTTTCAGGATGGTCTTAACTTCGCGACCTCGCCAGAGCAACGTTAATGCATCATGCATAGAAATCAGCCTTAAACCCAAGTTAACACCCTACAATTCCATTCTTGCCTCTATCGCTGCAACTATATGCACAATTTTGAGAGATAAGTTTCACGGTTGCCAACTGCTAGAATACATCGTCCATTGTTCAGCTAATCCCATTGCTACCTGAATTTGGCAAGTTTGCTCTTGGATTGGTCAGTTCAGCATTGTACCAGGTCGTAACCAGTGACGCTCCACTTACGTCAGGATGCCGTCCATTGTTTTGGCGATGCGATACGATCGCACCGGAATTTCCGTCCACAGGAAGGAACGAATTGGATAATCCGATTCAGTGGAGTCAGTGCTGGCTGCTCGGCCAAGAGGAAATCATGACCGCCAATCCTAACGCGTATTGCATTGATTCTTGAAGATTCAAGATTCAAGATTCAAAGACATTGATTACCGCGATCGTTTTACTCGTATTAATAAACTAGTTTTTGTCGGTCTACTCTCTTGCTGGCTCGTTCCTTAGTTACCATAAGGACATTGCCGCTGGTGGGGACTAATTAGATGCTGCCGAGGTTACCAAGGTTAAGCTTTCGATTTTTCTCATTTGCCTGCGGCATATTCTTCCCTGTCATCCGTGAATAAAAAGACGGTGATAAGTCGCAGTTATTATAAGTAATCGCGGTGATTAACTATTTTCCGCGGGGAGTGGGTTACCGTGCAAAATGCCCATTGTGGAGCTATCGTTAAGATTCTGCGAAGGAGCTACCTGCTGGCAGAAACGATAATTAAATCATGCCGACGCACGTAATTCCGACGAGAAAATCTTCGAAGATATAATCGCAGCAGCTGTAACAAATTTACTTCAAATATTAATGACCCAACCGATCAACCACGTAATCCCAAATGCTTTCAACTGGCTGCATCTCAATTTATTCCTGGAAATGGTACACGCGAGACTTCTCATTCGGTAGCGTCTAACCTGTTCAATTTGCCCTCGATATTACCAGACTATAAAACGTTCCAATTAGACGCAAGAACGTTCCGTCGTTTGGCAATGACAGCTGTTCGTTCGTATCTACCGTCATTGTGGCTCTTCAAGGGTGGATGATGAAAAGATATATATATATATATATATACACACATACTCTGAATATATCCACTTATCAGTTTCCACTTGGAGTTAAATACACGAGTCCGTAGCGTCGCATTCATGTTCCCGATCCATATCTACGTAATTATTCCGTCCACGTGAAACTTTCAGTTTACTGCTGGAATTCCCAGGAGGCATTAATTTCAATTAGATATGTATCGCGGAGTCGCAATCAAAGCGAATTCCCAAGAAAACTGATTTTTTTACACAATAATCTTGAAGATTCTCCTATATTTTATACCCTCTTTACATGCTACCTACAGACATGTAAATAGGTACTGTACACGTAGAAAAAGAATATTCTTAAAGATCGCGGACTCGCAAAAGCAACAAAGAGTATCGATTATAGGAGATCAAATTATAAGCCAGGAGCGGTATTTGATTTTTTATCGATTTTTTATCAATTTTTTTTTTACTTCAACCAAGATCGGCTGTTTTGTCCTCATTTATCTGCTACTTCTAGACGTATATTAAGCCTTATACGATACAACTGTTATGCCGATCTTACCTACTGAGAATTTAGTGTATTATTCAAAACCATTGATCCCAAACCACACCTTGAAGCGATTTATAGGGATCACGAACGCTTCTGTCCATTTTAGCCGGATCGATGGTAAATAAGTAAGCAATCTGTAGTATAAAATACATTGAACTCGCCCCTTACATATACACATATACACGCACACAAATAAGACGAGTACAAGAAAGTTAACGGACATTCAATTCCATTCTGTAGTCCCAACAAGAACATCCCCACTCCCCGTTAACTGGGTACCTACGCGCCGCTTCTATTTACGAGGTGCTTACAGTGTTTATTCTCTCCTCTTCTTGCACGCTGAATCGTGGGCGCATAACTTATGCAGACAACGTGCGTGGCACGACGTACTGGTACGTTGTGGCATGCCAGTAGGGAATGGAGGCGTTCACGATCTAGAATCTAGATCCAACGATCAACGGCGATGGTTAGGCTTAGCTTTCCACAAGAGTCTTGATCTGGAGTCCAGACTCTTTAAAAGCGATCTAGATTCCGAGCTGTTCGCCAGAAGCAGAAGAGAACTTCTCCTTGGTACGTCATTGTATTATAATGCCCACTGTGTTGCGAAACGATGGGTTTTAATAAGAGCAGCTATCGAGTTGCAGGAAGGCACCTGAGCAACGTTTGCTTCACTTATATACCCAGAATGCAATTGCTTGGCTGGTTAAGCAGGCGCAGCAAGTTCAAATATCCACTTTCCTGTACAATGTGAAGATAGCTTGAAATGAGCTGAGTAAATGCCAGCGAATGAGGTAACCGTTTCAACTCAGGTAAGGAAATGGCCCGAGACTCCGTGGGATGGTTAAATCATGAACACTTTGAATTTTACGGCCATCTTCTTTTACGTCTGCCTACACTTGCCGTATAACGAGACGAAAGCATAGTGCCTTAAGAGGGCTGACAAATTTGTCTAAAGTTTGCGAAAAGTTTCAAGCACGTTCACTGACACTGGGGTATTGAGAAAGTCAGTGACTTTTACTCATATAGAAGGTTGACGAGATTCTATATAAGGATCGAAGTTTTCACAAAAATCGATCGAGTCGCAGACGTGAGCTATATATAAAAAGAAGGGGGGACACGTCATCGCGTAGCAATTTGAGGGTGAAGCTCTCGAGGGTTAAATCGAAAGTCTACGGAAACAAACTTTGGTCTAGGTAGACCCATTCTTCCCCCTTTTTTTAGCAAGCCACTTTAAAGGGACCCCATATGATACTTGATTCACCGTCGCAAAGAAACTATCGGACTTTACTTTCACTTTGAAACAGTATAGGTTTACTGAAGAAACTACGCTCGGGCTAGACGCCGTAAATCTGTCGTTTAGGACTCGTTTGTACATCGGAAGTGCATTAGCAATCTACACTACCGGACCATGAACTCTTACTCTCTTTATGTTTTGTTCCCTTTCTAGTTCCACCTCCGGTTCACCTCCGGTTCACCTCCGGTCCACCTTCGCTCCCGATACTTCTCTTTCTTAATCTTCTTGAAAGCTTGTCCTTCGATACTATATCTGTCTCGCTGCCCATCTGCCTCTTCGGATCCATTATTAATAAATCGCTCCTCTCACGAGCTTGTACCTGTGTATACAAGAGTCATAAAAAGCGCATATTCACGATCGGCCATAGGCGCCGAGCGCGAAGCACGTTCTTCCCATCGTCCCGAGCCTCGAACGCTTCTACGTAATCGACTCCACCTCCAAAAAACATTGGACATACCCATAAGTTGGGTTACACCTAGAATACCAACTATTTCAGTCCACGTCTCTTGGGGTCTCCATGTGTCGCAGCCTCTGGGAGGTCTTCGACATCCATGAAAGCTTTAACACGCGAACCCTATGTTCCTTGTCGAGCGTCCCTTTTTTTCTTGAAACTTTATTTTTCAACACGAATCGACGATCCTTTCACATGGTAGCTCAGCGAACTATGCGTTAACCGTCTGGACTAATGTTACTCCCTGAAAAGCGTCACATTCGATTGATCCCTTGAACGGCTGGATGATATCGCATCGCGATGGCTGATGACCTCAGAGATTTGGCGTCTCGAGCGAAAGCAATAGAACGAATAGAAAGGCAGATTAGACAGTGAGTTGTCCGCGGGCATTACGCTATCAAGGGATTGAATCCTACCTTGGTATTGACTTCGCCCAAGTCGCTCACCAACGTCAGAATAGACCAGATCATAAACTGTGGGCGCATGTTCACCGAGGCGTTCAGTCTTCTTGCCGAAGACTTGATGAAGTCGTCCTAAGAGGAAACGTCATTTAATCGTGACTCAACGCCGAAACTTCGTAATACCATGCTTATGCCTTTACTTCAGCCATCGTGCTCCTGCGGGAATAGAGCGAAGTCGTGGATACGCGGCATGAATTAAACATAGGTTCACTATCGGCAGGATGACATTGGTAGACATCGCCACTATGATGTTGCTACTTAGGTGCTGCTGTCTCGGAGAGATTATCAAGACCTCTTCGGATAACGTGGCAGCCTTTTGAATTTTATAGGGAAACACGGAGATCACTTTGATATCCCATTCTCGATATAGACGTGGTAAACTGGCTGGTGGCTACTTCGACTTATCATGCCGGATACATTATTTTCAGGATATATGTTCACCAGCTGGAAGCGCGCTATAGGCAGGAGATCGAGACTCGGCGAGAGCTGATGGGACAGGGAGAGGATGAAGGAGAAGGATATAAGAGCTTTCATTACTGATAAAGCCCGTCACGCTTTAATTCGATCCTGTCAGCCAGAAGGTCTTCGGGACGAGAAAAGCGCATGGGCTTGAAAATTGATGCCATTGTTACCAGCTCTGTGCCTCCTTTATGGGTTGGGAGTAAATTATCGTGGTTATGGTGCAAGTTTAACGTCACGCCGTGCATAACGACTCTTCGATATATATAAAGCATTAAAGGCGCTGCGGGATGAAAAGGTTAACGGTCCTTATTATTACTACACGGACTGGACACCTCGGAAGATTACCGCTTCAGGATTATCCGGGTAATTATGACGTCTCTTGAACAAGACTTTTTTGACCGTACATTGTGCGATCTTTTATTTTGTCCAGACCTATTAGTGTTGTATTACAGCTGGTGGAGGAATTCGCAATTTTGTGATAATCGAAGACATTGTCTCTTGGTCGACCCGGATATTCTCACGTTTAAGAAAATTTTACGTTCCTACGAACACTTTGTTTAATGGACACTCAAATACTTTATCATTACTTTGGCGGTTGTAATGATAAAAAAAAATTTACGATCTAAGCTTGATAGATCATAGATCTGAAAATTTCAAGGTACTCCAGTTACGTGTGGCAACCGATATTTACCCATCTCATTATCGCGAAAATTTATGTTACAATTATGAAATTTTTTTTCAGCTGGAAACTTCGCTATTAGATAGCAATCATTGGGTAATTATGAGCATGGGTATCGAAGGCTACCAGATTCATATCTATGATATAAATAACAAGTAACCATCGAGGTAAGTGGAGTGCTGGCGTAGGTATAGGTACTATCCGTATACGATATTCCACTTTACGCGCAGCCTCGATCGCACTAAACGCATTAATCAATACGCAATTTATACCCATTAGCATTGATAAATCAATTTAACCACACCGGACACCAAGCAATTTCCTCGTGTCCGTGACTCCGGTTGATCGTGAAATTTCGATTTCTTATCACGGGGCATCTTGCTCCGGCACGACGATGAACTCTGTCGCTGGTGCGATCCCTGATAGGTATATTTGTACCTTCCACGAAATACCAGCGGAGGCGTTTAAATACCTGAAGACTCTTTGCCATAGCCAATCTAAGAGTTCATCGACCTGAAAACAAGGATTTCGGTATATAGACCCGTTGCACAAACGAGAGAAGACGCAAAGCAGTAAGAAAGATGCTGAAGCGAAAAGAAGAAAAGGAGTAAAGAAAAAAAAGTCAGGAAGAAAAGAAACAAAATAGCGCGGAATATTGTATGCAGCAAAGGAAAAGCAGTGGTCCTTTGTTCAGCTAGCAAGCCAAGTCAGGCAGTCCCTTGTGCTACCCACTGGCATTAAAGGTACTCGTAGGTACAATACCTTGCGGGGTTAGCGAAGCCTGGGAATAGTAAAAGTGAAGCTGCTCGAAGGCACCGCTGACGAGGCAACCATGAACGAAAGGCAATCGTGCGAGGAACTATAAACTCCAGGAGTAGCGTTGTATTATTAGCTCAGCGTTCAGCCCTATAACGTGTACATGGGTGACGTCCCGACATCTTGGCTTCGGGCGGACATGAACTCTGTACTTTAATAGGCTCCTCGAGAGTGCATCCTCGTGCACCCTGGTGAACGCTTACATGCAAATGACAGTAACCGCCACGGCCAGGAGGCTATCCTCCAATTAATCGAGAAACGATCGCAGTTCCTCTCCAGTGAGCATGCGCGCTTCAGCATCCAACGGCTGGACCAACAATTGAGAATTCATCCTAAAACCGCCTCCTTCGCCTATCGACCTTCGAACTTTAGTCCTTGCCCGCTCCGAGTACGTTGAACCTTCAGCAACCTCGTGCGTTACAGTTCATTCGAAAAGTAAGCTACACGAAAACTCGAGGAAGGAAGAATTTGAATAATGGATGCTGCGACCGAGACTCTCTTGCTGAACCTAACAGAAGAGAAATTGAAGCTGGACTCGACGTCGCTGGGGATGATACCTACCTACGATACCGCTACCTCGAAGAGGTAAACGAGGCTGGTATGCCCGAGATTTTTAGCTGAATCCACTACGTCGTGTCATATTGCCAAGAGTCACGTCCCACTGAGGTCACGATCCGTACCCAACCTCCGGCAAGTCCCACGTGAGCTTCTCTGAAATGTAGAGAGCGTAGCCACGACTCTTCAGGATATCATGATCGAATACCATCCTCGAGAAATATCGCGACTGAGATTTGCCTCGTCCAGGAAGTCAGCGTCGTAACGGTGCAGTGTAAAGAACTTTAAGTACGATCCACATGATTCTTTGCGAGCCACCGTTAAAATCCTCGACTCGGAATATACGAGTCTACGTTTTACTCTGCCGTAAGACAAAGATTTGTTGAGCTATTTTTTATCGCTGCCAAAGCTATTTTACTTGTTACATCTCGAAGAGCCCTATACGGAAAGACGCAAGAAAAAGAGGCCCAGGGCAACGCAGCCGCAAGGAATAAGAAAGCTTCGGCAAGAAACTCCAATAACAGAATAAACACGGTGCGCTAAGCCATGCCTCCTACAATTACGTGGCATCGTCTGGCCCGTGTTACACCCTTACTTCCATGGCTGCGTATATTCTAGAGCTCGGACCCACGACAAGCCAATAATTTAGCAGTTTTGTTGCTCCTATGATCGGTTCGCCGGCCTATCCCACGTTTTACATGCATTAAACTCTTGCTCAGGCCACAGAATCTTCACTCCTGTACACCTGCCTGCCTACGTTACTCCGCCTTGGTACCTATCTACCTGTCTCTGCCTATATGCCTAACCCATACCCAGATCTACCTACCTAGACACTGCCTAGCTGTGCTCGATTTCTCACTGCAAGGCTCCACTCTCTTTCTCTTGTATTGTTTATCCATCATCCTCTCTCGGCCCCCTGTCACCTTATGGAAGAATCTACCGAGGCGACTTTCAGCTTCCTGACACCGATATATGGACCGTCCAGGATCCTACGTACAACGTACGCTTACAGCTGATCGAGGAGCGCGAAGATGAGGCGCCAGGTGAATCCCGTTGCAACGAAAGATCGGTTATAGGAACAGCAATGAATCGTCGAGTCAAGAGGCACCGTATTGAATCGCTATCTCGATTTTAGATCGTTGAGAATGCCAGCGGAAGCTTGGGGATTCGCCTTTATGCTACCGTAGTTGCGCGAGTCGGCTTCCCAGAACAAAGGTTTCCTCTCGGTGTGATGCAGCGGATTCTTACAATAGCTTTTTTGCGTATTACAGTAGACGACGAAAGAGGATTTAATGAGAGATTACTTAATGTCAATGACCGTATATACTTTTTATTCCGCTAGTCCAGCTATCCATTCGAGCTGTCATCGCCGATGAACGTTTTGTGTTTGGGAAATTTTATTTTAATCCAGAAACCAAATGATGCTTCCCTGTATTAATTATTTTCGTACAATCCTACTCCCGGTACAACGTGTCAAGGCTGATTTTCATTATGAACGAATAATATCGTATCGATCATTAAATTCATCAGGCCCATAAATCGGTATGTAATTTGCTTATCACTTTCCAATGGACTCGCAAGCGGATTTCTTCATCGTTAACGTTCCTTGTAGGGTCCATTCAATCTGAAGTTTCTTACGCTCATATACAGTGATACAGCGGAGGTCGCTGTGTCCCATCAAGGTAGAAAAATAGATTTGTCTTTGTCAATCTCACGCCGGTCTCTCAATTGACCCAGCGTGCCTTCCGATTGATCGGGAGTATTGATGAGAGTCGGTTTTGTTAGGTCAAGATTTTTCGTGTCGCGGTTCACGCGTTGTTCCAGGCATATGGGTGAAATTAATTCGATGTCTGTATCAATGTGTCATTTTCAACTGCCGACTACACGTCTGGCCTGAAGGCAGGCACTGAAGGACAGTCATGTGTTTCGATGTTATTATACGTACGGCGGACTTCGTGCTACAATCGAAAATTTCTTATAACGCGCTATTCAATGCTCGAACATTATTATCTACGCTTGACGCTCCTGCGGATTGATAGAAAAATTATAGGTTCTTACCATGCAATCGTGTGATTGTGTTCTTTGGGAGAATTTTACGTGACACAAGATGACAGACTTGGGTCTACGAAAAATATTATCACATCTGGTAAGACTGTACGTGGAATTTCTGAGCGGGTATATTGATAATAGGACGATGTCTGACGACGAATCCGTGACGATCTTCTTGACTTCTTTCATCTTGTAATTATCTTCTTTGGTAATGGACGTATAGTCATACTTTTTGTCGCTGCTTAGAAATCGATCTTCCTGACACATTACAAACACAGTGTATAAGAACTGTATGTGTGTAACGTTATACTGTGAATTGTCCATTTGTGATACTTTTCTTTGTACAGTCACAGGCAAAAAATTCATCGAGTATCGAATAGTGATTTGCATGACGGGTGGTGATATGTTTTTCTTATCGAATTTCATAAAAATTTCCCCAAATTACTAATTCCGCATATCGTTAGTAACCGTGTGGCTTTACTAGTGGCTAAGCATTGCTAGCAAGTAGTCAAGGCAATTACTGCTACGTGCAGTAGCGACCAGAATACTCGTCCTCGTAAATCGGTTTCTAATGATCCGAGTGGTCGCTGTAGTGTACACTCGCCCGCAGAGGCAATAAGCCCTATAGACTTAGAACTTTTTTGTACCAATGAAATCAGGAGAAAAATGTATAAGGGAACACAGCATCCCTGGCAAGTCGTCTTGAAATCCTGATTGATGAGATAATTTTAGAATTTTTTTTTTACGTAATCCCTAAATTCGGCTAGCAGAGCTATTTTTTTTTTTATTAAATTATGACGATTTATTGATCCTATAAAAATATTCATTTTATAAATCCCACAATTGTATTTTGCGTGACCAATAATTTACGAACGATACAGTCTCGGATACTTTTAGCATGATCTTTATCTCCTGTAAGATCCTCTCCAAGTCAACACGTAATCCTTGAGGAACGAGTGTGTCAGGTTCTGGAGTTTTTTTTTTGTTCTTGGATCAAATGGACATTCTGTATTTGTACTGCTGTGAAATCCTTCGACAGGATCACAAGATCCATACGATCTCTATATTCATCTTCAGGCTGGATCCTTTTTCAGTGGACGCATCTTGTATGAGATTCTTAACGTACTTAATGGTCCATTGACGAAAGCAGAATAGTCATTTCAAGTCAGTGATGCTTGACTATCTCACAGCGGCAGGTACGACCACGCCGTACTGTTCTTTTGTCCTGTACGCAATGTGCTCCCACGCGTTTAACGTCCCGTTTTACACAGCATCCAGCCCACTTTTGTCGCTATCTTTCATGAATAGTCTCTGAGTTATATCGCAATAACCCAGACAAAAAAAACTAAACAAAGCAACCGCTATTCATACCTGGGTTTAAAAAAAATTCTTTTTCTAAAAATTTAAATTTTAAATATGTATTTTAAAAAATTTATAACTATTAAGAACGTACGTGACCAAAATCGCACGTATCTTCTTGGTGTTTCTACGTCGGGACTTTGCGAATGAGTTCGAGCGTGAAGAACGCTTCCTTCTGAATTACCTACAAGTTTGCTTTCTTACCTATAAAAGAAGACTACATCACACGTGTACCTAGGTATATATATATTATTTTTATTTCTACATCGAATAACTCGTTCACCCTGTATATTTATGTCATATAAGAAAGAAAATAAATATGGAAGCAGTCTGCTGACTACCCGGTATCTATTTGATCGATTTACATACACTGAAGTAATTACGACAATTTTGCAAAAACTTGAATTTATGTCAAATGAATTCCGATTACACTTTTTTTATTTTACAAAGTGAGATCAGCCAAGTAATTCGTATCATGTGTATTGTTATAGCTGTACGTACAGTTATAAGTGTATAATACATATATGGCTTAACAGAATAAAATTATACAGTCTGAAATATAGCAGACACTTAAACTTCACTCTCTTTACTTTGCGGCTTTGTTCGTCTAACGTATGCTCGCTTTTTCAACGTGCGTTCATCTTTGAAATAAGATTCAAGAGATGAATAATGATAAGCATAATAGTTAACGGCTTCACGTAAACTGACGTAAGTGTTAATTCCAAGGATTAACCTTTGCTATGCTAATCTCAGGGTCAACAGTTAATGACTAGTATGAAAATCTATTTACACACCATATGTAAAAATTATATTTTTTTTATAGAGATATGGACACTGATAATAAAATTTTATATAGATAACATTAACATATCAGCGTTAGCTATTTTTATTATTGTCTAACTAAAGGTTGTAAATTTGCAAATTAGAATAAAAGTTTAAATTTTTGCTCATTTATGTCAAACGTTTTTCGGTAGTTAATAAAATCGAATATTTTATTGAAGACTTCTGTACATCGTCCAGGAGAGATAATATTCACGAAAAAAAAGTTCGATTTGCAATTAATCGTAAATCTCGCAGAAAACTGAATCTTCGTTAAATCATGCTTTTTGCGATCGCGTCCATGCTGCGAGGATTTGTCATCGGGCGTTACAAATAAACTCGGCACTTTTTAAGTACGGGACTTCAGTATAAAAGTACTTTAGTACCGGCAGTTCATTGCGCATTACAAACGACGCTTGACCGACGCTGCAGTGCAAATACTAAATGCATTGAGTTTTAATGTAATACGTCACAACTTTCTTTCCGATTCGATCTGCTTTTTGTTCTCCCCTACATGGGGACAGACCATAATGGTTGTTTCCATGAGGGATGTTACCTATGATGGCTTATACCTGTGCAGGTCCTTATACAAATACCTAATTTAAATGTCTGAAATTAAATGACCAAATTTGGATAACCAAATTTAGATAACTGAATATCTACCTTGACTTTGAATAAAAATCAGAAAAATTTCCCAAGGGTAAAGAGACGCTCGGAAGATCGACACTGTGAAACACGATTATAATTTTGGCTTCGTGTAACTTCAAAGCTTCCACGTCTGCTTAAACGCGATTAGCTGCATTTACCTTAAATTCGGCTTTTTTAAATGACCGTAAAAAATTTCTTATCGTCCTGCCGCATGCGTTGACAAATGCCTAAAGACTAATTCACGCAAGGAAAAAAAAAGTTCCCTAAACCGCACGTATAAAGGGCTTACAATATGATATATAAAACAGATGGTACAATCGACGACGTCAATTAAAAAAAAAGTCACTAATTCCCAGGAAAAAGTTTCTTCATTTCCAATGCCAAGTCATATGATTTACATTCGAAACGTAATAAATGCTCATGAGGATTTAAATGGCGGTGCGTGACAAAAACATTTCGTCCGTCAGCCTCGCTCCGCGCAATCTCCTAACAAGAGGGTTTATCTCGATGGTAGAAACTTTTTATTAAATATGCATGACAATTTGTTTTCTTCCTCCCCGCTCGAGGCCGTCAACCACGGCAACAGCTGGGCAATTAGGCCAGCGAGGCGCGTTCGTAATTTCCATCACGATGACGTCACTCGTCATAAGTTTAAAACAAAGCATAACCTTGAATTAATAACCACGGCCACACCCATAGAAATTTACTACCCTCGCAAATTCATACCAGTTACGACACCGACAAAGAACGAAAGAAAGAGTTGCATAGCCACGCAAAGGAACATTGCGCAATACATACCTACAGGATGTTCCATTAAAATAAAAGCTCGAGCAATCGGTCCATTAGCCTCGACTTTAAATAAAATAAAAGGGCTAAATTTCACGGACCTAAATTTCCTTCGGTATTAAAATAAACGTAAAAGGTTCGATACCGATGCAGATAAGGTATGGCATTAGCGCTAAGTAAACGCATTTATTGCAATGGCATAGCCCAGGCAAAAGGAGAAGACGTCATTGTCGACGGTCGTGGAGCTCGTTAGGAGAGGCCACCTCTGTGATCGCAGCGTTTCCTCATAGCTTCGAAATAGCTTAATCAGCCTTGCATCCCGGTACGGGAGTCAACCGATGCGACCCTATTAGGGACAAGCTTAACGTAAGAGATCGCAAGTAGCACTGTCGCGCGACTTGGCTTACCAATCATGGCCGACAAAAATGACCTAGCTGGAGTTCAATTAAAATAGTTCCACGCTCGGCGAAGGTGCATCCTCGCTGTATAGGCAGCACGACGCTACAGCAACAGCAACATCAGCATCGGGCACGGTAGGATCTTTGAAGCTGATCGCGTTATCCGGCAAGAAGCAAAAGTAGGTAATTAATACGATCGGTATCGACCGTCATGTCGTAGCGAGAAACGCACTGGTGGTATCGTACGCGAGTGCGCATGTACCTAACTTGCGCTTCGCTTATAAACGACTTGAATTAGTATCGTTTCGCGACAATTCTATACGGTCTGATTGGAAAAGAGAGATAATTAATCCTCACCGATGGCCGGTCAATGTCTCGCTGACCGTTACCACTTTTTCCCATGATTCTACACTGCGGACTAACTTTGGTCTTTGGGTTGCGTCATCGTCGGGACTCGCGACTATCCTCGATCTCTCGATGAATTTTACCCGATTTTTACGCTCGATTGGAATTATCCACGAGTTTTATAAATTGCTAGACTCTTGTAAGCATATGGACTATTGCGTAATGTGGTTATAGAGCGGATAGAGCATTGCTCGTAGTCTGATCCCATATTTAGCTTTTGGAAATTGCCTATAAGGGAATCGCGTGGAAATGAGATTAAACGATGATTTAAGATAAGTATGAATTGAAGGATTAAAATATTAGTAACGGTATGCACAATAGAATACTCAAGGTCTTGAGGATATATATTTTAAGAAAAATCAAAACCAAAAAATATCTCGAGTAACGTTAGAGTGATGTAACAGATTGAAAATATGTGGATCGATTTTCTTGATCTTTCAAGGGCATTAACAGTGATCGTAACTGGATTTCGTACTTGGAAAAGTCTACTCAACGTAAGTTGTAAGGATCTTGTGGTCGTTGGTATTTCAGTCAATCAACCTGCAGGATTCCTGTTGGGAGTGCATAGAGGGCGAGAGAATTCTTCCGCGGTTGGCTGTCACGACGCCATTATCGTTTCTTATTCTCTAATTGGGCTACTGCTGTCGTCTGCGTTAACGCAAGAACACTTTTAAGCTGGATCTACAGTTAAATGGCTTCTACGGACCCGTTATTACGATTGTTATCAAACAACCTGTTGACCCTAGTAGTAGGCATTGCCATTGAGATTCGTCATCAAGGAAGTTCACTTACGTCACAAGGAGCTATTACGCATGCGCAGTAGCTACATTCAAGTGCCATTTGCAGTCGGACCGTTTTTAAATACCATTTGAATGTCCCTAATACATCCGACAGAATCTATTGAACCTGATCGAAAGATTATTTATTTTGAAAAAATAATATAGGTACGTACAGAATCCAGACGGCGAAGGGAAAAGTATAAAATTTACGGAAGTTATCAGCGGCAAGTCACGGAAACCATAATGACGTCACGAGCAACAACCGATCATTAAGGATGCAGGCAAAGTGGCGGATATACGTAATAAGTGGTAATTTTCGAGATTTTTTATTTTGCTATTAAAAAAGGAACACGAAAAATTAAACCACATCGATGATGACTAATGATGGTAAAATTCTGCACGATACTAAAGTATTTCGCGTCCGGTTTAATGGATAATCATTCCCTCACGTTCGTTGCGTAAGGCTTGGCATATCCGCTGCTAGGTAAAACCGGATATGACGTAGACCCATGCCCACAGTCCTTCACCTACGCCTACACGCACCTCAAACCATGAGTGAAGTTTAGAATGACTAGAATAAGTGTACTTGCCTTTCATTAATTGATCGATGATCATGGACCGGTAGTTCCTTACTCCTTACGACGTGGTATGAATCTTGTTGATTGATACAGTAATTAAAGATGACGAGATACGGCGTTGAGGTCCCGTGTGTTGCTCCTAAGCTTGCTTTCTAGACGGGAGTAGATACGTATATATAGATGCGCCTTAGGCAATTGGTTTTGCTTCGAAGAGAGTGAACTTTATAAAGTATCGTTAATTAATTAATATTAATTTTTTTTTATTTCTTAATAGGACTCTCTAACGGGTGGTCGTACGTGTTCGTACCTCTTCCTTATTAAATGCCCACAATGACTGGGTAACATGGTTTTCTTACTGCTACTAGAGAATCCAGTGTCTTCCTATGCGGATTCCGTATAGAAAGAAACGAGCACGGAATGATAATTCCGTGGAAAAGCTGGTACCGGAAGAGTCGGTCTCTATGGGAGTTATCTTGATTTACATAAAGATCAAGAAATTATGGTCGAAGTCATGACCCTGGTGCACGCATCACGAAGATGCCTGTTTCAATCATTGCTTCACTCGATGTGGCATTAACTAATAACGTTTACGCGTATTGCTCGCTTCATCGGAGACCTCAGCATGCAGAATTGCTGATTGCAGGAGGAGCCATATTCTTCCTCGGATCCAATGGAGAAGTATAAGAAACTTCGTATAGTAGTACCGGCTCGGAATGACGCTGTAGAGTACGAGGAATTGTTTCCCATCCTCTATACAGGACTCGCTATGATCTGGTATAAATATTCAGAAATCAGTGGACTACCTGAAGAGTGCACAGGTTCATTGAAAAGTAATCCCATTCGCGTTCCGCATGATTGAATGGCATAGAGAAGCTCAAAAAAAGAAACACCTGGTACAAGACCGGATAATAAAATAGAAAGAAAGTATATTTTTCTATTGAACCAATGATAATCTTCACTCGGTAGATTAACCACTCACGATCATTCCATTAGCATCGTTATTACTTGATTGTTTTCTTACGGTCATTAAGTCTTATTTTTATATAACTACAAAGAGATCAAGCATCTCAGACATTATCATTACTCTCCAAGGACCGGAGACTCATGCAGACTGCTGGACTTTCTGTTATTAATATCTCTCCGTGCTTCTATATCTTTTATTCGCTATAGTTACAACGTATTTCCTTATGACGGCAATAAAGCCTCCTATTACTGGTATTGTTACTGTTATTGTTATAGCAACGAGAGTGCTTTGTACCTCGATAGCACGGTCTGTCGATCGTGCGGGAGTTAGCGCGAACGTACTGGAAACATCGAGTACTTCGTCTCGGTTGATTTAACAGTACCTCGTTCCGTACGGGAAGCTGCCAGAGAGAGTCTTGGGTGCTGAGATTACAATAAAAAAAATCTATTGCTCTCTCCTGGGCTCACGAAACTCCTTGATATATCATTCAATTAATCGCTCCATATTTCAAAAGGGTTAATACGCATTGTCATACCCCTTTGCTCTAACCTCTTAGTGTTTGCATTACGATCAGCTTACATAGAAGTAAGAGCGACCTGGTCCTCTCTGATCTCATCTTATTTCGTAGCTACTAACTGATCCGGATCCTTTTGAATGATTCGTGCGCATTCAAGGAAACACGTCGTGACTGTACGTGACTCCAGCTGCTATGGGAAAGCCATTATAGATTCACGAATCAGCCAATTGGAAAGACTTCGAGGAAGCCCAAGAGCGTGACGCCCTCCCGTGCTCACGAATGCGCCTCGTAATTTTCCAGAGAACAAATCTTCGTCAGATCGGCAGTTTTCATTGGCTATAATGCTAGTGAACCGGCAAACCGGATCTGCGAGCAGCAAAAGGGCTGCAGAGACAAACTTTCGAGTGAAGATTAAGAAAGGACGATATAACTTTTATTTCAAGGTTGTTTGATTTTACTATCATTTTTCAAAGTGGACACAGAACTTTCCTGACGTCATTGCTAATTAGCCAAGCAGCATATACGCTTGTAGGCAGAGCATTATAAGCGAGTACGTTATATACGTTTTACGACAGCCAACTTCGTTTCATGGAGAAAACGGGTCTTGCGTCTAGTCAGTTTATGGCGGACGGCACGTTTATATTTATAGACCGGATGATACTGTGCCACTTGCACGAGACTGCTTTCGGGAATCCACGTATGTGGAAGCTATTGGTTACTTTCTTGAGCCGATTTTCATTTTTAGAAACAGAAGGAATACGAACAGGAACGATTCTTGGCTTGGTTTCTCGTGCCACGCGTTCCCTGTGTCGACGCCACTTTACGAGAATCCGTGTTGTTATTCGCAGAACTGTTGGAAGCAGCCATAGTCCCGCATCTACAGATGGGAACGATATCGGTGTGAACGTCTGGAATTTCTGTTCAGGTAGTTTTTTTTTTATAGATTTTTTTTCCCCGAGATTCTACCAGAATTCGTGCCAACTGTGCGAGAAGTATGCAGATAGCAACCTTGCAGAGAACGCAAAATATTTTTAGATACTTTCAGAGAAAATCTTCAACTCCGTAAGACTTGTATTGCTGGGCTATGCAATTTATGCAATATCATGGAGATATTTTGGATTTTTGCAAAAATGTTGAAGATTTTAGTAAGAATGAAAAGTATTTTTTTTTTACTACGCTCTTCCCATTTGCTGAAACAAAATTTTACATCCCGTAATATGTCTTTTCGGATACGTGCGGATTGGTCGAGTGTTTCGAGTTGAGTACAGGCTATAAATTGCCGTCTTCGTAAAATTGTCACATTGCACAATTCGCATAGTGCCGCGGAGGCAAACTATTCTCCATTCCAAGTGCGCTAGACGTGTAAAACGATATAGGTGAAGTCTCGTTTACGAAGTGCTCGAGCAGTCGTACACGTACAACATAAATTAATCTCAATACGAGAATATTGCTGTGCGCCATTTACACGGTCTACCACAATTTCGCAAACAGATAATAAAACCAATAAGAAAAACTTGCACCGTGCAAAAAAAAGTGACCCAGATAAATATCTAAGAAAAATATTCGTATTAAAAAAAAAAAAGAAAAAGAATTTATCCCCAGGATACACGAAGAACAATCTTTTTGAACAATCATCAGTTCGGGCCTCACCGAATAAAAAAATGAGGTATAAAATTGAGGATGAAAAAAAATGACCAACTCCCCGAGGCGGTATCATTGACGCAAAAAACTTGAACATCCGCAGCGCCACGAAATGCTGGCATATGTTACGAGAACATGAAATGCGCCAGTAGATTTGTTACCGGTTGATGGAACAGTCGATAAATCGACTATAGAGCATTAATGATCATAGTATATATATATATATGGGATAACTGATTCTATGATTGGCAGATGCCACGATGGGATCTTCAATCATTTCCTGTGTTCTTCACTTCCGTCATTGAACTCAATGAGTCGACTCGACGTGTGGTTTGATACGAGAACGAGACTGTATCGATACACGATGTACACACGTACGATATAGAATGCATTTCTCGATGCACCGATGCACCGATGCAGCCAAGCCTGCAACTGCTCCAGGCAGTCACTATGAATAGAGAGCGTATTATCCAGTGTCAGAAACATGTTGCCAACCTCGGTGCTGACCGCGGTAATACGCCGTGGCAGCTCGTACGTCGATCTAGTTGCATCGAACAACCGTTACAAATAATAAATCACCCCGGTTCTCTCCGTAAGATAATTCCTGTCAGAAATCCAGTCAAAGATGATACTGATATATGCACTGCGAGTACAGTACGTGCAGACGTGGGAAGATTAATAGTGAAAACTTTTTCAAGAAGCATAAAAAATAATTCGCGAGGGTCACTCTCGAACGGATGAATTTTTCCAATGTAAGTGAAAAAAAAAAATTCAAAGACAAATAACCTCATCGAAGTTCATATTGCAATTGAAAAATCCTCCGGCCAAAGAGAGCCTTGCTACTGTATCTAGAACCCTGCATAGTGATCAGTATCAAAGTATACTATTGGTAGCAATATTTTTTTTGCACGAGCCATAATGATATACAGTTTTCGCAATTGCGTAACGATCGGTTATAAATTTGCGAAAAATAGTAAACATCGATAATTGTAAGTAGCGTACATGCAAAGTTGCCTCGGGTCATCTGCTTTCGATGTTTCATGCTTCCCTTTCAGGAAGCTACGGTTCTCCAACTACACACACATGAGAACGCATACGCGATAACGTACGTTACCACACGTAATCTATAGCGAACTGACCGAGTTTTACGAGGATATTCAGCAAGAGTGTTGCTCAGCTTCCTTTCCTCTTTTCCGCAACGACATATTCGTTTCGTGACTTTCGCTCAGTCGCCGCTGAATTACCAGACGCTATAAAAAAAAAGTCAGACCATTAACGATGCAAGATCAGAAACAATATATCGGCACGTTAAAGATTAGATTTAACCCAAGAACAAACCGAATTCGCGTATAGGCACGTACGTGGTAAGTCACAAGAAATGGAAAGTGATTGCATTATTCAGTGGGAACGACGTATGCCTGCCAACCTCCTACGATGAAGTCACTTTGCATTCCGTCCATTCGAAATGAACCATCCTTTATGTAAACAACCTTATCTCCTTCCACATCCAACCATATTTGTCTATTCGCGAGAGACAAGAAACTGCTCAAGAAATCGCTCAATTTACATTGCTCCGTTCAGTTGCGTCGTTTCTTAGAGTTTCTTTCGCCGTCCCCCTTTTTGCCTATGTATTTTCCTTTTCTTGACCCACCCGCCAAGTATATCTATATAGACGCACATCGCTCCTTCTTTGTGCAATGATCACCCCTTAGTTCCTTCTCCCCTTATAAAAATGACTTTGGTCCTCCTTTCAATCTAATCCACTGGTATCAGTGCACGTATAACAGCGAGGGCGCGTGGACGTATAAAAGATGACAATATTCCAGCCTATCTATACCCTATACCTATATAGCGCTTACTTATCCCCGTACCAATCCTTCTCTCGTTCGTGTCCTTGCTGCTGATCCGACGAGACAGCCAGCATCATTAGACCACGCAGGATTACAAATGATGTCAGGAGCCTCGGCCTCCCCTCGCTTCAAACACAACTCAACTGGATCGTTCAAACTTTCAACAAAAAGTCGTACGCAAGTCATAAGCATTTATGAGTTTCTTATGGGCAATAATAAGTTTGGAACGATTGCAGGCTGACTAACCACGAGCTACGTTTGCGTATGTGCTTATTTATATGCAGTTATATATGTATATATGTATATGTACTTGCATCCATGTTTATTCATCCGAGAACCAATGATGGATAAACGTACGCATGCGTTTCAAGCTGATTTCGAGTTAGCTCAGGAGACCATTTTAAAACTTTCATATTTCGCGCCAGAAAGGTATTTGCCATTCTGGTTTATTACTTGGCGAGTTTCGCGTGTCGTGCGAATTCGCATGTCGCAACGGTCTGGCGACATTGCGTGAATTCGATACTAGTCAGAACCATTCCAGTCACGCGATCCTGGATATTTACACGTATCTGGCATCCCTTTTTACTGTTCCTCGTTTCTTTTAGCCGGAAGAACACGGGCACCTTTTTCCTAATTTTTAAAATTTTTTTTTGTTGATAAATTCCCCTTTACATCTCGAAACACACCTTTTTCGTGACTCTGTATACTTGTTAATCGGATTTCGGCAAACCGCACACGCAATTGCGTGTCATCGGTGTTACTGCAAAATACCGTAATAGGTATTAAGTAATTGAAGGCCTTAATATAACTATATCTAACAATCAACCGCCTTGTGCACTACAATTAGCCAAACTCCATTATCCCATTTAACATCGTATATCGTCTCTATATTACGTAACATTGTTTACGTAAGTGTAACATAATTATGTTTATAGCTCATATTGTTTTAAAGTAGCGTGCAAAGTTCGACAACGTTGTCATGTGGTTATTCGAAAGTTACCTAAATTCCACAGAAAGTCATTACCATTATATCAAGCTGGAGCGAGATAAGGTAAGATAATGCAAGGAAAGGCAAGACACCTCGAGACAATCCAAAGGAAACCAGGAGAACTATGGTATAAAGCAAGGCAAGGTAAAGGATAAGGCAAAGCATGCCAACCTATGGCAAGGTAGTCAAGGGGTCTAACGTTGCTCGGCCTGAGCTGGCTCTGTCGCGTGTTAACCTCCTCTTTGAACGCAGTACGCTTTCGCCTCTCGCGCAAGCCGGGTTGCGCCTAATCTGTCGGCCGACCGAGTAACCACGTGCCGTGCGATATATCTCATGTAAACAAAGTTTTATCGGCAAATAACGTAACTGCATTATCGCGTATGGATCCATGAGAAAATCGAACGCATGATAGAACAGGACGATTTTCATAGAGAGATACGTTTTGTAGTGAAGGGAAGACAGAACTTAATGCTGTGGAAAAAGAAATATTTTGCGAGTGATTCGAGTCCGATGATTGTGAATAGTGTCTTGGTACAAAGGTGAATTTCGTAGTAGATAAGCGAAGGATATATTATTTATAGGAATCGAAGGTATTTTTGAGACATTCGAACACTAGGATTGATCAAAGTTATATTTAGTGAATATTGCCAAAAGTACACTCTCCATGTAATATGTTATCGCGAACGAACCTTATATTACATTGTGATGAGAATTCGCTGTTATTGTGGAGAAAATGTATTTTTAACGATCCACCCGTCGCTTCGTACGATTCACCGAGTTTCCCAAGTGACGGATTCCATTTTAATTTATTCGCGAATTCAAAGTACCTATACTCGCGATAATCGCGATTATTGCGAATCTGCCGACGTGCAATTTATCTTTCATGATCGAAGCCGCCTCGTTTGTCTCGCTCCGTGTAAAAGTTTTACAGTGGAAATAAACGGCGAGTAAGCACGTGCTCCAATAACGCGTCGAAACGGTGCGTGGCAAAAATTTATTTAACATGGTCACGGTCTTCGATATTATTTAAACGTACGTACCGTGTAATCGTTAGAAGATTAAATTCGATATCCATTGGCTTGTTCTACAAAGCAAACAATACTCAGCAAGAATTTTAATCAATATATCACAATGGCCCTATATAAAATCAATACCCAATATCGAACTCCATTTATTAATTATTGATTAATCACTATATTCGAGCTTCGCCGATAAATACATATATACTCTTTCAATACGCGCCACCTGAGTACTACCAGTATTATCTACTTGTTGAACCGACGCAAAATTGAATGAGACATAACCTACTAAAAATCTTGTACGTTTATATATCGAGAATCCCAATGGTATAAAAAACGCTTGGGCAGATTCAAGGAAGCTGTCTGCATCATCTTAATTAGGGCAATATCGAGATGAGACACGGTGCACTGTCAGCAGTCCGTAAATGGACGTACAGAACGGTGGTTGCGCAAACCAGAAACGCGTAGGAGGACAGACCCGTATCTGTTATCGGGATTACCTTTCCACGTAGATTCTGATTCGTGCAAGTATGCAGGACTCACACGCGCATAATAATACGACGTAAAGAAGTTAAAAGTTAATGGCGAGCGTGGGTCTACGGTACTGTTGGATTGAGTGGGTCGCGCGACGAAGAAGACCCAGGTCGATCAGGACACAAACGGACTCCGGCCAGGAGTAACGCTATCGATTAGTTATCCATTTCAAGTCTCGTGTTTGGGTAACTACCCAGAGTGCCTAGAATGCGGAAGTTAACCAGCTATGATTTAGTGCACGATTTACGTAAGCTGCGTTCAATGTGGGTTCCGGGCATTCATTAGTCACCGATGAGTAACTTCCTGCCCAAAGGAACAAGCTCGGGCCTAGTATCGAGCCCATTGAAGGTTCACGCGATATTGAGTGTTGACGTAGCCATAAATTTCCGATCCCGGTACCCCGCGGGCGGCCATCTTGGTAAATTCAGTGGACGGCAGTCCGTCTTAGAAATAATAGACAGCGTTAATGAATCCACTTCCATATGCAATTACTATATATCATAATGAAAGTAATTTCAATCTTGCTAATTGTACAAATCGAATTGATTGTCCATTCAGTGCAGTGCGGATTGGCTGACGATGATTTGAAGAGCGGGAAATTTGAATAGGACGCCAAGCGTGCCTCTGTGCTGGAGCTGTTCTCGTTTGAGATGAATTATGTGAACCGTGCCGTAGTCGTGTCTGGTATGTACGGCTGCATTCACTCTCCGAGGATTGTACCACGCAGCCATTTGCGAGACTTCTCAGTGCTTTCGAAAAGGCGCATTCAAATGAAGCAGTTACGCTAGAGACAATAGTATGTTCGCTGCCGGCACGAGGAGAATATGCAGAGTGGGACTTGCCGCAGTTTTGGTCACTGCCCTTTGTGTCCTTACTCTTGTCGACTTGCCGCCTCAACTGCCGGATCCACCGCCGGATCCACCTCCTACGGCTGGTGAGTTATCCTGACATTTTTACACACTGCACACCCGAATTTCTTTAGGGAATAAAAGTAAGACATTGTTTTCTGGGGAATAATGATTTTTTTTCACTCTCCTTTGCCTACTCAGCATTATTCTTTTCAGCATTATTCAAAAAATTCAAAAATTTTCATTCAATGATTTCTTTTAGATAATTATCATATTTTTATTTATCTCCAACGAAGGACCAAGGATCTTTGATTTCATGAAAAATTAATATTATGGCAAATCCAGGCTCCCTTCTGCTCGTAGATCTTCTCGAGTCTGGTTTCCGTATACTCCGTAACCCTCACGGCGAACCTACCAATAAACCAGCGGTATCCCCGGTTATTAAATGCAGAAAATAATTGGGGGGGGGGGGATTGATAGATCCCTTAACGATATTCTCGTTGCTCCAATGTAGAAGACTCGATAAAATACTCACAAGTCGTGACTTCGAACCATGATACGTTCTAGAGATTCGATTCTCATGATTACGTCAGTTACGTCCAATCGGAGCCGATATACGTACACGTGATGAAGCGATCAGTCGTGATGGCTGATAGGATAGAATGAAAATGCCCGTGAAAAATTTCGTTCGTTTAACGTGAAAAATGATCGGCATTAAAATCGTATCCCATACGTTGGACAAAGTGAAACGAGCGCTACGGGAAATAAATGCAAAACGGCCGCGTGCCGCGTTTTGCTCTTGCAGAAAATATTTGCCGATTACGCGAAAGACTGGTATGCCAGGTGCACGATATATATATATATATATATATATGCGTATACATAGTATATTTATAGGAGATGAAGATCGTTAATATCGTCGAGTTCGATGCAGTAATTCACGCCGCAATTTAATTAAATCAACCGCGTGTAAATTACCACGGTAAAACGTGACGTTACAGACGTACATTGGTAAAGCCTTGTCGCGATTTACTGCACTGATATGACACGGCTTTCCCGGTTGCATGTGGATATCGTAACAATCGTTTGGAAAATCTGCCCTGTGCCAAAGACAAACGAGAAGCTATTGTTCGCTGGTTACTTTATTCTGCGGAATTTTCATGAATTTCGTTTTGCACGTTTTCCAGCGGAATTCTCGAATGCATGCACAGATTATCGGGAACGATTATCTAAAAAAAGTTACAAGAGAAATTCTTTTTTTAACTAGGCAGTCTTACGCTTTGAAATTTATGCCTGTTTCGTGGTAAATTGCTCGTGAAACGGTGGGAGAAACATTTGTATAATTTATCCAGTAATCGCATCGAGGGAGAATCAATTGGAGGGCAATTCGCGTTTAACAAAGAAAATACACGTTTATCGGATTCAATCCCGAATGATTGTTGTCGGAAAATAGGGATCTGGCATAGAAGTAAATCGTATTCGAAAATAAATAGATTTAATAGTGCTCTAATTAGTTATTTATCTATATACATATATGATTTGGCCGTAAGGAAAAATATTTTGAAAAATACGAACCATTAAAATAAATTCAATTTTTTAAATATTTCCTGCTCAAATTATGTTTAAAAAACAGACTTCTTCCTTTGGTATAATAAATCTCTCTAGTAATAATTGAATATCTTAGCGAACAGTCAAACCGTATTACGCGTTATTAAAGAACGTCTTATACAATCGCTATAGGCGATTAGTGATTTCATTCGAACATAAAACTTCAAACCGCACAAATAATTTCCCAGCATTAACATTATCCGGTGGTTAAAGGAAACGAGTCTCGTGGTGAAGATAGATCAGCAAACCACGCACGCATGTCGAGTTTCAATAAAAAAAATTCTGCACTTCACTCTCTTCCCTATGAAAGATTGTTAATGGTTAGCCAAGATAATATAGCAACTAATAAGGCTAACTCTTTGTAATTTGACCCAACGTATCCCAATTAAAGTCTAAATTTGAGGTTTTACGGATTAAATTGTTGTCCGCCACACAGAATTCTCTAAAGATTATATACAAAAAAAAGTCATATAAGTATACAGCTATACGCCATTAAGATTAAATGGGCAGCCCACACACGTACACGCGAGAGACGTGAAAGGATATAAAGACATTTTTTTAAATTTATGAACAGAACTAAGCATCCCAAAAATTATATTCATCTTTAACGATTGGAACTTCGTTAGCCAATATAATTTACGACTCGATATACAAAAATTTATGTCAGCGTATCTGTTATTACGTAAGAGACAATTTCTTTTTTCGTTTCACCGTGAGATAAGAACGAATCGATGGAATAAAAAAAAGTTCAACGATGAGAAAAACAGCATCGTATTTCGTATACATTGCGTAACAGAAGCAATTGGCGAGAATCTCGGAAGCTCTAATTTTCGAAAAAATCTCATAAAATTTTCATCACTTTCCCGTGAACCGCACACGTATTATTCGAAGTGAGTATGAAATCGTAAGAAAGCCCGTATCGATAATTCACTTAATATACCCATAAAAAATTAAGCCGCAAAGTCAACAGCTACCTTAACGTCATATTCGCTAACAAGAACGAGTTTAACGGATCTACGTCACTATACGAAACGTTTACCGCTAGATCGCTAAGTTACGATTTATCTCGGCCTATTAAACTAGGAAACTTATCCTTGCTCTACGAATATTGCTGGATTTTATTGCTATGCCACGTAATGGCATACCTAGTACGCAATGGCTTCTATAGGGAGTTTAACGATCCGTTAATATTTTCCTGGGAAGTGGTCGAATTGAAAGAAAATCATTTTAGCTTGGCTGACAAATGAATTTTAAACGTGGATATATATACATACATACATATATTATCAAAACGATACGAATGATTTGAATGACTCAGTATGGGACCAAAAAAAAGTATCGGACAGGTTGTAAGTGATAAGTAGGTATAGATACTACCGCTTGAGAAACACTGAGGCACGATGGCGTCGGACTTTCTGCACGAGCTGGCGATAAGGTGGATATGTAAATCGGAATTTCCACGAGGGAAGAACAGGACAAGTTGATGGCGGCGAAAGTCGGCGCTGTACCGCCGTGGTAATACGAGTTCGCGGTCGAGTCGTTCAAATCGCAAATTTATCGACGCCGCAAATACGAGAGCGTGGTCGGGGCTCTATTGCCGATGTAAATTATGATTTAATCGCCAAGCAGGTTTATTAAAATTCCCATAGCATCAGTTCAGTCGCATGCGGCCCACTCCGGCATCTTGATTACGCCTAAAGCCTGCATAATTGAGATACAACGGTACGAAAGCGTGCTTGTGCAGGTAACATTTTCCCCAAGTTTGCATTATCCGCCCTAGCTACGTATCGCCTTGGCGCTAATCCGATAAATCCGCTTACCGATCCGCGAAATAAAAACAACAGGAAATCGATAAGATCCCAAAGCGCGTAAACCCTTTTCCATCTAAATTGCAATGGATGAGATTGAAACTGCCGGAGTGATATACAAAAGTAACGCAACACGTAACAAACCCTAGAGACACGCTAGATTAACATTTCTGATATGGCAACGTAACGTTAAAGTACCGTGACAGAGATTACGTGGAACAATAATTATTTGGAAAAATGATAAGAAATTTTACAAAATTATTTTTTTTATCAATCTAACATCTATCGTCGTTATCCCAATAAATTACACGATCGATATTGTTCTTGAATGTTGTAATCATAAAAATAAGTTCCAGGGTGGTCTGGTGGTATTTCGAAAAAAAACAAAAAGAACAAGAACCGAAAAAAGACTGTTTCGATAAGTGAACTGGGTGGCTGAGGATCTAACGATCTGTATGGCATTTCAGATGGAGAATCGCCAGGCACGAGGAGTATCGTGGCGTATTCTTGGGCACGAAGATTGGCACTCGATTACAGGCCGTCCTCGGAGTGCGCGAGGAATGGAAGCGTCGAAACGACGTTAAACGCATTCGAGTTCAACGGAAAGGAATGGCTCGAGACAATTCCAGGACGGCTCTTCCTTTACAGCGCCCACTTGGACCTCAGAGTGGTTGGATATCCGAGCGTCAGGGTGATTGGCGTTAAACGAGGATCCCTACGAACCTCCGCGCTCTTCTGCACTATTTGGTGAGCGATTGCACTTTCTTTCTTCTCCCTTATACCTCCTTGCCTCACCTTACACTTTGTTTCCCCTCTTATCCTGATGGATCGTTCGCACTTTGATCAAGCGAGCCGTCGCTCCAGAACTGCATTACACTTGGTCCATGACACCAAGATAGATTTCTTGAGGTTGGAGCTTCGTTTAATTTGGATAGGGAAAATTACCGTGATATCCGCGTGATGTATTATGTCAATTCAGAAATGATGGATGCACGAGACTCATTTTTCGTGCGTATAGGTAATTTGAAAAAATTATGGATTTGATATTGGAGTGGAATATTTACATAAAACTATTATCTAAAATCTCCCGTATGGATGAAAATGTAATCGAACCGGTTTCGTTCCAGTTTCTTGGACGACCTCGTAAAAGTAGAGTGTCCATTTCGGTTTAATTTAATGAATACAAAGCAATGCAATGGATTCCGACAGTTAATAAAACACTCGATTTAAGTTATACGTGGTTTACGAAATTTTACATAAAATCTTATTTAAGCAGTCTTCCAGAGTTATACGATAACAAACTTCCGTATCTACCATAACTCATAGAATTGTTTAATTAGGAAAAAAAAAGAAGTGCAGCATTGTCGTAAGTGCAATTGGAGATATTTTATTGTCACTGGATTAACAGCTCGCGAACCTTATGCTGCTCAAAAGGACAGTTTTATCTTGCTTATAAATTTTTTTTAAATGGAGCTTTCCCGTGCCGGTAATCAAGTTGGGTTCGCCACAGCTGAAAGCAGCCGATCTCTAAGGACACCCAAGACAGCAGTGACCGTTGGCACCCGTGTTGCAACGTGGCCGTTAGCGAGGCAACTCGTTTGCTTCGGTGCCTTTGTCCCAGTCTTGATGGTGCAATAAAAATGTATCTAGACGATAAAACCGTCCAAGCAAACTCCTCCCATACAATGCCCCCCTCAACTCCGCCTACGAAAGTGATACTGCACGAGAGTCCCACTGAAGTAGCTGCAGCTGTGCGTACATAGGAAATTAGTACGAAATCTAATTTCAAACGAATTCATCCAAGAGACCTTCCTTACCTTTCAATATGCATGAAAACAACGTCGCGTATAAATATCCCTGGGCCAGTGTACCTAGGTATTTTTTGTTCTCCTTTGCAAGAAAATTCGTACGAATTTTTTCTTCCGTCCCTTCTCATTTGGTGCATGTTTATGCAGTACTTAATTAGCTTCCCATAAAGTATTCCATTCGCTTATTCAGGACATCTGTTACAGGCACGAGGACCAAGGTAGGATCCGCTCGTTCAGCATGGAAGCTCTGATCTCGGACATCTGGCTGGACGAATGGGGTGGAAGTACCGAAACTTACACTGGAATTCTGGTGACCTGTCCTCTTGCCACGGCGTTAAATCCGTCCAGGGTGGTCGTGAGCGCCACTTCCTGTGCTGAAAATCCTAGTCATAGCTTAGTAGTGAACTCGGCGAGTCGGAACTCTCGAGGCAAAAGACAATTCACGATGTGCATCAAGGGTCTCGACTTCGAGGAGGACATATCGCGAAAATTGGTGGCATTCGTAGAATTGCATCGACTGCTCGGCGCGAAATTCTTTTACTTTTACGTCTTCAGCGTTCACCAAAACGTTCTCAAGGTCTTGAGACTCTACGAAAGATCGAACGTCGTCAGATGGGTTATGCTGAGTCTACCCGGTGATCTTCCCAAGGAGAAATCAGCAAGAAGACAATTGCTCAGCGACGACGTATGGATCAAAAGAAGAATGGAACTCATTCCGTACAATCATTGTTTCTATGATAATCTTTATCACTCGGAATTCGTTATTCCAATCGATATCGACGAGACGATCGTTCCAGCGCGTAAAAAGGACTGGACCCAGGTGATGCTGGATGAGAGAAAGAAGCTGGGTAGATCATTTAAAGATTTCGCTTCCTATTCCGTGAGAAACGCCTACTTCTTCCTGGAATTGCAGAAGAAGTCGCCCACTGTGAATTCGACTTTAGACTCGGACATTTTTCATTACCTGAATTACTTGGATACTCTCAGGATAGCCACTATTTCACCTGAAGGTGATTCCGTCAAGAGTTTTATCTCAACCAAGAGAGCATTGACAGTTCACAATCATTATGCACTGACCACCCTCAATCCATCCACCAGGAGAGCCCATCATCTTGATCCCAAGGACATTCTGAAGCATCATCATCGAGTTTGCGACGACAGACATCTGGACTGTGACTTGCTTATGGAGAATGTGCGAGTGGACGAGTCTGCTCTGAGATACGCTAAAGAATTGATGACTAGGATGAAAATTGTGTTAGCTGACCTGAACGCTTTTATAGAATGATTTTTGTAAATAAATAAATTTTATATGACTGTCATCCAGCATCGTTTCCTAACCTGTCAGTATCCACGAAAGCACATAGCAGCATGGAATAAATCATTACCTCATTGAAATGCATATCATTGGATCCCATTGTATGTCCAATTCATATGATTCTTGAATTATACAAACAAAAGTTCGACTATCGATTACAACTACGGTGTACTGTTTTCTGTTCAATCCTCCGTGGTCGATGACTTCTCCAATTAGCCGCTTACTTATATATACACTGGGTATAGAAATTATTACAGCTCGACATTGATTCACGTTCCGCTCGTTAATATGCACTGTTCCTTCCACGACGTCTCGTCGATGTAAATCGACCTGAATGGGTTGGCCTTATGCAGTGTAATAGGCAATTCAGCTTGAAGAATTTGAGTATACACATCGATCAGTCAAGAGACGCATACGCTAGACAGTTTCAATACAGCTAAAGTGCCTGGAGAGTCATCCATTAGCATGAAGGTTCATATAATCTACGTGAACAGGCGAGCGTTTATGCACATCACACGTTATGAATATCCTGAAACTTTATAATAGAACTAGGAGTCTCGAATGACGTCATTGGACAGGTAAATTAATAACCGTACCAGTAATTCGATGTCTCGATGGACTCAGATGTAATTTCCTTCATATTACCGTAAATGGTCGACAAATTTGTACCATTAATAAAACTTTCATATTTCTACAACGTGGCTTAGCTAAAAAAAAAATCTTGACTCAAGCTCCAAAATATCAATAAAATCGAATTTTTATTGCAGAAAAAAAATTCAAGTCAGCTCAGACATAAAATCGTATCCGATCTTTAAACTCGCGTACTGTAAACTTCCTGGTATGAAGTCTGTCCGAAAAAGTTGAAAATTTTTAAAAACTTTTCTTGTATTTGAAAACTCGATGTAGCATAGCAACGTTCCGTGCGTTTCTTAGACGCGAGTCAAGTGTAAGTTTCTTGGCTGGCTTGAAGATACACAGCTACGCATATTGTTTCGCAGTCAAACTGAGTCCAACGACACGCGTTGCGTAATTTGAATTTTTCTCTTCCGATGCCACATGTTGATAATCGAAAGAGCGATAAGCATAAAAGTCGGTCAAAAGTTTCATATATGATATAAGTATATCCTAGTAGCGTTCGCCTTATCCGTAACTGGGTAACTTAGTGAAAACTTGAAAAATGTCTTACGGCCAACACAAGAGTCCCAAGTGTTACGATTCCCTTACGTTATCGAGGTATCGCTTGTTTTATTGTACCGTTGCGACATTCTTATCTAACCTTAGGCATTTACAGTGAGCCACATTTCATACCATGGAAGACGACTTCGTTCAATTTATTTTTCCATCTCACGCTCGGACGGCACTGCTCGATCTTGCAGCTGGACAAACCGTAAGTACATTTTCAGAAAACACAACAGTTACACGTTATATATTTACACAACAAGAATGTCCTACTTCTTGGCAATAATAAGTCCTACGGACCGGAAGTGGTGCCTGAGATAATTTATTGCCCAAGAAAATCTTTGTGCCAATCCACTACTGCCGTCTGACGTTTTATTTTCGCGACTAATATTTGTCAAATGTCTTTTCGCTTTTTGTAAGCTTTCCTCGATGTAAACTTATTAGACTTTTTTAATTTCCTGCCCATAAATATTATACTTTGTTGATTCGTCGTATTTTATTTTATTTCCATTTTTTTCGCAGTCAACTGATTCACGCGGGAGGCCGAATTTTCATGGAGTTCACGTATAAGCCAATGACCGTAGGGGTAGGTCAGTACTACTCGAGGGGATGTAGGCGAGCACCAGTAGGGTGATACGTATTTATATCCAAACTGGTACAGGCGTAGAGAGAAGAAACCCTTGAAGTAGGGTCGAATATCAGGCATGCGCCTAGCCAATCTGTCGTAGAGCTGCTTCCCGTGAAGACACGTGGATTTCAGTTAGTCTGGCGCACTCGCCAGGATTGCATGCATCCGAGAATCCTGTTTGACGGATCCTTCGGGTGTTGCGACACGCGGCCTTTTACACGACAACAATTCGATTACTAAACCGACTCGATAATATAATAAGTGACGGATAAAGAATGCGATTAATGTTTCATGATTTTGTAAACAGGATGATTTTACGAACGAGTCAATATATTGGATAAATAGGACAAATATTCAATTTTTTATTTATCACTTAACGCTACTAATGACTTATGAATTTTAAATTTCATATGAATTTCGTCAATCTGCGCGACATTAAATATGTAAGGCTCGTGATTAATGTAACGCATGTTTTTTTCAATTGGACTTTTATCATACGTGTACGTTGTTCCGATTCGGGTAATAAATCCATTGTGAACGTGATAGTAATTTTTAATAAAATATTTAGGAAGAACATGCGGACATTGGGGTGTCGACATATTTACTGACTTTTAGTGAGACCAGAATCGGATGGCGAAATAAAAATGCAGATTGAAAGATAATCGTGTAGTTGTGATTTTTTAATGATTAGCAATTAATTATTATTATTGCTCGATCCATCACGATAATAGATCACAGTTGTTATCACGTGTAAACCATTAATGCGAGTGTTTTATAATGGACTAAAATAATTATGAACATTTTGCGCTACTAGGATCCGCTTTCAATTAACCATAATAACTAACAATAACGATCTAATTATCCAATAAAAAGATACCGTTGAATTTTTCATTCGTAGCTTCTAGGTACCATATAAATTGTGCGTTATGCTTCAATGTACGAAGACTTAATCGTTGATAAATTACCAGTGATTAGGCACTTTTCAATTTCGATGGTATCTCAGCACTGGATTTTAATTGAACCTAATAATTTTACTACGAACAAGTTATTCAATTAACATTCCCTTTCTAGTTGAATAATACTTGATATTTTCCAAGTAAAGAGTTTCGTTAAAAAAAAAATTCATTACAGCTAATAGAATATCGACGTGATGACCTTAGCTTTATTAAACCAAATTTTCGACATTAGATTTTCATTAACCAAGTATTACCTAGTAATACATTGCCCTGTCGAGTGAGTAATTTATATTCGTGAGTATATTATCGACATAAATAATATCGTGAAAGCTAACAAACCCGGATCTGTAACATGCCGGAAATTGTTGTTAAATTTATCGAGTCAAAGTTCATGGACTTCCGTTACTGGACAAGAAGTCAGGAAAATGTCCGGTAACCAAAAGCGAATATTATGTGCGATGAATATGATTTATCTGATAAGCTCACAGTAATGCAAAGACTGATACTCATAAGACACGGCAGGGGACCGAAATGAGATTGCGAGATGGATTATGCAAAATTTTTAATTCAGCGAAAAGATCATTAATTTCCTACTGCGCTATATGTTAATAAAACGAAAACAAAATTCCACTCCACCGCGCAATAGATGCTCGTGTCGATATTTATTCGGACCGAGGTCAAAGATCAACTACAACGGAAGTTATAAACGACGAAAAACTTAAAGCGGGCAACGATAAAGCGGAGTTTCGCAAAAACCAGGAAAATCACATTAAAGCATATTTCCAGCTGGTCCATGCCTCATCTCGGCGTCATTATTACTTGCATCCATTTGGGTGCATCGCAAGGACTTTCTAGATAATGAATATTCATAAGCGAAACCGAGCCAAGTTTTGTTACAGTGGCGAGGGGAGATTCGGTGTGCGCATCCGCAAGTACTAAAGTGAGTAAGAAAAGTGCTTCGTGCTCAAATATAAGAGGGAACAGTGAAAGAAAATGCACTTTCCGGATAGCCGGAAGATTGTTGCCAAGTCATGCGAGTAATGCGGGGATAACACTTTCACAGTGAAGCCAGTGCCGAGAGCAGTGAACCTTAAAATATCGGGCAACAGTTTGCACTTTAGCGAGCGCTTCGAGGAATGACAATTTAATTGGAAAACAGTAGCTTGGAACGCGTGTAAATAAATCAAGATGACAGTGCGCAGCAACGAGACGAAGAAAAGCATGAGGCACAGTAACTCATGGCCTGAGAGAGCCGTGACCGTAAAAGTTCGCGTGGATCCCATATCCCGTGCTTATACGATAATACCTTCGTTTTACGTGGATAGGCCAGTAGAGGTGGCCGACAGAGACGTGGGTCACATTGGGCACCTTGACAAATTGGTCCGTTTGGGCGGGCAGGAGGCAGAGGCTAATAGAATCGACGGTGAGGCAAGCGGTTTCGCGAAGGCAGAGGTCGCGGATGACAGCGAGAAAATTTGTAGCACAAGTCATTTCGGAGAAGACGATAAAAAAGATAAAACAAGCGAAAAGCCTTTAGGGAAAGACAAGAAACGGACTGCAGAAAATTCGTATGGACTCGCAGAGTTCCCTAAGGAGACACGAACAATACGGAGGATATATCATCCGAGGGGAGATCCTGAAGATGATGGTGGTCCCGGAGAGAGTGTTGAAAAAAAAGACGAGAACCAGAAGACACTGTTTGGCAATTTCCCTTTGACGTTGGAAAAAAGCGCTGATTTATCTGAAGGGACAGGGAGACCGGAAAGAGACGACTCTTTTCAAAAGTATGGTGAAAATAGGGATAGTTCCTGGCAAGAACAATCAAGGATCAATTCTGACAAGGGACTCGCGGGATTTATCAGCGGTTCTTGGAAAAAATCTACTCCGCCAGCAGGAAGCAATCGTTCATCCGAAAGTGACGAGAATATGCCGATAACTGCTGCTTCGATTACCGATCGCATCTTCACGGAAAGTAAATACAGGAAGGCCATCTCGATGGGTGAAATATCGACTGGGGATAATGATAATTTTTTTGAATACACACCAGATATTAGTCTATTCACGTGGAATAAGATCATCGATTCGAAATTATCCTTAAAGGTGTTGGACTCGCGTTTCTGTACCGGGTGGAAGATTCCAGCATCCCTTGACAATATTTCAGGACCCAGTGACGACTTTTACAAGGACATAACATCATTGGTTACAGATCGGCATGAACTTGTCGAATCCTTGAGAAAGGATCATGCTGCCTTACTCGGCAGGATTAAGGATTCCTTGAAATTACAAGAAGACAATTCTAAAGGATCAGATAATACAGGTGGTACGGATGAGGTCTCTATATTGAATGAAACGGAAGCGAGAAGCGAAAGGGAAGAGGCAGAAGAAGACAAGAGACAATGGAAAGGGCCTTCGGTGATCATACAATTGGAAAATGAGAATCCATCCGATGATCAAGATTTCGTGCTCTCTTCGCCCGAAGCGATTAAAAGTAGACACGCGTGTCCCAAGTGCAAGTCCGATGGATTTCTTCAGCTTCAAATAGATCCATTTCGTCCGCCATTGGATTTACCAAAGTCAAAAGGGAATTGCGTCGAGAGCGGTAGCTTTACCAATCGCCGATACAGATCGCAATCGATTCGCAACGAATCCCGTATTGAGATCGATAAGTCGCTAGGTAGACGAACTAAGAGTTTTGGGGAAAATGTAAGAAATAAGAATGAAAACGAATCTTCGCCACGTCTACCAATGGACCATCGGAAGGAGACCACACTGAGAAGACATTATTATCCCGAAGGAGGATGGGGATACGTCATAGTCACGTGCTCCGCATTGGTACATTTTCTTGGAATTGGTCTACAACTTTCTGCTCCTGGAAGCTGGCACGTATCAGCTGAACTCAAATTTCATCATCCTCCACTTCACTCGGCAGGTAGGAAGAATATTAAGATTTTCGAAATTTTTCTTATCGTATGTTAATTATCATCATTAGTACTGATAACAATTCCTAAGAGATACTTATGCGTCTTGTAACGTACTTTCTTAAATCGACACTGATAACGAAAATCCGAGAGATAATCTACGTCACCTTCGGCCATCAACCCTTCGTCCATGCATCCGCATGCCAGGCGGGTGTCAGCCAATTCTTTTTTCACCGGGAACTGACGAGCCGATATGACCTGAGGGTTGAGGTGGAACAGTCCCAACTCCGTGAAAATGAGATTTCGGATGAAACCTATCAGACAAGACGGTAGCTTAACGGATCCTGACACTTTTTTGGGGACGCGAAAAAATCGAGAAACGCAACCGTAGGTGCTGATCTTTGGGGTCGCGTAAAATCAGCAAACGTAACTAGATGCACGAACGGGAGCAAACGGTTACGGAAATGAACAGCCGCTCTGACTGTTAGCTTGAGATAGAGAGGGTCGGAATAAGCGTCAGGTAAATAGTGCCGGAAACAGGGAGCAATTGATGAGGAACTTGATAGAACGAATTGGACATATAAAACCGAAATCACTCCACCAATTAATAAATTGTGAGTACTCCCCGGAGCTGGTTCAACTGATCCGTGAAGGCCGAAAATTGCATCCAACAGATACTCAAGTGGACCCGGCACTATGGCACAACACTGCACCCCCTAAACACACGTATAAAATCGATAGGATTTTCTGGATATTACGAGAACAACGCGAGAACCACACAAACGAGAACTTCCTATTATATCGTATAGGAAACACGGCTAGAAAAACTATAAACAAACAGCACGAGAGCGCGAGTGACTTCGAGGCACATCGATCGGTGTCCCAAGCCAAACTGCCTTGACAATAGTCAAAATAGTCAAACTTGGGAGCTAATCATTCTGATTGGTCAGGATCCTTAGAGCTGATAACCCTTATCCTTTCCCTCGAGTCGTCCCTTTAAACTAAATCGAGAGCGCTCCTTAGCGCATCTGTACGTCACTCTTGGAAATCCTCTACGGCCCCTTCCCCAGGGCATCGGACGACCACTGGGCACAGCAGCCATAACTTGGGTCATGGGATTCCTCCCCCGCCTGAGCAGATTGGCGACCCGAAGATAACGGATTGGCATAGATATCTCGAGGGATGTGAAATCTAGAAACAAACAGTGATACTGCAGCTTTTTTTACAGACGAAACGTCACAATGCATTGTTTTAGCTTATGATTGATCATCCGATAGTAGAGGTTTTGCATCAGAAAAAAAAGCACCGCAAAGCGACAGAATGATAATCAGGATGAAAATAGAGGAATCTTTTTAGTCTAGTTTATGGTTACAAAGAGTCGACATTTGAGTATGAAAAAATTACGTTTTTCAATACGTGCTAATATCTTAGCCATTTGTATTTTTTAGCTTCAGATAAGATTGGAACATTATGATTGGTATTTTTTTTAAGACAATGTCCTCGAAGACGAATAGCTCTCGTCGTTATCAATTTCGCATGCTTATATTACGTACGTATGTCACTTTGACGAACAAAAAAATTGTGCGTAGTCACGCATTACCAATTGAAAATTTTTGGGAATTTCTTCAATATGCTTTTTTCGTTTGCATTTGTTTCTCTACGTTCCAGATACGACGACACTTTATTATACAATTCCATACACCAGGGATACCATAGGTATATCAACAATAAATAACAAATAATCCTCCGATAATGTTGGGACCTAGAAATCTTGTAATCCTAACCTCAATTCTCATTTATCTTTATATTTTATGCGTAAGAAGCGCATAATCCAGCGTTGACCCATAATTCTCTTAAACGAGGGTACATATCCATAACCATATGCGAGTATTAAAAATTTGAAAAATTGACAATACTTAAATAAAAATTATTTGTTACGTGAGCCATTTGACCTTAAAGATAGTATGTTTCAGAGGATTATTTCGATCACTGGCTTGGAGCTTTACATTTGCATAATCGTGTTTCAGAATAACGGTAACATCTATGACGTACAATATTTAAGGAGAGGCAATAAGATTCATATCTTCATCAATCGAATAAAAACGTGATTCGGATTCACTGCTGTGAATTCCTCTAACAAAAAGTATAGAAATCATATTATTAATGCCAAATACATAAGTCGCTACATATCTGCTGATTATATAATCTAGCACTAGTCCATCATTTTAATTGTATTTTCAAAATTTCCTATAACGTCTTCCCTACTCTTTTACATTACTACTGCTTCTCATACTTAATTATGATTTAATAGTCATTTAATACTAATTAAAACTTTAGGTAATTCCTTATCGAGTACTAATTGGCTGGTCCTTAATACCTTGGCTGTACCGCCGGTTGCCTGTACTTGGCGCGAGACGCGACCGAGTCTCTTGATTTTCGTAATTCAAAAATACACATGATAAAATTTCAAAGTTTATAAATTTCGTTACGCAAATGGGAAACAATATCTCTACAAATTTTATGACCGAATCGCGTGTTATATTTTGGCAAAAATAACTGCGGGCAAATCTACAACATCTGCAGTGAACCAATTTTCCAAATGAGGCTCAAGATCAAAATATATTTAGAAAAAGAAGAAAATACTCGCAAACCATCTCGAAGTATGATAAATTCTGTTTCCTATAGCGTATAAATGACTGGTTTATCAATAAAATTATTATTCACCTGTATTACATGTGAACATAGCTATACAAGTATATAGTATATGCATTATATTATATTAGGCGTGGATAACTTATCGTGAAGCTCTTCTGACGCGAATAACAGAAATTACGTAAACATCAAGGTTATATTTCATTACTTGCTTCTGGTATGACAGCCGCAATTCTCAAGCCTACGATTAATTATGAAATCCCTGTACACTTAAGTACACCAACATACGGAGATCAAGATATCGAAGAAAATTTTTTTAATGGATTCCATCATCGATCCACTTGGCGAATATGAAGAAAAATCATTGAGCAGACATACATAAAATTTGCAACATAAATAACTATTCTGTACTATCATTCATCTACTCAATTTTCAACACGATCATCAGATGTTATTCATCATGCGTGATTCGATTAAAACAGTAATTGCAAAATGTAATTTCATATCGGATATATCGAATGATGTATCTAATTTTGACAGTGTCCGAGATGAACCCATTTAATTCATCTAATTTGAATTTTACTCTGGCTAATTCGGGTTTATTAGCTGTTTAATCGAATTCCCTATTAAGTTTTGTTACGTTCTGTAATTTCGTGGTTGTACTAACTCCACTGTTGCATGATGTAATATGGAACTTAGTTTCTCTTCGGTGGAGAAAAGCGAATATGTATAATAATAATCACTAACTTACCCTTCGCAACCCTTAGTATATAGAACGCACATAACAAGGGTGAGGTGAGAAGGGGGGGGGGGGGGTAGTAACAACTATTTTCATGGAGTCTGATAAGGGGATATTGTGTGTTTCTTGATAAGAGAATCTAGAAATAAAACTGTCCAATAAATAAGAATGCTGGGCTCCTTAATTATTTTGCGAAAAGGATAAAGTTACCTTCTAGAGTAATTAAGATTGCAATGATAATTAAAGAAAATTCTGCGACTAGTGCTTGTTTGTATATTATCTTGAATTATGAAGTTTTTTTGAAATTTTTTGAATTTGCCAATTAAAAAAATAATATGGAAGCACTTTGCATGATTCGTCGACGAAACATTTTTTTTTTTTTCAGTTTTTTGCTATGACAAAATTATAAAAAATGAGAATGTTCCTTAAAAAAATATTTGCCAAGATTCCAAACTCACCCCACGATTATGGGTGGTATGATGCTGTCTACTGAAATTGTATTGAGAATCAATATAAGTCATCAAATATAAATATCAATTGTCTTACCCGGTATACATATGCATACATATAGAGAGTATAGAATATCAGTCACTTATCAGTTCCATGAGATTTCATTAAAGTTTGTTTCCCTTAAAATTTCGATATAATAAAAGATTAACGTACTTCTTGTAAAAACTGCTAAAAAAAATGCTATGAGAAACGATACGCTCACATGCAAAAAATACACAATAAGCTTCGCTAAAGTTTTAGCATCCCCTGTGAGGGTAGACTTATGAGCTATAATAAATTATCGACCAAAATTCTCCATAACTACACGTTGACCCAAAATGTCCGAGATTCGTGAACACGCGATTAAGATGTGACCTTTAACTTCCATCAATCACACGAGCAGACACAGTCCGCTTTCATTAAGGGTTAGTTCACACCCACGCGTACGCGTACGCTTGAACGCGTTCCTTTACACTCGAGAATTCCCTAGTGTTCTCCAGTCTTACTAGCGGGCATTGTTCCCGGCCAATGCCACCCCCAAGTATATTCACAGTCTCCGATCCCAAAAGTCACCCTTAACTAGAAAGCATTTCAGAAAGCTGAAAACTCACGATTTACCTCGAAAGACTACAGCGATAACCACGCGCATCAACCCTTAATATTAAAGTGCAAAAGGGATATTTCCTCTCGTCGATGTCATTTTCATCATGACGTAACTTGACAATATCCAAGCCGCGGATTCTCTCATCAGACCCAAACGGTTATTATCAACGACCAAGAAAAGATCGACCTAGTTTCAGGAATGGACAAAACGAGTTTCGTCCCACCCCCATCTCATTTTGTGGCCACCCTCGGTAACATCTGCTGCAAGGGAAGAATAAAGTCTCCCGAAGAAGTTCCCAAGTAGAAAATAAAGATAGAAAGAAGCGAGAACGATCGTTCAGTCTCGGCTGTCGATCCCAAGGCGATCAAACCGCAGCTAGTCCAGGTAACATGCAATTAGATGTAGACGTGCAAGCCTAAAGATAGAAATGCATCCGCAGCATCCGATGGCATTTGTTCCAGGTAAGAGAACGATGGAGGCTCGTACTGAACTTGATTCTCTTTAATACAGGCTGTATATCTGTATATCTACAGACCGAGCAACATGTCGCAAAAAGTATCTTGTTTATGACACCAGCTATTCGAGGAGCGCCTATACTTGCTGCTAGGACGAAATCAGAACGTGACATCGGATTACCAAGTAGCCAGGATGCGTAACGCAACAAGCTGGTAAGAAAACTTGAAGGCAACTTCACGTCATAGACGTCACGTTCATTTTCAACCGTGAGGAGCGTCCTAATAGAGACCCGAAGACCAGTAACCTTCTGCGTGAGCCAGGGCAAGAAGGAAAGTCATTTCGTCGCGACTATCAGTTTTCATTAAGCCACCGTTGGACGTTACCCACTCGAGTCACTCTATACGTTCACGGTTGCGCGATAACAGAATTAGAGGGAAAAAAAGAAAAAGAAAAAAAATTAAGTAAGAAGGAAGTGCGCGAACTCGTCGAAACTTCAAGGAAGTAGGTCAGTGCGAAGGCGTGTTACGTTTCCTCACGTCTACACGACGAGTGCTGCTTCCTTAGGCACTGTCCATATGGTCTAATAACCCCAGGATCGATATTTGCACATGCAAACTACTTAATTGACATTAACCACGCTTAAGTATGTGGTATTGATCGACGAGCGTCCTTTTGAGTAATTATTTGAAAAAATTTGAGATATTTTTATGCGGTGGAAATTTGGAAATTTTTTTTCAACATTGTCAGAAACAATTGTTTAGAGCGAACGAAAGGAGGTTGTCAGTTTTTTTTGTTGAAAGAAAGAATTTTTACGAAATACGTGTAATTTAATGGTTGTTCGTATTTTACCACGACGAAAGAAATTCATTCGTGTAATTGAAATTGCTTAAGGAACTCGCGAAAATGGAGGAAAAATTATCTGAATCGGATATGAAAGAATTCAAGAAACGTAGGAACTCGTACAGTGCCGCTATGGAGGAGGAAAACATAATCGAGGAACCAGATGAATTAACGCGTCGACAAAGTATCGTGGCGCGTTGGAATAATCAGAAGAGAAAGTTGACCAACGTACCGAGTTTGGAGTCGCGCAGCAGCTCATCCGGGTCTTCGATAGCTTCCAAAAGACATCGCACCAGGATATCCTCCTTGGATATCAGAAGATCATCTTCGGGTAATGAGATCGAAATACCCGAAACGTTTTTGGCGCATCCTGAAATCACTTCGAAATTATTGAGATCTCATTTCTTGGCTAAAAAATTCATGAGCGAGTGCCAGTGTCAAAGCAGAAAGGATTCTCTCGCGTCTAGAGATTCTTTTTCTAGTTATTCTTTCAGACTCCGAGATTCCACTCTGTCCGTTTCGACCTGTCAGAGCGTCCTCGCGCCATCTACCGAAAGAAACTCGATAACCACCTTGACTCATTATAACAGCAAGGTGCAACAGGAAACTCGAGGAATTCAAGGACTGACAGGAAGACGACACTCGGATCAGACACATACAGAGAAAAATTCTAATAATCATCGTAGATTGTCCGATCAGACGCCAATGAGAAATCCAATCGATACCGAGAACAGAGCCGATGGATATATCGTGAAGAATAATCGATCCTTCTCCAACGACATTCGCGATCAAATCACTTCCTGCCGATGCAAATATAAAAACGACAGAGATGAGAGATTAAGTTTTAGCAGAAGAGATTCCAATCAGAGTATCAGCAGCTTCCGAAGAGATAGCCTCAATCCGGTGACTCCGAAAATGCTGAGAAGACGGTTTTCCGAACAGCTCATTCTGGAAGGTGGTCTGCGCAATGGGCCAGAATTCGAGGATCTCCTGGAGGAAAACGATATCGAGGAATCCTTGACGGCCATGAACGCCAGGAAGAAGATTACACTTAACAGGCATTACTATCTCGAGGGAGGCTGGGGTTACGTCATCCTGGTGGTTGCTACTTTTGTTCAGCTAATGTGCCACGGGTTACATATGGGTTCCGGAGTGCTCCTGTTACCTGTGACACGACAGTTTGATAAGAATATCACCGATGCAGGTAGGAAGATAATGAAAATCCGTATATGATTGATTAGTTGCACTTTCGTCGAAAAAGCTACACGCGTTATATACATTTTTTTTTTCGTTTCTCCCCTCCATTTTACATACTTAGAATATCGAGCTCCTGGGTACAAGCGAACGTACTTATTTCTAAGTTACTTGTTCAGGATCTTTAGCTGTTATCCGGGCGATTTACCGTGATACTTTTAAAAAAGTTCGTATGTCTATCCTCTAACGCGATAAATCGAAAGGAAAAAATAATTCCATATGTCAAATTGAACTTTATGAACGATTTCGCTGAATTTGATAACATGACATTTTCTTAGGTATACTATGCTTACGTATTTTCATGCTTAGACGCGGGTAGAGATAAAATATTCCTAGCATCTCATATCCGTTCGCGATAAGAGATAAAAAGTGAAAGAATTTTTATTTCTAAAACGTCATATTAAACAATACGTGTCCATCACTCGGTGCCTTTGAATACACGTATAAAATATGTCATTTATTATTTCATAACTGTGTTATGCATAAAATATTTAATATCCGGCACTGAATGCTGAACGTAATGAAAACCCGAGGCTTTCTGGTTAGCGTCCACTTCGCTGAGCTTCTGCCTTTATTTCGAACTAGTTAACTGGCACCATGTAAAAACATATACCCAGTGGCTCATATACACAGGATGTTGATGAGAGTAACGATTATAATGTATGAAGACATAAAGATAATGTCGAGTGACTCCGTTCCTTATTGTAACTTAGATCAAGCGAGTAGCGTACACAGCCATCGCTTAGGCAACACGCAAGATATACATTTCGATGAAGATAGCGGTTTAATTGGAATTTCAGATAAAATTACGATCGCAGTTAATTACAAGAATTTTTCTTAGCTGTATTCGTGCGATCAAATAAAACAGTTAAATTAATAAGAAAAAAATATATATTCAATTTTATTAAAAGAAAGTTTGGATCCAAGTTTCTTTTTTTTTTTAATATAAAATTTCAAATTTACCTGCCTCCCAAAAGAGATATCACGGGAGAAGATGCATCCTTGCTAAATCCTCCCCTTTAATACCATTCTACAAGGGCATTCACCTTTGATCTTCGCAGGGGTAAACGATGAATTACGAGGTAGCTTGCACGTTTAAACGTAAACTAAGGGGATACCTTAAATTGTGATTTGGTCCTTGTACATCCCGAGCAAAATTCTTTTCCGAGTTACTTCGAAAGGAGAACAAGTCACGATACAGTTTTTCATATAATATTTAAGAAAATTATGGTTCCGCCGGTATAAGAAGATTTACTTATCATATAGCTGTGTAATGTCGGATACGTTATTCTAAATGGCGATCAATAGCTTGAAACGTTAAATAAATAATTGTCACGAAAGTCAACGTACAGTTCGCTCCAATAATTTTGAACAGTGGGCCGATATTCCTGTTCGTGAGTGAACGCAGATACGAATCGGAGGATTCTAACGGAGCGTGATGCAGCTTATATGCCATGTTGTGCAGAACGTGTAAGCAATTCTCTGCACCTGCAGCCAGAACTGTCATCCTGGTAAACGGTACTTGCAATAACTTATACTTCGTATGTACTACGTCCCACTGTTAACCTACATAGGAATAAACTGTTGTACAACTTCCGACTCCGCAGACCTAGAGACAAACGTGAAAGTTTGCTTCGTTGTTCAAGCCAAAAAAATGAGTGAATGACCAAGATGCTTGAAGACGAAGAAGTAAGGGTGAAATTCGTATCTGCAAGAGGAATGTGGATCAATGACGTAATCGAATTGTCAGGATCCATATAACCGTAACAATTTCTGATGTACAGATGTCGTAATGATTTATGACGATCCAAAGTAAGAAGAAAAGGAAAGATTTGATTGTCGATAACTTTCCAGCCTCTTTGTCGCGACACACTGGGGGAAAAAAAATTCTTACCCCTTTGCGATGATTAACTGAGCGTTTAACGAGAAAAGTTTTTGATGAAAAACATGAAAATCCCACCACCCAAAATACCCACCGTAGTTTTGTTTATGTTCAAAGATGCTGGGAAATCACGAGGATGACTCGACTTCCAGTAACTTTCGTTTATTCTTGTATATGGATTTTAACTGTGCTGATCGAACTTGGCAAGCTTTGAAAAAACATTTATCAATTTTCACCCAGATAAAAATAGTAGAGAATAAAGTTATAGTGTATCATGAACGATTTATAATGTTGCTTGTAATCACTTTAGCGAATACTATAGATTTGCTTTGCGTGTTTTCCGATGCTGCTTTATGTCCGGAGTATATCGATTAATAATTTGCAACATCAAGTAGGGGAAATACCGAGGATAACAAATGCGAAAATTTAACTTGTAATTTTAGGGTATGACGTTTACACAAACCAAAGAGGCTGCTTTGAATTTACTATGAATATTTCGAGACTCACGTGACTAGTGCTTGAACGATAATCGATCAATCAATATCGATTAAGATCGACAGCGTTTGCTATTACTTTTCCATTATTGGTTTTCATATACTGAAAATTTTATCCTTTCAGGAGTGAAAACCAATTCCGGTATAAAATATGTCACGTATTTGTATAACATGAATAATTATTATTTACGTAATCGTTACGTTCAGTTGCGAATCCAATGGAAATATACTGGATTACTGTGCTAAGTGCATTGCGTAATCAAGTACAGAGAAGTTGGAAGCAATCTTTTTGAAATTCGCCAATCTTTTTTTATCGCGAATTCAAGTTTTACAGGCAGGGCAACGTCTGACTCTTCTACTCATAGCCACTCTATTTTCTTTTTTTTTTATTCAAAGCTCTTTAAACCTGCTGATTAAATGGAAATTAATAATAGACTATGTATATGTAACAGTCCTAAAACTTTATTTCCATTTAGAAAATACAATGATTTAAAGGTCTTTATTACGTCACGCATGTATTGTCTTTGAGTACCGTAACTTCTTGACATTTATATGAAATTTGAAATATTTCATGTCTTTTACAGCATCTCAGACAGATATCGGATAAAATTTGAATCACTAATGCATTATAAAATGTAATTCTTCCAGTGCATTCGACTTTATCGTGCAGCTCGTAAGAACTGAGCGCCAGTCTGACAATGACACTAAAACGAAGAATCCTTATCTTCAATTTCATATGCAGAATTTTTCTACCCATCGCAAACAACAATATCCACGCCGATATTTCCAGACATCACTGAAGAGCGATCGTTAGCTTCTTATTGCCCAGATAGGTATAATAAAATAATGCAGTTTTTATATGTTTTACGATAAAAAACTTTTTTTAATTATAATTTCGCGGTTGAGTAGGAAAAAAATTATGAAACAAAACAATCCCCATATCGTGCCAATGTTCAGTAAGGTGATGGACCAGGGGAAGGGACAGAGTGGAGGCCGAAAAAACGTCGATGGTAAAAAGTTCGATTAATATTCGAAAATGTAACGACAGCTGTTCGAGGGGACTATCCAAGGGATGCTTTAATAACACGCCCCTAACGTTATCCATCAAACTCACGTCATTGAAACGCGACGATTCATTTCGCGATAATTTTATAAAGAGAGTCTCTCGAAAATGTTGTATCACTGTGTAAAATTTTCAGAATTTAGTACAACACTCGAGAGTTCTTCGTTAGGAAAGGCAACTCGACGAAATTCGCAAAGTTTGCTCATTTGTCGGCGTCTCATGAGAATTGCCGACAAGCTCAAATGTCACGGCATCATGGAGGCCAGATGGCATAGATAACCCCAAATTGAGATTGAGCTGGAAAATGTGTCTTCGCTCCCTTTTTCTCTATTTCCCTCACGGAATCGCGTGTTCGCTTGACCGCATAAGAACTGATTTAACTGAATGGCCTCAGATTCCGATTAATTCCCAGAATTAAATGAACTGAATAATTGGGAATATCAATTCCGTCAAGTAACATAATTATCCTTATGCATTGTGAGGTTGAAAATGGCTCAAATGCACAGAGATAATTTTTCATTAAAAATTACCGTAAAATTCACGTTAATCACGAGACATCATGATATTTCATAATATATAATATTACCTATATATTTAAGAGCAACTCACAAAAATATACTAAAAAGTAAGCATGACAGGTCAGCTTTTATTGAACTGTTTGAAGGGACGACTCGAGGGAAAAGATAAGAGTTATCAATAAGAGTAGGCAATTAAGATAAACATGGAATTGACTACATCTCGATACCAGGGATGTCACAGGGGTATCATTGGACTTGTTTATCGCTCGACTTTTAGAAGACGAAATGCCCGGATGTTTCATTTTCTGCAGCCATCTTTATGGATCATTCGACGTCTTTACTGCGACAAGTATTATACGATCATTGTCCGAGGTTTACGGGCAGTCGTAGTTTTACTAGTTTTCAGTCGAATAGTTCGTCTATTGTTATGCTCAAGAAATTCTGTAAAGTGTAAAGTAAAAAAAGTCGTTCGACCATATAGAAAGCGTTAGCAATAAAATCAATTCGATTCCCTCTCACTAAAAATTCCTGCACGATTTAACAACGCGCATCCTGCTTACTTTATCACCCGATACCACAGATACCCTTTGCTACCGGATATCTTAAAAAAGTATCTAAAACTTGGAATAATAAATCAACAGCACTACCGAGCATCGGGATAGAATTTGGCAAACTGCCCTAGTGGGCTTTCCCTTTACACTTAGTCAATTTTACTCCTTTTGTTATCGAACCTCCAATCCACGATTGGCTCAGTATCGTAATAATACATTCCAATTCGAGAATAACAGTCACACCCTATAGACTATACAGCTGCTCGTGAACCATAGTGACGCGAAAATCCCAATTGGTGCCAACTGTGGCAGCAGTGGTGATTCTTTTTATTGAGCTGATAAAAAAGAAACTGGGACAGATGTAACTGCTCGAGTATTTCCGTATATCGGGTCGATAGGCTATAGCGTTCTGAGCTATTTCCGATGAGAAGTGCATATCATTACGTTTCGCACTGTTGTTTCCTTTCTTGATTTCTTTCTCCATGAAATTCCCACCAAACGGCATCTTTTCGTAAGTAAATGGGTACACTTGGCAACGTCGTTAGCAGTTGTGCAAGTTCATGTCGTTTCTCCAACTGCCGAGACCAGCAATTTACTCTTACATTTCTTTTCCTATTTCCTACCCCTTTATTAGCCATAAGCTTCACGTTAGAACAGCCAGTCGAATTATTTCCAAGTATTCTTGAAAACGTCTAATGCCATTTTTTTTCCCAATTACCCTTACCACCACTATTCATATTTTTCGCGCTGTTCGCCTGTACTTAAATTAATTATCTAACTTATATACGACGGCGGAAAAATCTGCGAAATTACGAACGAAGATTCTAAACGTTTTTCAACCTGGGTCAAAGTTCACCTTATTATCGATATTTTTACTAAGTCCCGTAACAATTACACGGTAATAGCTTCCCTCTGCACGGCACTTCCATTCGCCTAACGTCCTTTTAATTTACTAATGGAGTCAAAAGTACGCCTGACCGTTCGTTAAAAGAGAAGCCGCCAAATATAATTATTATTAATAATTACGGTAATGCGATACACGTCCTACATAGTTATTAGCCGGTCGCGCTTGTTATGAGAATCCAATTTTTTTACTTATGTGTTATACTAACATAAGAAAACCACATTCTTAATGAATGAACTAAAAATTTATTTGATCACATTTATTCGGATTTCTTTCTATTTCAAACATTTTTCACAAAAATCTAAACTTATCCCTATCTCGTACATTGACTTGCTTTATCTTTCTATTACTGACTGTGCGAGCGGATGAGAGGTTTGCAATTATCAGTGATCATTATAGCTTTCCAGGCAGTATGACTTTAATTGCTTTATACTTTACGATACGTTTAATTGGCTCCTAACAATTTTCGCATGGCCATCTTTACAGTGACGCTAAAACATCTTCTATCCTGATGGGTAATGGCTTAATGGCTCTCACTCACACACATATGATAATCGAATGACGATAACGTTCGCGGATTCAGAATTATAATTGTTTAATGTAACTTCAGAATAAGCTATTAGCGTAGAATCTAATAGTCAATTTGACGATATAGTATATCACTCGATAATCGATTTCCTAATTTCAATTTTTTTTTATTTATTTTTTTTTATTATCTCATATAGACGTTCGAGAAAGTGGCTTTGCTCTCGCTGTTGCGATATCTTGATTATTGTTAACAGCAGGCAACCGTATAATAGGATTATATATATACTTTATGTACACTAGAGTATGTATACTTTCATTTCGCTGGGGAAATAAAAGTGTGAAACTATTGTTCTTAAGAATTCATCATACTTTTCCATCTCCTGAGAAATTTTTTATTTTTGAGCCACAACCTCATTCGAGTGAATGATGTATAGTGCGATGAATATGTTTGCGTAGAAAATTTTCTTGTGAATAAATTTTTGCTAAAAGTAATTAATGATTTTTCATTGATATTCATTGATTTACCACAGATTGCCCTTGGCGAAAAACCATTCGTTATGGGAAACTTTTTTGCGGGCTATTCATGAATTATTCAATTTCAAATAATTTATCGTAAAAAAGGAATACATGGGAAAATATTACATAATTAGGGATAAACAAATGTATACTTGATCGATGAAAATATTTATCAAAATAGTTTTGGATTTTCAATGTGATTATTTATCTTTTTTTTTTCAATCTTTATTACACGGATTTGTAGTAACCAGGAGAGCAAGGAATAATTTTTATCAAAAATTTAGTTTTACATCATAAGAGAATGAGACATGAGCGCCCCATGATGAGTATTCGCGAAAACCACAGAAAAGCCAACGGTTACGTACCGACAGAAGAATCACATTTGTCCTTTAAGTTCCAGCGCAAACTTCGGACTGTAGAAAGTTATCCGGTAGCGAAGACACTATCATAGAATTCTGTTTTACCGACGGCGAACGTACATATCATAAGAGCATATTCCAAATGCACCAGAGTGCATTTCCTTGTTAAAGATCAATCACAAAATATCTTTAGTAAGTGCATTCTCTCGGCTGTTACTTTATGCAAGAAAAATAGTACGTCCTAAAACACTATTTTTTAATATAAATTTGATTAACGATCCTTGAAAAAATTTTGATTTATATCATTATGAAATATTTGTGGAGCCAATTATCTATAAAGGCAATGGCAATATTAATGCGAAAATATGAAATATGGCTCAATAGGGTATCAGTGCAATTATCGGAATACCATTGCGTTGATACATGACCCAAACTCTCTGAAATCGATAATTATTGGCTGGAATCGATGGAAGCAGATTTAACTACCCGATATAGTGTGTTAAAGCGGAAATTTGTCCAGTCATAAGTTTACGTATATAGTACTACATTATTGAAGCTACTAATATTCAGAATCGTTAAATTCTACCGGGCGTTAAAAGACGACATATATAAAATAGCGTCGTAAAATACTTTTGCAGTACGAAAAATGCACGGATATTTGTCCTACTTGAATGAGGTCCATGATAATCATGAAAAAGTTTATGAATAATAACTTGTACGCTTTCTCAAATTAATCTTAATGATACTGACTATCGCTATCTTCGTGCCACGAATTGATCTAGTATGTTTCGAAGGATGTCAGGATAAATCAGGTTATTGAGGCACAACACGTATACATATACATTGCATATTTTTTAAAAGATACTACTAAAAAGTAGCATGCATAAATCTCGTCTTTATTATGCCCGTTGGCAACTCAATTTGTTTTTACGGTAGCGACCTTTCGCCCGATTCCTCTTGATTGTCGATACCTCTAAAGATTTATAGGACTGCAACTTTTAATTAACGTATCTTACAACTCAAAAGTTGGTCCGAGCCTTATTTCGGTAGTCGGCAATCCCAACGTTGAATACGACATGAAGTAATATGAATTAATGAATTCCGGTAAAAAAATGACTAACAAAAATGAATTATAAAAAAACTGCCCCTAACAGTGGTTAAGAGTAATAAAACTAATAAATAAAATTGATGAAATAATTTCTAAAAAAAGTTGTCATAAAAAATTCGAAGTCTCTCAAAGAACTGAAAAGAAGGTGCAAAGAGGCGGAAAGGACCAGATTTATATGTATATAAGCAGTCTCTATTCTATCTGTAACTTTGAGATTAATAGTGCTATAGAAGAATCTGAAGACGATTGATACGTAAACGTTGTCGAGAAGTGTCTAGGGAAATTTGATAAATGAAACTTGGCTCCGCGAGTTTTACAAACCACAGATGCACCACCAGTTGCAGCGGATGCAGCTGCAACGTTGCATCAGAGCTAAGTTAAGAGAAACTTTAAAAGCTCTTAACAGTACTTTCGAGTAGTATGCGATAACAGTAGTGAATAACGATAACAGCCACCTAGAGGTATACCGTGTACCGAGTGGCCAAAATAAAGCCTGCAAAGATTGTAAAACAACCCCTACCCCCCCCCCCCTTCAAAAGCAAAAAACAACCCCCATATTAATACCCTGTCCCGGATTTATGTATAGTACTCAACATGCTATAGATACTTAAATAAGGAGTTGATTAACTCATGGGATGAAAGTCTCTGGTGTCCTTGGGTATGAAAATGGCGCTGACGTTGGCGGAATTAATTTGACGAACAAAAGTAGAAGACTGATGTTCAGGGATTAGTGAAGTTAAGCCAAAGGATCGAGGATTTACATTCTTAATTACATGGAAACGTGATGTTCTACTTATTCGAAAGCTTCACTTTTTGAAATCTCAAGCTGTATCCGCTTCTTCTGAAATTCTCATGAAAATTCCACCACCTCCCTATATTCTTCACATTATAGCGCGCGCGCAAGAAAGAGCGAGAGAGAGAGACAGAGTAAACGACAAGGAACATAAACACTTTTGAGATACGCGTATGAAGAGCATACGAAAAAAAAAAAAAAACTTCTTATAGGTAATCTTCTTACTTGCTTTACGTAATACCAACGTGTCAGCATGAGAGGTTGTGTCCGAGGTGTGAAACATAAAGATAGGTTTTACGGCCCTAGAGCGAGTCTTGCGTTATACTGTACCAAGAGGCAAACCTGAAGACTACCCGGGCAGCGCCAGGACATCGTGGGGACATTGGACTAGCACTAGATTGTAGAAACCACCATAGCAATCTACCAACTGGGGAAAAGTGAGAGTGAATGTGGTATAAGGGGTCGAGGAGGCTGCTGCACCGGCGACGAGATGCGCTCAGCACTCTCCGGGGTGCCGTTTCGTTTTACACTAAAATCCGTCCACGAGGTTGTGACTCGAAAAAAAAATCTCTCGTCTTGTCTCTTTTTCTTTTTATATATGTATATATAGAGCAAGAAAAAGATTGTATCTATCTTAGTAAATTGGAAGAAGACTGTATGTGTCCTTTCGCAATATACTTCCGGTCAGCACTCTTGTTCGTTTGCAATGTTTGAGTTACGAGGGAATTTTCAGATGGGAATATATTTTCAGGATTTCAGATGGGGAATGGGGCTTCAGGGAAATGGGGATGGGGGGTTAACTATTTATGGAGAAGTGTATTAGCGGTTTTTCAAAATAAGTCATCAGGCGGTTCGACAGACTCTTTATCATTTTTAACGATCAATCAATTACGATATCTTAATTTACTTCGTTATCGACGTACCTAACTTTTCATTGTAAGTCGTCATATTAATTCGGGCTCAATAATCACAATATCACGTACGAGCGACCCAGACAAAAATACCAAATATTATTTGCAATGAATATAAAAATATGCAAAATGCATCCTATGCAATTCTATGCAAATTTCTAATATTCATCCGATCTGTGTATACTGAAATATTTTTTGCATCAGAGCCACTGTAAATATATTTCCTACAAATATTTCACCCTCCACCACGTCATTATGTAGATTTATATCTAGGAAGGTAGTCAACGTGGAACATGAGATCGGATCACAGCTCGCACTTTCGAGTTACGGTGCAACCAGGGAAATACGCCATCGTCCTCAATCACTGCTCCCCTGTAGGAAAGCAAAGAGAGGTCAGTGAACTCGTTTAGAGATCTCAGAAGCTGGTTTCATTTCGTCCCGGATATGCATACGATGAAGCGCCTATCTCAGCAGAATCTACCATCAATCACAGTCAAGTATCTGCCGCCATATCAAACTGACAATACCGGCATCGACTTAAATGACATTTTATAATGTTTTCCTCATCTGGACAACCCTTCGCAATCTGTGACATCGTCATAATGAGTTTTCCCCATCCCATCTGTTGAAGCACCGTGGAATTTCAAATGACGGAAATGACGTAACGACTCGAACGCTAATATAACAGCATATATGTATATGTATATACCTATATTTAGTGACAATCCTATATCTATATTTAGTGACAATAAAAGTGTATACGATAATAGATTTTAAAATGTCACACATGGTTCACAGTAGACATTGGTAGAAATACTTTTGTACGGATAGAAAGTGTCGTACGGTTGGATTTTGCGTAGATTACGAGAGAGCGTTTCCGTTCTCATGGAATTTTGCGATATCCCATTAATTCCCTTTTTATTGTTCTTCGCGGTATCGTTATCGCTCGTCTCGTAAATTCACGCGAGAAGAAGACAAGATAGCGTCGTATGACAGCGATTGCATCCTTCGCTCGTTCGCGGCATAGAATTACGAGTGTTCAGTCCGTCATTTCCTTTTTTTTTCGTTCCTCCTCGTAAAACTTTATGAAAACCGTAAGAATTCCATGATCGGCCAAAATTTTATTATCTGTGAATAACGAAGAGAAAATTCATCTGTCGGAATTGAAGTATCGTAACGACCACGTTCGTTAATTTTTTTCAGTCTCAATTTCACTTATATCAAATCCTTTTGATTATCCGAATTATTTTTAGTCCTTGAAACAGAACGAGAAAAAAATAGTAATAATTGGGGAGACTCTCAAGTTAACTGTACGAAATCACATGGATCTCATGTGAAAAATACTTTTCGTCGTAAGGGCAGGTGAGTAGGAAGAAATCGGAGAAAAAAATGTTGGAAAAAATCATGAAATTGATCCGCGTCAGCCTACCCGTTAAGCAGAGTGAAAGAGACCTTCGTCAAAAATGAAACTTTGTGAGTAAATGAAAAGTGTGAGGGAAAGGGGATGGGAGAATGAGAAACGATCGAAGAAAAGATGAAAGAGAAGGAGAGAGTTTGTGAAAAGTTCTACTCGCAATATTCGGCACGGATATCATCCCTCAGAGAATGTCAAAATAGGAGGGACAAAGTCGTCGCGCAGAATCCTCAGCTGTTTCCCGTGAATCACCACTCTGATGTATTCGGTTGAGCAACGCAGAAACGTAATGACGATACATTATCGTAAACGCAGCGAAGCTATCGTTCGTCCTTTCCTTTCTTATAGTAATGCAATTCAGCTTTACGGTGTACAATTTTATTTTTGCACAGGATTTACGATTCGTCGCATAAAATAGCTTCTTACGTTACGTATTTCCCTAGTATTTCGTATAAATTCCACAAGTCCCAATAAGGAGACACAAGCATATTCAGAAAAATCGCCACATTCGTACTTCAGTTAAATATATCGTACGTGTATACTAAAATTGAAAAAAAATCGCAAATAATTTTCAGTTACGCAAATTTGAAATGAATCATAAAAATGTATTGTTACTGTTATCATACAAAATTCTGTCTCTTTTCGTGTTTTGCGTCCTATTTATAGGTTCTATGGCCTTTGGCTTATCTTTGACTTGAGATAGTATTTAAAAGATAGTATCACGAGGAAGAATAGAGATATTGAATCGAAGCAATCGAATCGTCCAACAATCCAATGATCTTGGACGTAGTTTAAATTTTCAACTGAACATACCTTTAGCATGATATTCTCATATTAGTCATAAAATTATCATATAAGACAGATACTTTTTAATCTACGTGAAAAAAAGCAGATGAGATACGCAAGGCATTTCTACTTAAGGAACGATTTACAATTTATGGCAGTTTTTTACTGCAATTCCTTTGTTGAAAAACCGCCGCTCATATTTTATGCATTGACAGTCACTACTTTGTATTTTAATCGTGAGGCTATCGATCCTGTTTATAAGTAAATGCCCTGGACCATGGCAATAATTTGCTTTTAAAATCGCAAACACACGATATATTTTAATATACGACAGCGAGGTAAAAATATATTCTCGAAAAATCGTAAATCTTAATATACATTTTTTATTATATTATTAACACATATCACTAACCGGTATGTTGATGACTGCGACGAACCACAGTGTTACATTAATAGGTATGTTATATTAGAAAATTTAATGAGGTAATTAGCAGATTATAAATTAGTAGATATAATTATATAATATCATATATGTATAATAAAGTACTTCGCGTACAGTTGCTGTCATATATACATATATACCTTGATGATCCACGCGGTCAGAGGACTCTCTGAAAATAAACCGAGTGTCCGATAAATGTCCAACGTTATGGCAAAGCTACAGGATGTTGAGCGAAATACTCACGACCCATCTTCTTGCTAATTAGTCATTATTTATTTAAAATCCGAGTCCTGACACAGCGTGATAATTAGCGCGACAAATGCGCTGCTCCTCGTAGCACACAAATTGACGGGCGTGCGATCGGCGGTAACTTCGCCGGCAAACGAAACCGGAAATTCATATAGACTGACCGTATAGAAATAAGCGTAAGACGCGACAGAATTTTCGCATCGCCGCGAATCGATGCTATAAAATGCTTTGTACCAGTTTCATCCGTAGCTTATATAAAATGTCGAGAATTTTAACGATAAAGATCGAGCACTTCGAGGATTTAATTCATTTCCGTTCAATAGCGATACTCCATCATTCTGGAATGAATTGATACATGGATCATCCGTAATCATTTTGTAGTACACCATTCGTACAGAATTTCTCGAAAATGTGTGGATTTTTAACGACTCAAAATACTTGCTAAAGATCGCGAAAATAATTTCGCTTATATTTTACGTAATTTAAAAATAATTTTTCATATCCATTAATATTTTTCTTTTTTTATCTCATTACAAGTGTTATTCGATCACGCTAATTATAGTCAGTGAGTATCGCGAATTAAATGTCACTTCAAAAATTAAACGAAAAAAAATGTTCCACGAAATTTTTATCGAGTCGAAAAGTTTTTTCAAAGTTATGAGAAAATTATATATATGTTCCAGTGAGCGTTCCTAAAGAACGTGGTATAGCTATCACTTGGCGATTATATATGTATGTACCTGTTCCCATAAAAAATTAGAGCATTTCTTTTGGATTCCGCCTTGCATTCCGGTTATACGTCACCAGCAGCCATTGCCACCATAAAGCATATTTACGTCTGGAAATAATTGGCGAGCTCGAAAGATGCTGGGGTAAGGGAACGTGGAGCTAGCACAGATCGAGGTCTGTACTGGCCTCTATGTTGTCAGTCTATGCTATTCCATGCTACTATTCTCTATACTGTTCTGCACACCTTGGGAAAAAGGAACGGTGAGCAGAAGGACAATGCACGCTAATTGAACGCAAAGCCTCCACTGAAATATGCTGCTCCACTTTTCCTCAAGCTATTACAGCACTCGGTTTCGCTGAACGGCGACGCCATAAAATGCGAATCGTCCAAGACTATCCGAACTATTTCATTGTAAAAGTCATTCATCGGATCGACTATAGAGAATGACTGTTTCATCACGGTATATTTTATTTATCAATATTTTACAGTGAATGTCATTATTGTGGAGTTACGTATATACTTTTAAAAAATTTAATATAATTTAATTCGTCATTACGTCATTAGATTACGAATGTATAGGTAACTCTTTTTTTCTCAATCGTTATTAGTATTGGCAAAATGTATTTCACTCAATGAGATCGACTAGACTAAAAAATTTCAGTCGCTGATCAGCAAACGAGACTACGTGGAAAAGACGGAGGCAAAGCTCGCCAAGGAATTTCGACACTCGTAAATTATAATTATTCTTCGCTGTCCGCTACTCGTGGCTCGAGGAACATTAGACACTTTAGTCACGTGTTAACGATCTTCTGTAAGTCCACGGATTAGTTTGAGAAATCTCGAAAATCAGTATCCCACTGTACGACACATGGATTTGAAACCCAGCCACACGAACATGATTCTGATAAAGACAGGAATAAGAAAAATTATATCTAATCAAAATATCTACAACATATCCACGTTATCCGTCCTATCAACAATTCAGTCCAGTTTAATGTATAAAGTCCTTCTATACCACCTTCAACATGCTGAAATGACAGACAGCAATAAAAGAATTCAATGGACCCAATTTGTCCCAAATCTCTTTGAGTCTTTCAATATCAAAGCTCTCGTTCGGTAACGCGCACCAAAATGAACCAATCAGTACGAAAATCAAAGGAAGTAACGAAAATGTCAAAGTGATCTGATGATAAAGGACGTAGAAAAAAAATTGACGAAACTAAAACATAATATATCTCTATATGTATTTTCAAGTCGTGTGACGTGGTTAATATATGAAACACCTGGGAGAAATTTACTAACCGCGTGGCTTTGCGAAGCACGTGTGCACGTATGAAAGGTACGCATGCTCCGAAGGATTTAAAGACAATGTGCTGTATCGGTGCTTTCCTGCGGTAGGTTACTGTAGTAGATACGGTAGGTAGGAAGAGTAGGAAGGGTAGGAAGAGTAGGTTTGAGTAGGTTGAAGTAAAGGAGGTGGAGGAGATAGAGGAGCGCAGAGTCGGCCCGTAAGCCGCATATCCGTGGTTTCCTCGGTAGGTGCTGCTCGGATCGTTGGACGAGCATCAGTCGGCCGACTTCGCGCGATACGTTGCGTCACAGGCCACCGCGAATTTCGTATCCTTGCGCCGATATCCTCGTGTTCTCCATTATTCATTCTCGTCTTGGATATTTTGACAGGTTATCCTTGCTCCTTATAATCGTTGCATTGTCACGTGACTGCACATTTTTCTTTACATTTCTGATCGGTGAATCAAATGTTGAAGAGAGATTTAGGTAATTTTTCAATTTCTTTATCGTAACCGTTCTTACGAATCGTATTCAAAAATTACATTTACATTCATCTATATTTCCGTGAAAAAGTGGGAAAGTTAGGTGAACAAGAAATTCAGTTCTCGGGACATGTGTGACTAGCCAAGATCTTTCAGTCAAGTTTTTCAAGATGTATAATAATTTATTTTTCGATTTGACTAACAGTCTTAATTTTATTTTTTAAAAAGTTGATATTTTTTCATTTTTGGAATGACGGATGATTTTACTGCTAAAGAGTTTATACTGTATGTAGACTATGGTATGAGTAACTGGAACTCTGTATGAGGCAAGATACTTTATACGCCTTCCGTATACTGCGATTGTCTTCTAATTTATTAAACGATCAACCGGTATCAGCCGATCGTATTGTTTACGAGCCGTAACAAAAAATAAAAGTAACTCCCGATCGTTTCTCTTTATGTTCTTTACTTTGTCGGGGATACTGTCGCTTCCACTAATGGCATTGCACGATCGGTTGAATGTGGTTACACTAGAAATGTATGGTGACATTTAGCAGTGAAAACAATTAAATTTGACCACTGGTCCACGAAATGTAATAAAAGATCAATTTCGTACTGCACTGAATATTCGAATGACACCTGATGTCGGTTGCGGTAAAAAATTAAGAAAAAAAAAAATGAAAAAGAACAGAACCCATTTTCGATGCAATTAGCAATATTTTCTCGTAATGCATTTAGAAGGGGAACCCATAAAAACTTATGAAATAATAGCAGTTAAGCCGGTTTGACAAATGAAGTCAATTAAAATCGTTTAATATTCAATGAAATGCCAAATACCCATATGATACTTATAATCGACATTTTATCAGTTTTCATTTTATAATACAAACAGATAACTCATGTGAAGTTTGCTGATCTGCTTAGGATTAAATAAAATCGAAAGTTCGATTCAACTCTAGCAACTCGCGTATCTCGTTAGTATAAACTTTAAATTGTGGGAAAACTTGTCTGCAAGTTAGCAAAAATGTTTTGACAGCTCTTAATTGTTTACTGTCTCTCCAGATTTGTTTTTAAACTTTCTCCGCGTTTGGAATGAAGAAAAATATATATATATACATATAGTTCTGAGACCTCGCCTCCTGATGATCGAGCAATTTTGTTTTTTTAATTATACTGCACAGTTCCGTTTAATTACAAAACGATACATTTAAATTTATTTCTCAATACGTAAATTTTACGTAGGAAATCTGGTGCTTGAAATATTAAAAAAGATTTTCTAAGAATGTGTTTCTTTTCAATCGGCTTATAAAGTTACTTAAAAAAACTGCTTTATGCATTGTTTCACGAGTGATATAAAGATATCTGTAATATCGCATGCAAAGCTTTTTTTTCAATAGCTTTAACTATTTCTGACACGTTACTACATGGATGACTTATCTGTTTCATTACCATAGATAACAATAGATAACGTTGTATCAGAATCGTTAACATCAAATATTTATAATTCACTTAAATTTTTCATTTAATTCATTTATGAAAAATTAAACTAGTTATAACAATATGACGATAAAGCATGAAAGATTATTTAATTTCATTAATCAGATAGCACAATGCGTCTATGCTGAAAGGATGCAGTGTCGGTAAATGCTGATACTGAGTTCAACCAAGAATAATTAACGCTTTTGGCACGTGCATTACGCCACAGAGTGATATGCGAATATAAACGCTAGTCATTGATTATTCTCATTAATTTTTATGATGACGTTAAAACCCGTAATGATAGCCGTATTAAAAAAAAAAAACTAGATCCAGAAAGATGTCTTTCAAAATTGTAATCCAGTGGCAATTATCGTTTACGAGACTTGACAGTTTAATGAAAAACGCAATTGTCATCCCTGGTATTATTGTCCGTATAAATTCTCACGAAACGCAACGTATGTGGGGTGTGGAACGATTAAATTTTATTTCGGTGTTAAACGCTCAAACGTCCCAAGCACGTTGTTAACGCAGAAGCCGTAGCGGCTGCTTGATGTTATAACGCAAAATTTTACCGCCGCCATTCAATTCACAATTGTTTATCTTCGACGTTACATGGATGAAGTAATTGATCGTTATAATACATCTTTCAGGTTGTTTCGGATATTCCATCAAATTGGTATTTAACAGTGACTTTCATATGCTAGAAATCCAAAAGTTTATAAAATACTACATATCGATCAAATAAATTAAAAATCACCGATATCCCTGATTCGCCTTGAAAATATAATCAAAACCCTGTTACAATAATTAATCGATTACGTCAGAGGCAGCTAGAAATGGTTTTCAAAATATATTATAATACATCCGTCTTCCAAAAAATGTTGCAAAACTTATATTGAAAATAAATATCAGATAACAAGTCTTTCACAAAAAAGAAATAAAAAAAATTCAAAATACTGATTGAGAGATCTTAGCCTTACAATATCTACTGCATTATTAGATAACTAATTGTTTATGAAAAAAAAAATAGAATTATCCAAAATGACCAAAGGAAATTAAACTATAGCATATTGTAAATTAACGAAGTGCATAGTACAGCCAGTAAATGCATCGCATGAAACTGCACTTTACAAGATCGAGCGATCTAACGATGAGAAAAGGCTCAGGAACGTAGTTTGCTCGAAATCGAGTGTTTCCGTGTGATGTCAATATCTCGAGCGCAATCTTGGCCACTATTGGGCGCGGGCGGAAACTGCGTCGCCGGGGCGGAAGTTCCTCAAGAAGCGACGAAGCCAGCTGAGGAGATATCCACGAAGAAGGCACTTACCGGAATCGCAGGTTCCCAGGTCCAAGCCAGGAGGCTGTTACGCAGACATTATTATCCTGAGGGAGGCTGGGGATGGGTTATAGCTGTCGTTGGGACTCTCGTACACCTTTTGGGACCAGGATTGCAACTTTCAGGACCTGCCACTCTCACGGCGCCAGCTACTGTCAAGTTTCACCATCAGCCCATTTACACTGCAGGTATATAATTATAACTGACTTGTTGGTCTACCCTTCGTTGCTTCTTTTTAACTTATTGTTTTCACCTTACACGTTTTATTGCCTGTCACAATCTGGCACTATTTTTTAAATTTTTACAATTAAGACGGCAAGTGCTGATCAGATTGAATAATACAGGTGAATCCAAAAATTAATTATTATACATTTAATTCATATAGAACCCCTGACTAAATACTGTTTATCCACTATCGTAGTGGACTGTATAAAATCGTGGAAAAATATTATTCTCTATCATTTTGTAATTCATGCATTTGAAATTACATTGGTTAAAACGTAAGAGCGCTGATTTTTAAACAAAGTATTAAGAGAGCCTTTAAAAAACTAAGAAAAGCTTAAGCATATCGTGTCAGATCGCAGAAAGAATGAGCCATTTTTTCCATCACCGGTTCTTCTGCTTTCAGCCCTTACCGAAATAGAACCTGAAGAAGCTTTGCGTTTTTGCATGATACAGGGATTAGCTAAGGATCCTTCTTCTAATCCGCTCTCCTTGCTATCAAGTATTCTTCAGCGCTATTTCCTCTCATTCCGCACAGAAAAAAAATATATAACCATGTAAATAAATATAATATATATACATTCGATCGATAAAGAATTCCGTGTTTTGCCGATATCAAAAGAAAACTTCAATGTTATCTTTCCAAAAGTTTTCTCACATCCCAAGCCAACGTTTCCATTTGCCAGAGGTTATGTTCCCTCTGCCTAAAGTGGTCAAAACTTCGACCTACGAACCGCAGATTTAGCCATCTTTACTTTCTCCAATATCGTCAAGATTATACTGTATAGTACGTTGCGTTGAACATTCAACCCCAAATTATTCGATTCATCCCAATAGAAACATTTGATCTCATTGCTAGATTAGGCTAAAGAAACCTTCAGCCAAGCAAAGCAATCGATCGCTGATATATATAGAGAAGCCACGAGTCGAAATTCCGCTTGGTCCCTTCTATTACGTCCAGTAGCTGTCAGGCAGGGGTAGATACACGTGGCATCGATTTATTTGGAATATAAATATGAAAAGATAGAACATGAGCTGAATGCTGATTACTGTTAGAAAACGAAATCATATAACCCTGATGTGCTAAAAATATTTGTCGGCCAACAGCTAAAAGACCATTACAGAAACTCTTTCATTTTCTTATACAACGAAAATTGATAAGGATCCTCGTACCCCGATAATGCGCTTTTAACGAATCACACGTCCGATTAAGAAATTTAAAAAAGATACATGGCCGGAGATACCGAGGCGTAAACTTTCCGAAGAAATATCGCAGTAGTTGCGCGGGTCAGTTTTCATAAATTACAACCCCCCACGGAGCTCACGATAAAAGGGTTCAAAGTTGAGTTCAGGTTTTTGGTAAAACGAAGCAACGCTTGTAGTGAAAAGTTTCGTGTACTTTTTTTACACTTACTACATAGCAGCCATTTTTATTTTCTATTCTCATGCAGTAACTTACGAAATCAATAGTAATAAGAGTTTTAGAAGAATTGGAAAATCTCATCGTACCATGAGAACAAGAGATTAACGACCAAATCTCGTTTGGTCCAGTTGGCATCCCTTAGTGCAGAAACTGCATTTACTCGCAGACACATAGGTGAATGCGAGATCATTCATCTCTCTCTCTCTGCTGTTTCCGTGATTCTGAACGATAATCGTTACCGGCAGGATGCGCAGCCAAACGCGAGAACAGATAACCGAAAATTACGATTATGCATATCGTTCCAACTGAAGACGCAGTAAAGGCGTGATTACATGTACGTATCGAGATAATGATAATTTTGAAAAAGGTGGAATTAACAAAAAAAAATAATACTAATCCCAAAGACACCATTCTTCCCAAGACCATCGAACAGCCGTGATTTACTTTCTAATGGATCCTCGAGGGGTTTAGACAGATCCAATGGCATGTATGGGGGAATTCTTGGGAATCCTATAGAATGAAACAGGGAACCCTTCTCACTTTGGAGTTCCTTTGTAATCGAACGCAATGACGTTTACTCTTTATCTCAGTAGAGGGTCCAAACTTGCTCGAAATTACGGCATTCGTATGCTAAACACGTTACAGCAGAACGACTTCCTTCCTGCCAGTTAATTCATGAACCTGTGTGATATCCCTGGAATGAGAAGATCAATGAGATTTTTCCTTTTGAGGAATGCTACAGTGCTAATTTCATATAATATAAAAAGTTCGTAAACCCCTTGACTGTTTCCATCTCGACTCCTGAAACTTAAATAAGCAGTGAAAAGTTTCCAAATCAAACAATCAAATGTATTTTGTGTCTGAATGTCAAGCATATATCTTGAAAATGCAGAAAGTGCAATTTTCAAACTGACGACGTCAAAATTTAATTAAGCTTTTAAGATAGGACTTCAAAAGTTTTTGTCCACAAAATATCGAGGCCCGTTCTGTCGCGCGGTGTATATGGAACTGAAGCACGCGAATTGCATAAGAAACCACAGTAAGTGCTCGGAGCGAGTGAATTTATGGTGATTGGGTTCGCATTGCGGATTCCGCTTGCTTGTGCAATTTTTTTTCCCCTCTTGATACTATCGTATGCGAAGGCAGCGACACGATGCAGTTCAGTGGGGCGTACATATGTTTCTTTAAAATTAAGAATTTCCTCCCGCGCTATATGCTAATCAGACGTCGCAGCCAAGTGAAAGAATCGCTGGCGTCCATTCGAGATACGCCTTTATGTGCCAACCGCAAGTACCAATCAGTCACTTAATTACAAGAACGCCTTAATGAGTATACCACTATAAGTTCAGGATGCCGAAATCTTAAAGAATTCTGTACTAACCAATCACAATTAGGGTTAAGATTCGGTAATAATTGTTGCCGCCAATAAAGGCGGATGCCACTCAAGTTTTAATTAGAATGAACGCCTTCTGCGAACTTTAAGACGATACCGCTGTTTTAATTAACTTTTTGGCCATAGATCAGACATGAGGATTGTAGTATCCCGACGAAAATTTCATACATTTTATCTATATATATATTTTGTCACTCGTCAGCCAGCGAGCTAGTATCAATTTTATTATACTGGTATGTACTCACCTTAAAGCAATGGATCCCTCAGCGCAGATTCGATGACTGTTTAAATTAGGATTTTTCTTCAGTCCTCGTCATCGAATAAAAATATTTTTATTACACCAGCTCGATGCGTGCGGCTTCTGTACAGCAGTGTATCGAATTCCATCATGGCAATAAACCGATGAGTTACGAGACCCAGGAGGAATCAGGATATGATGAAGAAGCCGCGTTCACTAGCGTCCAACTGCAAAGAGAAATAAAAGTGCACTGGAGTTATTTATCACCTTTGACATTTTTCGAAAATACCGTGACTCCTCGGTCTTTGTTCGTACCCCACTTAGCGTGAACTGTGTGTATTTTTCAAATCGTAGTACAAGCTCGATATCGATTGTTAGCTAGACATAAATAATAGTTATGACAAATCTTATAATTATCATTGATAAAATCTAGAATTCTTAAGGGACAAAGAAAATGTGGAAAAAAAATAAGATAACAGACATTAAAAGAGCAGAATAGGATGTCAACCGGAGCCCATAAGAAGCAGCCAATCGCGTACGTTATGCCGATCCAATCGAGGTTCATAAATTGATCAGAGGTGCCGCTGCCGTCGGCAATGAGGATTGCGGCTACTTCAAAGGGAAATGGTTTCGATCAATTTGGAGCACGTAGGTGTAATATACTATATGTTATGTTATGTCGAATCTCGCACCTCCACTCCACCCATTAAAAGAGCACACCTTAGAAGATCCCTCTTCTCGTCCTGACATTTCCCTTTTGTCAAGAGAACTCGAATTCCTGCCGAACCACGAAATAGCTCTATAACTGACACATCCTCAGATTTTCTATTCCCAGGACGATGATTCTCAATCGATCAAACGTCCGATCTCACTTGCTCTTCCAACCTATACGTATCTCACGAGATGAAATCAACATTACATATACATATAAATATGTGTATATTGAATTTATAAATCTCACTAAAATATTCATCTATATTGCTATTGTCATGATACGTTGTTATTCCAATTTTTAATCGTGATATATTATTATTATCATATATGTATGACAAAAATAGTGATGATATTCTCTGATATGTTCGACTTGCTATGTATAACGTGATAACACTCAATATACTCGAGTTATTCGTTTTTATACGATCTCATTGATCGATATAGCTCTGATCGTTGAATAGGGATCGAATAATCAAAGATTCTACATGGATGATTTTCGCACGAATGTCATGGGACTATTCGGAGCCATCTGGAACAGGCTTTAAAAATGATTTACTTGCCGCATTACGTAGGCAAGGGGCCATAGCTCGTATTTCCCAGAAATAGTCCATTAACTCTCGGGACCAAGGCAGTAGCGGGTCAATATTGCCGCGAAATAGGAAATGATCGCAAGGAGTTTCGGTGGATTAGCATTTGACGATTAATCAGAGGGAGCCGTCTTTGTCGGATTTTCTGCATAAATAAGTGTAAAGCGAAACAGACCCCCGGCGTTTTACCAAATCTTTCCGCCATAGACCTAGCAACGGTCGACGATTATATTCGAAGCACGAAGTAGGCCTGATTATCTTTAATTAATGTACCTTTTTAAAAAAAAAAAACATTTTAAAAAACATTAATAGTCTGCACCTCCTAATTTTATCATTAACTATACATATGCCGCGTGAATTTTAATGTGTAAAATAATTTTAATCCTACCCAATAGTTAGGCAATGATTTTCTACTTCGAATTAACAATACTCCAGTTGATCTATGATCGCTATCAATGTCAAGGGATGTGATTGAGCTAAAGGATATCGCGGAAACTGCTATTCGCGTGATTCCTAAAATGCCCATAAAAGGAGATACCCTACTCGAAAGCTCAGCTAAGGAGAAGGGAATATAGCCCGAGGAAAATTAATGTTCGACATTCCTGTCGAAATCTAAATCTGGTCCTCCTTGCTGACGTTAAGGGATGAGAAGAATTTACGATATACAAAGCGGAAGTTTCACTTGGTTACTTTTCAAAAAAAAAAAACGAAAATAACGGATTTTTATTATTTCCGAGTATCTATAGTCCCCTTTCGCGATAACCCTTAGGATTCATGTAGAAAAAAATTTGCAAAGAAAGGCATTCTGGTCATCAGGAATAACAAGAATATTGATATGAAAATCTGGGGAAACTCCTCAAGTACCATAGTGGTGCTGAGAATTTTAATGCCAGAATGACTCTACGTAAGCCGTGTGTTCGTGGCCAAGATTGGTTAAAGATATTTCGAATTTGGATCAGATGATTTTTCGAACACTTGTCATATGAAGGCCATTGGTTTTATCAATCTGGTTAAATTGATTTTTATTTTTACATTTCGATCATGACATAATCTTCCTTTCAAAAGGTATACTGACAATGAAGCTATTGACATAAGATATATCATTGATTCCTTACCGAGCTGTGTGAATACATTTGCATCTATTTGCTTTAGCCTCCTGAGTAGCAATCTCTTTATTAATGCATCTATTGATCTCTCTGAGAACATTCGATCTGGAGTATCGGTATGACATCAAATGTTAATCAATATTTAATTGAAAGACTGTCACTCAGTCATGACATCTCATTGTCCCTGAAACTGAATATAAAATGCAGTTTAGTTTAACAAACTTAAATTGTACAATCTTAAAATCGTTAAATCACGTCAAAAAGAATTATTTTTCATAAATTTCAATGTTTCTCATCAGTCTATATAGTCGGTATGATTTGATTGATAATTAATTGTAATAACGTTTTATGTATTATCCCATTACTTAACAATACACATCGAAGTTATTGCCAATTGGCGCAATAATAGTGCAATTATTTTGCAAAAAGAATACGTTGGTCGTTAAAATGTGCAAATATGCAATTGACTGGTAAGAAGAAGGTCGTAGTAAAGAAATTAGCATAACATTGTATAGCTATTAACTTGCTACATATGTATAACTAACGCACTGTAAAAATAATGCCACAAGTATTAGCCGCCTTTGAGAGGCAAATTGCAACAATATTTCAACCACCTCGACTTTTCGTAAATGTTAAAATCAAGAAAACTCTGCCGCTCGTATGTGTCGCGAATGATAAATTGGCAATATAACCGTACATACGCGTTACGGACTAACGTGTTTAATTTTCCGAATTTTATCTCATATTCGTGATATGTATCTTTCGATACATAAGTCGTGCATCAACCCAAATTATAATATTATATATAATATAATTATCATAAAACTCGCGATAGCAAGTAAAAATCATAATTAAAAAAGCCATTTTCAAATGGAATTAATATTACATCAGATACAATAGCAATGAATTGTACATAATAATTTCGCCTCATATTTACGAAAAATGTTCCGTGTACAAAAATGCCTCTTCAAAAATATAACTCGAAATGCAGCAAAAAGAATTGTATTCCTACTTTCGTGAAAATGGTCGGACACGGGAAACGATATGCGAAAAGTTTTCTTATAAAATAAATGTTTCCTGCAGCTCACGTGCAATCCACTTCTTGATATTTTTGCGACAGTGAAAGTTCCACTATAAAAAAAATGTCTGTAACTATTTGGAAAATCCGAAATCCGCATACACAGAATACTCGTGCTTATGTCATACCGAAAGTGAAATCGTGAGGGAGGCGGACACTTTCGTCTCCCTTCGGTGAATTCACTCGGAAGTAAGTTTCGGATTCACGGGCAGACATTTAAGATGGTAGGTAAATAGTTATTCTATATATGGGAAAAACAGCTGCCAGCTGATAATGCGTCTAGGGGATATAGATTTAAACAAATTTCATTCTATCACCTACCCTGGACCATTATATTTCCATAAGACTCAAAAGTTCGATAAATAAAAGATACTTTCGATTTAACATAATTTCAAAATTACGTAAAATACGTTAATTCGACTCATGATCACCCCTACAGCCCACCCCAATGAAAATGAAAATCGATCTTATAAACGAAATATTTTTTCTCACCTGTTATAACTTCAGACGACCTTAATCACATGCGTAAGATAAATTGGCTTTTAAGATTACGGCCAGACCTTCTAAGGGTGGCTATTTAAATTACGTCCTAATGACTTGATAATCGTTGCAAAGTCGTTTGCAATGAACTCTGGATTGTTATTATTATCGTTATAGCAGTTGACGTAAATGAAGATCCTAAATGATCAGTTATTCGAATGTCGAGTATTAAATTGACGTAATAACGATTCGATTAACCCTTCATTTCTTGGTCCTTTAATACGAAAATTCAAGAATTATGTAGCATCAGGCAGAAATGGCTTTCCAGATAATTCTCTCTGCTGGTAGAGGACTGTCATCGCGTTCAACTAATTGCCAGTGACTGATCCACTGACACTGATTGAAACGACGAGCTCTCTGAAGGCTCGGAGAAAAGTGACGTCTGAAAACGAGGGTCTTGAGACGTAAGGACATTATTCTGTGTTAAAGGGTTCGTCTCCATTGAACTGAATTTACTTATTGGCTTTCTGCTCGACGTTTTTTGAGCTACCACGAAAGTTTTCAGATATACGTTATGTATCTTTAACCAATACACGAAATTTTGAATTTTTTAAATTATTTGATCGATTAAAAATATCAATCTCTTTTATAAATTTATTTTAGAAAAAAAAAACAGTTTATTTTTATACGTATTACTAAACATTCTTTTTTTTTCATGTAGGTTTTTCAATTAACGTGATAAACTACTTTAATTTTGGAAGAAGTCATTACCATATGTGAATCCTGTTACTAACGAGAATGCGTAAATCGGAACGACTAATTTCCGTGCACGTTCCACGTTACGCCAGTGATTAATTTAATGCGTCACATAAACTTACGTGACAGAATCCAGGAGGAAATTCAAGTAGTGAATGAGCGTGAAGTAAACGCAAGTAATTTGTAGCTCGCTTGATTCAGGAAACTCTCTATCAAAGTGATCAAAGAAATTTTTGAACGTCGTATCCTCCACGTTTCAATTTCATACGTAATCTGAAAGCACAGTAAAAATTTGGTCTAACTTATTATATCCGTCGTGCATTTTGCTATTGAGCTTCTTCAGAGAAAATTATTAAAGTTTCGCACAAAGCGTTAAAAGATTTAGAAAAATTACTATTGATTCATCTCGACTTAAAGATGAGCGTACCGAGAGAATTTCACAGGAGACTTTCTCCATGAAGATCAATGCTAGATTGGTGACTCGCGAAAGTCTGCCAATATGATCAGTCATATTGCAATATGAAATTTTGGGACAGAGAGAAAGAGAAAGAAGAGAGGACAAATAAGTTTTAATGAAAAAATCAATGTTAACAAAACTTAACTGTAATTGGCGCGGTTGATTAAATTTCGCAATTTTCCAAGAGAATGCTCAGCAATTTGCTTAACTTAAAGTTAAAGCTATTTATAACTGATGACAATAAATACTCATCACCAGCAAACAAACACGATAAATGTTTGCGTTACGTGGCACTTACCTAAAAGGAAGAATGCATTACGTGCCTAAAGGTGAAGAAAAAAAAAACTCTGCGCAAACAGGTTTCAAGTAAAAGGACCGAGTTGTACGATCGCGCGAAAAACCGGCTCACCGCAAATATCGAAAAAGCACGACCGGAAAGTAGTAGTAAAAAGGTAATCGATATTTCCTCACCTTCGTCCAAACTTGGCAAACAGCCTTGACAAAGGTACGAAGTTATAGCGTCCATGATCCGACAGGCGGCACATGAAGATTCCGATTGCAATCGTCCATCCCTCTATATTCGGTCAGATCGATGAGATCGAATTTTTTTGCACGCGCAACAGAAATTCATTTAACTTGCGTCATACTCGACTTCGCGTCAGCCTCGTGCACCGTAAATTTTCTGTGGACCGGAAGTGCAACGGTAACAGGAAACGAATGCATCTACCCTGCCGGTCCAGCAACATCTGGAAACACAAGTAATAACGTATAAGTCACACACGTTAAAAGTAAGCCAAGCTAAAGTAAACCGAGTGCATAGTTTTTCATTCCTTTAATCTAGCCGTCCCAGTCGGACACTCTTGTAGAATTTCTAAGTGACGACGAGACTTCAGAGAAAAATATCCGATCAAAAGAAACAGTCGCCATGTTCATTTTTTGATGCCACGATATTTTCGTGCTCGATCGAATCTTTCGCGGCGAGCGAAAAAAAAACGTCTTTTCGTCTCTTAGTTAGTAATACCGTTTCGCGCGTTAAATGCGTGCAAACGCATAAACCAAAGTTTTCGAATTGGTAGAAGTATCATACCTGAGAAAATCGAATGCTGCATCTGCAACTCGATTACCAAGTTAAATGAAGGCATTGCAGATCTGCGGAACAACCAAACCTAAAGAGACTGTAAAATGAGGATTTCGCCTCTTATTCTAATGACAGGCTTAATTAGGAAAGTTGAATCGTCATTTGGCCCTGCATTGTGGTTTAGCGGACCATTACTAACTGCAATAAAATCACGGACACTCCAAGTGCTGCAGATTACGGTTTATTCAGGGTGCATATATCCGTGGTGATAGGACTAATCGTTTATACATGCAAAAAAATGCATACGACAAATCAACATAGATAAATAATAAGAAAATATTTTTAAAAAAAAGTATATTTCCAAAAAAGCTGTTCCTTCCAAAATTTATTAATAGCATCATCAATAAATATTTCCCGGTACCACACTAACTAATGGCCGGCTAAAGTTTTTTTTCACTGGATAATAAATACACCGTTATCTTATCTCAAAGTGTGCTTAACTGCATTGATGCATTGGATGCTGCGGTGCAACACGTAAGCCCAAAGATGTACTTTAAGCACTAACATAAAATACAAAACCGCATTCAGACTTGCCGAGATAAAACAATTAATTTCTATATCTCCCTACGTAAAATGCATCTCTCCCCTTATCTTTTTTCTCATTCGCAATAAGTTCTTGCCGAAAATATAATTTTAACCGAATATTAATGAGGAGTCCTCGGAACACAGAGAAAACAATCCGCCGCGTATCTTGTACGCGTATGCATCCGAATACACATGTGGTTTACGTATACGTGCATTTCATACTGAATTTGACCTTCGGCGCGGAGACCATGTAGAGAGCACATATGCCGTACACATAAATTCCAACGGATCAAGATCCTCTCCCGATTCTGTCTCTCAGGTACAGTCTTACTCCAAAAGGGAACTGAACTTTTCTTCCCAGTGGGAGATCAAATCTGTCATGCGTTGCAATGTGCATATTCGACATGACAGACTTATGCTTTTGCATTCATATCTCTTTGCCGGAATGCACCACGATGCATCAACAGTTTGACTCTACAGAGAATAAATACAGGCTCCGTGCAGAAGGCACGTGCCGTGTAGTTATATAAAGCAACAAAACCGAATGCGTTACCCGTTACATGAATGGCGGTAATCAGTCATGTCATTGTTGGATTTTTCAGCTACCATAATAATATTTCAAAAAAGAGCAAACAATGACTGAACTGAAATTTGATATCAGTAAAAAGAATCCATAACACCGATAACCGACACGTGTTGCTGGATGACGTGTACATAGATACACGACAGTTTGAATTTGACGAATTTTCAAAATCAACGATAGATTGACAGTTATTTTTTTTGGAAAATAACAAAATAATTTAGTTTCAACGTGTAGTAAAACAAAACGAATCTTGTTATGAAGGTCGAGCCGCGTCTCGTTAAATTGTATCAGTGACAAGGGATGTAGCTAATTGGGTACAGGGAAATGTAATTATTACGAAAATATTTGAGTGAATTATTATATTTTTCTGTTTTATTTTATTTTAATACAGGTTTTGGTTCGTGTACAATGTTTGGCACGACTTATTTTTTTTATCAATGGATATAAATTTATTATGAGAATAAGTTTATATTTTAGCATATTCACTAACATGCCGCGTGTGACGCTTCGCGTCTTGCCGAGATACATATATGAAAGTTTTTTGCCGAATAAAGTTCTCTCTGCCTTTCGCATTCCCTTTATGAGAAATATTCGTCACGCCAAACTGACAGCCCGCGAACTTTATCTCCTTACCAGTCTTGGCAATATTAACGATAGTTTGACTGTATTGTTTGCACTTTTTTTTTATTTACGTGAAGGATCTTACAGAAAGGATATACATATGTAGAGCCCGAAAAAAAGTAAATATTTTCAAAGTAGATATGGTGTCAAAAAAGTTCTTATGTTACGCAACATATATAAAAATCGCGTGCAATAGCAAAGGATGACCTTGCCAAAATAATTATTCGTTACGCACTCTCGCAAAAAAGGAGGACGGTCCTGTTAAACGAGGATGTTCTCATTTTCGCAGATATCAGAGAGCTTAATTATAAAACATGACAACGTTTTTCTCACTGACGCAGTCTAGGAGGCCATTAAGGTTTCCTTCTAGCCTCCAGTCGATCAATCAGTCAGGCCGTGATCGAGCCCTAATCAAATTAACTCGGTTATCCACTATTCCGTAAAAAAAAAAGTGTAATAACACCAAACAGCATCGTGTATCTTTTATACTACAGTGAAAAATCCCTATAATCGAATAGAACTAACAAATATACACGTGATCGTATGGATATCAAAATTTATAATAATTTCTTATCAATAATCAAAATTCATATCAAAATTCGTTTAGATTTTAGTGCATCCACTTTTACCCTGGTATTTTGCTTTAACCGTTTAAATTTCACCCTCGCTTATTTTAACGTTCAATTTGGCATTTTAACACTGCTTCGCACGTCGTTGTTAAAAGATTGAATTCAAAATATACTTAAAAAAAAATTAGAAAATTATAACAAGTTCCACAGTCACCCTCTTTTGACTAAGGGATGAATTTGACGCTCACAGCATTCTAGTGCTGGATCACAGGCGTACAATATGTACGGACATTCTATTACAAAGTGAAATAGCTTGTCGACAATTTTCATAAAATTACATCGAACATTTACCAAAAAAAAAATTCATATCTACTTCTTACGCAGTAAGGTATGCCATATTTATGAAATTTATTTCATTTAGTACGTAAAAAACATAACCTAACTATTACGTGAATTTACCTGGATACATATATTTTTATCAATACACGATATTAGTCTGCACAATATATTTCATGGCACGTGGGAATATACCTTTCCATGCGCATTTTCAGATATACTTACCAACCCATCGTATACACTTGTATAGAAAAATACGATTTCAAGGTAGAGAGCACGGAAAATAATTTATGAAGCGCCATAAATAGATGGAAAATATTTTTCATATTTACATTCGTCATACGTGCGCTCATGGTTAACCCCACCTCCCACTCTTACGCCCGTACTGGTTTCCGAAAGTTGTTAAAGGGCCTCCCCCTCTAGCAACCCTCCCACGGGCTGAATGGAGTAGGGAACGAATCTGACAAATTCCTATGACAGAGACAAATTAAATTCAATAGCGAATTCGTGGTAAAAATATATTTCGCAGTTTAACCCTTTTAATATAATTCTCTTTAAAAATTCAAAAGGGAGAAGTGCGATTACTTCGTTATAAAATTAAACTTATGTCCGAACGTTTCCTCTGATATTATAAATTGCACTCGGAATGAGACTTGTGATAAATAACGATTTTTTACCATGAACAAACTATATCGAATATCTGTTATGACGTTGCAATGGAAACGTAAAAAAAAAAGTTATTTAACTCGAGTTTACGACATTGTGATTCCCATTCTTTTGCATACGTATTCGCATACCATCGGAGCCATCTTCTTTTCGCTCTTAAGCAATAAACATTCAATATACGATAAGTTATCGTAAAATTTTACGCAAAACTGGCATATGTATAGTTGGCATTATGGGAAATCGATATCTGCAAAGTGATATTTTTCCATTTTTAATACCACTGGACGCATTACGTCTTAAACTCTTGGATTCAGTTTTTATTTTTTCAAAAGAACTGTCAGAATTCCCCTAAACGATACAATCACGTAATCGTGAAGGATACTAGCAGTGTTTTTACAAAAAGTTCAAAAACCGGCATAATTTTCCAAATAAATTGAAAAATATTTTCAAATATTTTACATGTATTGACAGAATTTTTTTCTTAGGGAATAATTTCCACTTCTTTAATCCTTTTTATACAACATCCATTGTCAAGCAGTTATTAAACGAAACCATTTGATCTTGATCCCGTTATAAAGCTAACCCAGGCGCATTTTGACAAAAGCTGTTTCTGGAAGATACAAAAATGCTTTCATCGCTACTATCAAATCAAACGGTTGCAGGATGAGGGGACGTGAAAAAAAAAGAAGCTAACATCAAATATTGCTCGGTGGGACGCGAGAAGCGGGAAGCGAGAGTGATATCGGTTTACCCTCGAAAATCCCAAAGGAGCCCCAAAACAAGCTGCCATCTCTTCCATGTTCCAGACTTCTTTCATTCATCCCACCACGTCCTTCCTTGCAGGGGGAGAGAAATACGAAGATTATCCCGTGGGATAATGCGTAGCATTTTTAATGATTACGCAAGACTTCAGAGCAATCGTGTACGAAATCCCAAAAGCCTCTTCACAGTTTAAAGCATTTAAAGAGTCAAGAGATACAGGTACACTGTACATGTAGCTCTAAGAAACAAAAAAGGAGATAAAAGATGACACATTTCTACGAACTTTAAAAATTAAAATTGAATTATGGCTTAGGGATTGTAAAAATAAAAAAAAATTTTTTAATCTTCCAAGAGAATTTTTTTATCTACTTGTCAGTCCATTTTTCTTTTTCTAACGATATCATTTTATGCTAGGTCTCAGGCGCTTTAGGTATCTTTAATAAAAGTCGTAAATAAATTATAACCCTTCATAAATAAAAACCGTTTCGCATCTAGTCCCATTCGAAAAAAATCCATGTCAAGTTTTATCGAAGTTTCCATTGTTGTCGCTCTAAACGGATACTAGTAGGCTGCTGGTCTTGTCAGTCGATCAGTATGAACGTGCAGTTTGAAAAATAGGTTTACTCCTTCAGGGATATGTTGGTTGGCGCTCTTTAATGATGATGAATGTTAAAATAAGCTAAGTGGAAACGATACTGGATGATCAACTTAAAAAAATACTGATACACTGCCGAAAGGATTTTTCGGTTTAGAATAAGATGTATAATTTGATAAAAAAACGTGATGATTAGCAAAGGGGCTGGTCAATCATAGATAAAAACTAATTACGGTTTTGAAAGAAAGTGGTTCATTTTGGAAAAGTGGTCATATCTGTCTCGCATATAATATTTAAATAATGCATCAGTAGAAACATTTTGTCTCCTTTAAGCTGGACATAAAGTTTTTACGAGAGCACAAGATTAACCCGATTCTTGTCTTAGCATTAGGTCACTGTACTGGGCAAACTTTTTTCTTGTGGTTAAACTAGTTTCGCGAAGACGAAACTTAGTGCAAACTTCACGATGCAATAATGTTTATCTCTAACCCCGTGCATTAGGCATTTCTTCCTTACGTGTTTCCAGAGTTCTCGCAAAACGTATTATTTAGGAACGTCGCGCGTTGACTCTGACTGGGTGCAAGAAATTGGACAGTTAATAATATCAACCTGGCGAACTTGAGTATTTGCGATGGTTAGGAATACGACCATTTAGATAACATCAGACAAAATACTTTCATCTTCTGATGGTGCCAGAACGTACTTGAAATATTGCATCAATTGTGGATAATGCAGAATCCTATCAGGTAACATACTTGCCATGAATCATTACACAATCGCCATGGACGTTCACTGTATAGATTTCATGGAAAATGGGCATAACATTTTTTTCAACTATGAAACTTTAATTGCAAGCAGTAAATGTCATGAATTAGTCAAAATTTTCGTTCGATTTTCCTACATATCCGCCAACTGTACGATCAACAATGTAATTTGTTACCTGGAGTGTGAACGCATGACGCATTTCCTTCCTTCCTTTCCTTATGGCTGCCTCCTCCAATGAGGAGATGTGCCAGTATGACGCATATCAGGATTGATTCTGAAGTACAAAGCTGTGAAAGCTTCTTTCCAATAGACTTGTTTCTAGCGAAATTTTCAAGCCTCGGATGCCCAGTCTTGTAGTTAATGGCGACTAACTGCTGGCTGCGCACGACCGAGTGTATCTCGTCCGTGTTAACGAAATACCTGTAGCAACTGGCAGATGGCAGCACTCTCGATGACGCGGTAGTACTTCAAACTTCCGCGAATACACGGCAGTGACTACGCGGGAATACCTAGTCTATCATCAGTCAACACCATCGATTACTTTCACAGTGAACGGTTGTCGATAAAGTAGGGATCATAAAACTACATATAAAAATACCTAGAAATTCGCAATACCGACGAATAATCAAATGATTACGTAAAATATTCTAATTCGACTTAGAACGTTAACAAAATCACAAAGCGACATTAGGCAATTGAAAATGTGTTGCAAATAATTGTGCAATTTCAAAAAGAAACATGTGTAACTTCTTTATATAATCCACACAACAGGCTTGATAAACCGTATCGCGTCTTTGCATACTCTTTCGTCTAATCCCACTGTAATCCGTCTAACGCAAACTTGTAATACAGTCGATGGTATAAATGAGCATGCAAATGATCGGTAAGCCGTGACCAATCCGAGATGGAAAAGATTTTTTTTTCCACATGTGTCTTGCTATTCACATTGATCGACGATTGGCATCATGTATCGAAGAAACAGTTCGTTTCACAAGACCCTTTCGACTACCTTAAATGGATTGAATACCGCTAGCCCGAAAGATTGTCGAATGCCGCGTGACGGCTAAATACAGATTGGCGTTTCGGTAAACAGCGAATAAATAAAAGGACACGAGTAAATTCGCATGCGACGCGGCGGTAAATAAATGATCGCGAAACCTCGTGAAAGAAAACGATGATCCTTCCTGTTCCCAGAATCGCCAGCATCGCATTACTGCGCAAACTCCAATCGTTATTATTAAAGTACGAGCAAATTGGAGCGCGCGCTGGCATTTTTTTACCAAAATGTATTACGTAATGGCTTGATTTTCGTACGAGGCCGGCAATTCCTTGTAATTGAACAAAATTACAGTTCAGCATCGACAAATCACTCGTGCGCTAGCCTCTCGACGTTAATAAATCCGTAACGGCTACCGCATTACGATATACCACAAGCATCAATTCGTTCCAGGACGATATTCAGAGCATTCTCCTTATTAATATAAAATAAGAATGATCAATGTACCTAGTAATCCAATTTCGAAAAAGTGCCGTTCTCAAAAGTTTTCCAGGCAATGACCAATTGCATTGAAGTAAAGTACACAGATGTAATCTCGCAGAGAGTGGTACGTTATATACAAGACACGGGGTATACTGTCGCAATGTCAAAGGAGCCCGATAAAAGCTGATTTCGTGTGAAAATCCGTGCAAAGGATAACAAGACCTTACGAAAGAAAAAAAAAGTATAAATGAACAAGAGATTCAGTTATGCGAGAACTAAGAAGGAGAAAGAAGAACACTCACCTCTCCCGGCCAATCATGGCGATTGCCTCCCTTGCATGATTTTCCTAATATAAAAGCTGCGTAGAAAATATAAAGCGTTCCTGCCTTGACGTCTCTCGGCGAATTACACGGGAAATTTTACGAGGGCTCAGAAATGGAAGTTTGTATTCGTAAAAAGGTTGCACGTGGTATAACGTCTAGCAAACCCAACCAGGATCCGTACACTCATAAGCGCGACTCTATACCAGCATAATCCTTTTGACTTATTTCGCAAAGTAATTGAATCCAAGCGCGACCCATTACTGCGATACGACACAGGCGTTATCCTTGAGACGCGATTTATACCGTGGCAAATTAATCCTTTATATTTCAACATTGAATCGTATTCCAGGAAGAATGCCAATTGAACGAAACCCTGTACTTGATTTACGAAAATTATCAAGACACGTGGTACCGTGCTACTGAAGTCTCTTACCACTTTTGCTAATGATGGGTTCTTGGAGATTATGCAATTTTATTCAATGGTAGACTGTAATTCGTACCACGTGTTTCCTAAGCCGAATATACTGAGATCTAGAAAAAAAAAAGTTTCAAACCACTATCTGTTTTGATTATGAATTACGAATAAAGGAACGTAACGTCGTGAGAATTGGTCATTTTTTGTCGTGGTGTAAAAAAGATTTTTTTACCCTTAATGAAATAATGATAAAAATCAATACTTGCGTATATTTTACATTTCGTCCTTGTTTTTATGAATACTTTGCTCGATAAGAGGTATGGTACAGATAGCCTCTTAGTACGGAACTTAAAGATACTTTACAAACCGGACCCCTATTGTTTATAATAGAACATAAAGCGATTTAACTGGCAGTTAGGCCGCCAAATTACTCCCCAGTCCCGACTGCCACGATAATATACAGTAGGTTTCAGTGTTGAGACTTTGAGGAACCACATAAAAATGAATTTATTTTACTTCGCTACGGTTCATTGCCAAGGGGGTGCAAACACGATAACAACCCTCGTAGCTGAGCAATGATTCGGGTAGAATAAATTATAAGTTAAGAGATCATCGAAGATCGCCTGATAAATAAAATGTAAAATGAAATTCTTCGCTTTTCTCTTTAAAACTTCTCCGAACACTCGAAGAGGCATCGTACAGGCTATGAATTTCAAAATCAAATATTTAAGATAATCTCTTTCCATTTGATAATCAATTGAGAATACTTGTGTGCCGTTTCCGGCAGGAAACCAAAAAAAGTGGTTGATCGTTGAAATTATCAAAAAATATTATTCGTCATGAAATATTGTCGACATAGTTTATGTTTTTCAAAATGGCAATGGAATATCTAATTCTAATTTAATATTCTCCCTCGGACCTCAAAATTCAGTTTACCCATGGAAAAGGACGACGTCGTTTCGCAGCCTTCATCGTGTGATTTATGTCCCCTGCCTACGGACTTTCTAAATGGCCAAAGTACTTCCAAAATGGACCATAAATAGAGCCAACTATAATATCCCAGCTAATAACACGCAACGGTTCTTATAAATCCGTCAAGATCACGACGATATCTGTGCGCTAGACAGAAAAACAACAGAAAGAGTCTTATCGGTACCTAGAACAAAAGAAAAAGGAATTTAACCGCGAGAGATAAGAGCCCAAGTAAAATTGCCTTCTCATTTATTACCATTGATCATTGAACGAACTTTCAAGGATATTTTATTAACGCGTTAAATCCATATCCTACAGTTTACACCTTAAAAATTCTATGGTGCTACTTGATTTCCTCGTTATCTCAGCATTCATCATTTTCTTCGACACCCACGGCACGTCATTTATCATTTTGAATTTTCTATCCGATCAAGAACACTCAGAACGAACCCGCAAGAATATAGATGACAGTAGAGCAGTGTTTCAACGTGATCTACATATGGTGGATCTCTAACAATCTTTTTGCGCAGATCAGCGCAAAAAGCGCAACTCGATTTTTCAAATTGTACCAACTCGAAAACCTTGACAATTTTGATAATCAGATAATTAAAATATTTCAAGCGTTCAACGTACCCACGTGGGTTTTGTAGGGATTCCAAGTAGGAAAAGCTAATCTCATTCTAATCCGAACACAGGAATATTCGGCGCACTGCTTGAAGCTGAAGTCTTCCGTGCTGCAACGGTGTCTCGCGCGTGACCGAACGAATGAAATTCTAGTAAATGACAGGACGCGATTGACCCAATTGTCAGCCGAAGATGAAGTCCAGCCAACCGGCGGTTTGAACTATTATAGGGCGAAGTTCTCAAAGTTTCACCGATAACGCAAGAGCATCTCTCCTCTCATTAGGGTCTTCATCCATGAAAGTGTCTGCATAGACAGCTAGGGATACTAGGGATTTTCCTGGGGTTGAATTTTCGGAACTTGTATTCATATCGAGGAAAATTTATTCCTGAGACTATTAATCACACTTCGCGCGGTTAGCAGTCATCTAGGCGCGTGGTTTCTCATGCTAGAAATAAGTGTCTCCAAGAGAACATCCGACAAGACTGAATTTATTTTCTAGCATAATATAAAACGCGTCTGCGTCATCGTTTCATTTTAAAATTATCTTCCATCTGTAGAAATTATTAAATAATCATTAAATCATGGAACAATTTTTGTCGTACGTCTCTGACTTGGGCTGACCTTATAAAGAAAAATTTTATTAGTGATCTATCATATAGACATACCTACTTACATGGAATCTGATAAATTTAAGTAAAACGTGATTCGAATGAGAAATTCCATGTCACATAACAAGATCTTTGTCTTTCATATTTTTAACTCAGGATGGAAATAGATTCCAGCGACTCGTTTACTGTCCCCTTATCGTACGGCCATAACCGCATGTTCAATTGCACAAAATTATACAGAAAAGTACAGTCTTGTCGGCAAATTCTTTCGGGTAATAATAAAAGGCTCCGCAGCACTCTTAAAAATGACTTTCCACTTGGTCCGATTGAGATCTCAATTCAGTGTACGTAAAATTACATCACTGAGAAGTACTGTCTCAGAATGTTCTCATTCGTCTGAGGATGATACACTATCATCCAAATCAATAGATACGTATTCGCACTTACCGTATTCAATGTCCAGAATTAACTTTTCTCTCAATTCCAATTTCTGTTCCTCGTTACGAACGAATTTCTCTAACTAAATTCCAATCGTTAATACTCTCGACATTTGTGAACGTCATAAGAGACATAAGATGGGGCGTTGAAAAAAAACATCACAAAGCCCTTCTCACTATTTCGCACAAAGAAAAGAAGCAGCCTCCCCGTAGACCAAGCTTTTCTTTTGAGATGAAATGATGACGATGGTGACCGATGACGAGGATATATTGCGCTCAGAATCAGTTGAGCGGCTCGTGCGCGACGAAGCGTCGAAGACGAGGGGTGACAGACTGCTGCGATAAGATAACAACTTTAATAGGCCGTTGGCATCCTCCTTTTCATCCCCTATGCTACGGAAGAAGGCACACAACATTATCCTAAAAAGTTTTGCCATAGCGACTCGCGAGACCCGCGCGAAGAAAATCGTCCCGGCTCGCTGGCTCTGCGGGATTTTCGGGACTAAACTCCGACGGAACTTTGTTTAGGTCGTATGTCAGGAGGAAGAGACATGGCTTCCTGGATTCTGAATAGCTCTTTAATGACCATTGATTTTGAAAAAAGAAATATCGATCTTGGGAGATCGATAAGATCGTTTGAAGAAAATACAAGCATAGACAGCAGAATTTTACGAAGTATTGTTAGACTCAACAACTTGTTGTATGAGATTTATTGGAAAGAAAACGTAAAAGCAAAGTTGGAAATTATCTTCGACATTGTTTTTCTTCCATACCTCCAATTCGGCACAATGATTGATGTGAAATGGATAAAGCACTGTCGGTGCGAGACGCAATGTTTTAGATCAGTTTGAAAAACTTTGAGGTTAACAACACTTCCTTTGGCAACTCAAATCACTGCACTTATAACTTCATGCTCACGAACATAAATCGTGTTACGATTCTCGAAACGTACCTAACCTGCAAATGAATACTTTACAAATTGAAGAACGTCGCGCAATGAAATATATGGTAACATAACCTATCTGCTTAATCACTGTTCAACCACTCACATTTCTCTGTACGCATGTAATCTCTTTAGAAATTGCATGGTTAATCTTCCGACTAAACGGTCAAGTATCGTTGTAGTCATTTGTTTTGTCTGACCAAAGAGCAACCAGATATACGTATGATGAGTAAACAAACTTGCGTACAAAATTGCTTGGTTACTTTTCTCGTTAACGGTACAAGACACGTAAGGATCGTCTAAAGTAGACTTGAACGAAGCACGAATCGGTATTTCAAAACGAGAGTGACGCGATAAATGAGCTGTCGACGTGTGCTCGAGAGGCTGTCCACGAATTTAACGCAAAAGATTCATGGACTAACGATAAAGTGGTGCGCGCAGTGGACTCTCGGGTCAACTAAGGCCACGTCAAGGAGGAGTTACCAACTGCTCGACGTTTCTGCCTCCTCGTCAGGCAAATAACCGACCGAAACTACTTTCGTGCATTTGCATAATTGTCAGTTGCCGAGACAACACGGTCTACGTTTGGGGAGGCACGCGCATCGTCCATAACAACCAGAGTCAATTGAGAAACTAAAAATTAACTAATTAACAAAAAAGGTATGATTAATTACACATATTTTTTAATTAATGATCGAACAAATCTCATACGAATTTTTCACGTCGTTAGCAATACTTTTAATGAATTTGATAAATCGTATAAACTATAAGTGCGTAATTTACAAGTATGAAAGTACACTTATTGAATTATAATAATAGACCCGAGTCTTTATTCAATTTATATAATTCAATCGTGGCAGTCGAGAGTATCCATTGTCTCGCGCACAGTATTACCTAAATCTGGCACAATGGCACGTACATAATCCGGGGAACATATTTCGGCGCATGTTCAACCGATCATGGAATATCAATTTATCCACATATGGCAAAACATGAATCTCGATCGGGATACCGGTTCCCTGCACTGAGCTTCCGTATAACGTGTAACTTGCTTCGGTAGTTTATCTTCTTGTCACTACCATGAATTTCTCTTGTATCCTCCGTGAAATTTTTTTTTACACCAGTTCCATCCCTTTCACGAAACTATCTCTGGATTTGGAATAACGTCATACAAATAAATGCTTACCGTTAGTATAATATTATTATACCAATTTATTTGCATAGCATAATTGATAACTGCACAGTATTTTTATGGACGTAACGTAATTTGGATTATCAGAACGATTACGTATGTGCATGCTTATAAGTGTATATATGTATTGTACACTTCTCTTTACCTTTGTATGCAAATTTAGCCTCTGCGTTATACATTGGAATCTGCTTATCGTATTCTATACGTGCAAGCGTACACCAGTGTACTGCACTGAATTTATATAAAGCACCTCAGACGGTCCTTACCCATAAAATAAGATCTGTCGGAGATAACGCGAAAGAATTTCAGCAAAAGTCGCGCTACTAAAATGTAAAAACTCTTCTCGCGGCGTCGCACCAGGATGCAGGCGCTCGTTAAATTACCGACGTTACTTAACGTTGCTCTGCGTTAATGCACCCTTCGCGAACATCTATAAACATTGCATTCTTACTGTTTTAGACGCCATAACCATTTTCGTCAAATTTATTTCCCCGAATGATGCTCATCCTCCTTGGTCCCGTAATCTAAATATGAAATCTGCTTGCGCCAAGCACCATTACGTCTCATACGTATGTCTATTTAACACGGAAAATGACGTACAATTTAAGAAATTACAAAAAGAACATGGCGTCGTTAATGATGAACGTTATTGTTCGATAAAATACCTACGTAAATTGTTCTGCGCTCTCGGAATGTCTAAGGGAACGTTAAGAAAAATTTGCATAAAATTTCTCACAGCTACGAGAGATTTCAACAGGGTGGTACTTTCAATAATGTACATTCCTTTAGAAAATAAGTAAAGTCAAGTTCGAAGTTCGCGAGATGCGAGGATAAAAAATAAAAGGGGTTCAAAAGTTCAAAAAAAAATCGGGTTCAAAAGTTTTGCTTTCCAAAAGTGATCACCGATGTAAGAATTCGAATGACTTCAGTTCCGTTTGCGCGGGGACAAAAGTTACTTCAGAACTTCTTAAATCCTATTATCTTTATCGTTGAATTGCAAGTATTTATTTTCTTTTTGTTCTCGTTGTCAAGATACGAAATATTAGGTTTGTTTTTTCGTTCGTCCGACAAGATTTTCTACAGTCAATAATTTTATCCGGACGAACCGGAAGTCGCTAACTGGGAAAAGTTGAAGAGAAATGAAAAGTCAGTACATACGCTATTGAAGTTTCTCACGCAACTGTGATTTTACGATCGCATTTGTCTTCATGGATTTGAATTTAAATTGGCAATTCGGATCTACTTTATGCACCAGTATTCACTGTGCATAAGCATAACCTTCTCTTTATCAAGTAGGAATACGTTACAGTCGAAAAATATCATTGAGCTCGTTTTCACTGATTTTCATATAATTTTTGTCATTTCCGTGAAAATGAATATAGCCAAATGAGGAATTGCATTTTTTTGTACCTTTCCTCGTCAACAACGTCATCCAATGTAATCTATGCACAATGATAATTTTTATACTGGCTGCAGCAATCCTTTCAGTTAAAACTCCTCGAGATTCGCTTTGGCTTTATTCCAAATGATTTTTTTTACTCTTGCCTCATTTTTTTTCAACTTTTTCCAAAAAGTATTTTCGTTTACGCTGTAACCACTCGACCAAATAGTGACGGTCTAATTCGTATGAATCTCAAGATTTACTAAGATCCGTATATATATTTTCGTTAGAGCTCTATAATTTTTCCTATTCGACGCTTCTACTCTACTTCCTGTATTTACACATTGACCCAGCTTACACAGCATAATGAATCTCGTAGGATCTACTCCTAGGAACAAAATGCAATGCACTAATCATCGAAAACGATCCACAATTTAAAAGTTATTTTTGAAAAACATCGTAAATACACATTTTAACGCGTCATTTAGAGAGCTACGTGCTTTCGTTTCATGTATCTTTACGATCCACATTGCAAGCTTGTTAATTCAATAATATTTCATTACAAACTTCACGCTGCTAGAACAATTCCAACCATCGTTATAAAAATCAATTAATACCTGTCACTATATATAACTGACTACGAATATCGGAAAAATGCCTATATTAATTAGCATAAAAAAAACAGTACAATTACACAAAATTAGAATACCCAAAGCTTCCGTAACGATACGTAAAACAATTTAAAAATACGAGATCTAATTTCGAAAATTCATTACAGGAAGTAGGTATTAGGCTACGAAATTTCTAAACAAAGACAACTTTGTTATCCCCATCCGACTAACCACCATGGATATTCGTAGTTTTTATAGTCGAATTTAATTGCCGGCAAGAATGCATTAAATTCTAACAGGCTAATCTCCAGTTACACTTTATTATAGATTCTTCAGTTTCTCACGGATACTTACGGTATCCATAAAAATCACAATTTACCATACTCCAACCGATTTCTGGAACGAGAGATCGTATTTAAGTGGTCCTAATCCAACAGCTTCATAAAATCGTGAGTCTGAGAATAGATCGTGTGAAAATAGCTACTGAGGGATTAATCGATTCTTTTCGATTCTGGGTGGTCAGACTTTTGGGATTTATGAAATTCTCTTGCACAATATATCTCCGTACATATTCACGAGATATTTCCGCGAAACGTAAGTCAACGCCTGTCCCAAGCGCAAACAGGTGGAAAAGAATTTCGCCTCGAGTCACATCCAGCCGTAAGAAAATCAGCACCATCACATTTTTTCTTCCCTTTAATCATCTTGTTAGCCGGCATGCAAAATACTTCTCGTATAATACCCACGTACATCTACTGTACGAACTGGGTTAATTAGGTGGAACCGCAGTTAAGAAGTGTGGAAAGTGCGAAAAATTATTGCAAGATAATCAATATTGATAATAGTGCAATAATATGGAATTATAAGACATAAGTACATATAATATCACTCAATGTAAAAGACACTTCAATAAAAGACAATAGAAGACAACATCGTTCCCGGAATATCGTACAAGCGAAAGAGAAATAAATATGAGCAGATTTTAAATTTCTAAAGGTACTGTACGAACCCTCTGAAAAAATTGACTGACACATTTCACTACTATAAATCTCAGTGAACTTAACTAATCGTAGGAGAGTTTAACCCCAACACTCCGAGCACACTAAATTTCTTAACTTAATCCAGCCGGATCGAAACTTAGGATTCTTTTTATTTGCCTCCAGAGTCAAAAAGGGGTGAAAATGGTTAAGCAAATCCTCCCTTACAACCCAAGATATTTTAACTTGAATTCGACCCTTTCCATCCACCCAGGCTAGGCAATTTTCTCCACTATTATTTTATCCTGCCTCGAATCAGAAACAGAATATCGAATACTATTATTAAACTAAAAATAAAAGTATAAATTATAACAAAAATTTTTTAAATTTTATCAAGAAGACAGGACAAGTCCAAAGCAACGGTATTCGTCATTCCAATTAGTCGAAACACGCAAAGCCCCTATATGCAAATTCGAACGTGCTTATTTCGCTACGTAAATTACAGGTACGAGCGTAACGAATGAAACATCAATAATGACTTAATCAAAAGGATCCAAATCGTCCCATATAAGTACAATCTATTAAAAAAATTAAGTAAATCCTCGTTACCGAGAGTTCGTGTTCCTGATTAAAAAAGAAGGTAACTTAACCCTTCGCCAAGCCCGATAAACTTATAAGAGGCATACAATTCTAACTTACTCACGCACATGCCATAATCGAAACTTTGATATAAAAAATCTAACGTGACCTAGATTAAAAGGACCCCTCTTAGGCATTCTCAATTACCCACGAATAGGAGTATCGAATCTCAAAACGGCTTTGCGCAATTCGTATTCTCGAGATAAATTACACACAATAGCTGAAATATATATTTTTTACAGGGTCACGCTCGTGATTCATGTGTCTCGAAATGACTTATTAATATCCACCTCCATAGGGATTCGTATGCACATACGAGTCCTCTGAAAATAAACTGAACGAGAAATATTATCCGTATTATTGGACAGGATGTGTTTTGTCACCTAATAGCTGTTAATTTATTTGTGTCACTGGAGCATGGAGAGTAAGAGAGCGGAAAGACAGGGAAGGAGCGGTAAGAGCAAGGGTGAGGAGAGGAGGGGGGGAAGAGCAGAATCATACGAGAGATCTGGTAGGGGCGGGAGGGGAAGGAACGGAGAAAATCAGAATGGAATAAAAAAAACAGGCCTGAAATAATTAATGATCGCGTAGGTTGTTCTACATGAGTTTTATGTGGAACAATGAAATTAATAAATTTAACAAGGAATTCGATATTTCATACCGATCTCAGTCCTGAGTCCTTCCATTAATCGGCACGTGGATCCACTCTGTACGATTTCAGATTCACGTCTGCTCCTTCCGCAAGAAGTGTCACGAAGTTACAATTGGAACGACACGAGCGTGTTTAAGAACCATTGAAATTTTTTATTATAGGGAATAAACTTAATTATGAATAACCGACTAATTAGTCGCCACGGTCTAAATCCCAGCTACCTTTTTAATCCACGACCGATTAATTCGTTTATTCAGCAATTAAATAATTGCTTAACAATTACGAGCCAAGGGATGAGCTTGACTCGTTGACGATAAACAATTATTTTCAGGGGGTAGGTGACACGTACCCAAGCGTGGAATTAGCTCGCTGTCGTTTCCGTACTAAAGTGGGTGAGATTTCGTAATTACAAGGGTCGCGTCAACGCAACCCCTGATTTACCGTTCGTGGGGATATGCTCCTCGTGGAAGGAGAAAAGGCCCACAAGAAAGATACAAATAGGGGAAAGGATAAAAGGGTGGAGGATAAAATCCTGGAAAGAAGCCACGAATTGGTAGATAATATATTTAGGGGTCGCAGCGAACAGTTTCTCAAGTCGTAAAAGTGATCTTACTTAAATTACAACGTTTTAATCTCGAAAACTGTTCTACCGACTGAGACAACCCTTATCGACCTTTAACCTCACGAAACTTGATCTCGAATACAGACACTGAAGCATCTTAAACGAAAGAGCATAGAAAATAATAAATACACACGAATGATTATCGCACGCAATAAAACCAGTCTCGTGTTATACCTCAAAACCGCCCTTATCATTATACATTACATGCACCCCTCGCTCTCTCCGGTCCCCCCTTGTAAAACTAACGAGGCGAACAGCACGTGTCAGGCCGAACAATTTAAGTTAGTTCAGCGAAGCATCGGCAAGTCTCTAGGATCGATCGCAACTATTTACTATATAGACGTATAACTATACTCGTAATACATATATATATATATATATGTATATATATATATATAATAGTATAATCGACGCACTACTTGACCTGTCGCCTATGCGTGCACGTGCGTCCATAGTATATAAGACACACAGAGTAGGAACATAAGAAGTGGAGGTACTAGGTATAGCTAAGGTACCGAGACTTCGCAGCATAGAAGAGAGACTCCCGCGAACCGTCACGTCTGCGGCGGCACTGAGAGTCCGAACTCCGAAGTGGGATCAGCGGCAGAAGCCGAGGCAGTCCGCGAGCGACCCGCGACTCGCTCGGTCGCTGCTTTCCCTCTTGCTATCCTGCGAGAGGACTTTACGGAACAGAGAAGGAAACGGTCACGCAGCACGCGATAGATACGTACATTTCGATACGTAGATATAGAGAGAAAGAGATACAGATATATACATGTATACGGATCGGATGCTCAACACGCGTCACGCACGATCACACATGTTTCGAACGTGAACTAGTTGTCAGATCGGAGACGGGATACGCAAGGCGAATAATGCTCGCGAACGATCGTGAAATCGTTATGAAGTATAACGACGATTCGTCAGGTGCGTTAACGATAAAGTGTCGAAAGGACAATTTTAAAAGGTGAAATTTCGTCGAGCGTGCGATTCGTTCGAGTATATTTATGAGTTGTTTTTCTTTTTTCCTTTTCATTGTACAATAGTCAACGCGATCAGCTTTGTTTTATTGGACCGACTCCCCTGCGACCTTTTTTCTTCTGCTGTGACGAGCTCTATTGCGATTTACGAGAGCTTTGTGTTGGATTCTCATTTTTCTTGGTCTTTCTGAACCGAAACAAGTGATCGGGTGTGATTTGATTTTCATATAGAGAGCGACAGTCTCTTGTAACGCCATTCTAATTCGTTAGTAGTCTTTCGATGGGTTTATTATCGGTGGTTTGGATTTCGCGTTATATTCGCATTAATGTCTCTGGGTATTCACGTATGTGGTTTAACGGGTATGACATTATGTGGGGATTTCAATGACGATGTAATTTGTAGTCACGAGCAATGACAGTTGTATAGTATTTTCGTAGAGCGTATGTAGGTATAGTAGAGACGTTGCTTGTTATTTAGGATCTAAAATTTTAATGACGATTGAAAATCTTTTGCTAGGGGATTTTGACAAGGACATTATTTCATAGATAGCAGATCGTTTGATGAATCAGGGATTTCTAAAGTTTGAAAAAAAATTTTGTTTTCTGGGACGAACAAATCACTTTTTTTTTAAATATTCTATAGAGTGTATCAATCGATTCGTTAAATGTCACAAAATCTTTTGTATGACTGTCCTTTGTAAATTTCATTGTCCCGCTATAGAGAAATGTTAAATAAAAAAAAAACAGATCTAACAGTCGATATCTCTTACGGGTTTAGCGACGCGAAATTCGTATGAAACTAGACAACCAATCTAAAGGCGAAACACAATACAGAGCGTGCTCCGATTTTACAGAGAAATGTTGGATGCTTAATCTTACTGGTTTGTCATATCTTATGGAAATTTTTATGGACAGTTTTATCGGTCGCAGCCTTTAATTTCTAGCGTCCGCTCAGGAATCCGCAGCCGTAAATCACGCGTCGCAGCCTCGGTGGGCGCGAATCTTGTCGGACAAAAAAATCTGGACCGGTAAAAGTGAGCGCTATCCTACTGCTCATTGAGAACGCCACAAGTAGTGTGAGTTAAAAGTACGAGTACGACTTTAATGTCGCTCCCTCTCTCTATCTCTATCTCTCTCTTTCTATCTCTCCCTCTCCTATATCCCTCTTGCACATTCACTGTATACCGATCTCTAACCGTCCTCCTCATTTTCTAGGACCAACGTGTCCAAATTCACCTACGCTTGACGTGTCACCGCCATTAGCTTACATGAAGCATATATGACGTGACTTTTTGTTAGCCTCAAAGATGCATCAAGAAATGCCATCACTCGTAAATTAGCTGCTTGTGAATCGCACGGAGACGGGGTAATTTTTAGTTCTGGTAAATAGTTGGAGTAAACGATAGTTGATAGTCGAGTCAAGAATGGGGTCAATAGTTGCAGCAGGGTCGAGGGTCGAGTCAGGTAGATCGAGCGTAAAATATCGAATTGCGCGTCTCTCGTTCCAGTTGGCAAGTTTCATCGACGCGAAGAGGGCGAAGGAACGAGCGCATAGCTGAAATCCGGCAGAGGGCCGATCTTCCTGAAAACTCCCTTCTGACTGAATCAATTCTGTAAAATGTGATCGAGATCCGGTATTTATAAGAGGTGTGTGGAAATGGGGAAAATCCTAGTGGCGAGGATGATACGTGACATGGAGTGTTTTGAGTGTGTTTGAGGGGAGGTTGAAGGGGTAGGAGGGCGTTGGAGGCTGCCAAGGGCAAATCCTCAAAAGCCCTGAGATAATGGACGCTATTCAGGTCGATCCTGGCAGGACTAATCACGCGGACAGTGAGAAGATTGTGAAGATACCGAAAAGTCCAACGAAGTATGTCTTTAAACCGGAAGTCGTTAGGTCTTCGCCAAATAAACATGACAGAGGCAATCGCGAGAGGAATTTGCCAAAGACTCTGCTCCTGGGGCAAGACTCGCCAAAAGGACTCAAGGGACTCTTCGTCAGGGGTACGAGGTTCATTGGCGAGAAGAGTCCTGAGAATAACGTGGACCGGAAGCGGAGTCAGTCGCTTTTCGTATCCCGTGATTCCAAAGAATTCGACAGGCACTTTGAGTACGATACACTTAGAGGTAAAAGACACGAAGGACTCGAAAGGGGTGAAAGGAGTCACGATGTCAAGCGAGATAAAAATGAGGATCGATACGGGAAGGGAACCGGTAGGCCAGACAGGAAGTTCGAAAGAAACGGAGATCAGTGCTGCGCGCGAGGCGGGAGTCAAATTTCAAAATCAAGAAGCCAAGGGGAACGCACACCAGAGTCACATAGTCCCGGAGGATGTTCTCAGGGAAAAAGAAAGAACGGCAAGTTCAGCTACGGACCAGTAAGTCCAATCGACAGTCATGACCTAGTCAGACTTCAGGACGCGAGGCAGCACGAGATCAAAGGTGGAAAATCATCGTTTGACAGAAATGGAAATCCTCAAAATGGTAGAAATTCTCCGCGACATCGTAACAAAACTTTCAGAAGCGACAGAAACTCTCCCAAGGGTTCTGCTCCTTCGAAGCTGGATAAAGTCTCTCCAAGATCAGGCTCACCCTTCGCCACGACCAACCACATGGATCATCTATCACCCAGCCACGAAGAAGATGCGCGAAAATACTCTAATAGGTCATTCCAAGATGGCGCCAAGAAGTGTCCCAGGTGCGAGAGTTTCAGTGAATCGCCTTATCCGGCCAGCCAGTACCCTTTCCGGCCAGAGTACTTCGAGACTGGTCGAGACTCTCCTGACGACGATAATCACTCGAAGAGGTACTTGCTCGAGCACCGACAAGAAACCCCAGTAGCATCTCTTCTCTATCGAAGTAGATCGTTACCACAGTTGTCGGTTCACGACAGCGGCGTCGGTAGCAACGACCAACCTCCCGGAAGACCTACTTCGAGGCTGGTTGCTGATCTGCGGCAACTACTCACTCTGAAGCAACACTATTACCCTGAGGGCGGTTGGGGTTGGGTCGTGCTCGTTGTGGGAATCCTAGTTCAGATTTTGTCACATGGGCTGCATGGCGCTGCAGGAATTTTTCTTCAGCAAGTAGCTGCGCGCTTCGGTCCTCAAGTCTACTTGCAGTCAGGTTAGTCATCAAGTTTATGCCACTAATTACGCAATCGCGATAAGATATACCTATCCTTACGTAATTACAAAAATGTACATCCATATCACGATCCTCGAATTGTACCTGGAAAAACGATAATAACGACAATCGTCCCGCGATCGGTGACGTCACTCTGGCGTAAGGGAAAGTCATTCTGATTCCTCATGAAGAAGTCATCAGGCAATACGGTAATCTGGTGCAGCGTCTTGATGATAAAATTACACAGGACGCAGTACCTACTGTAAGTTGTTAAGATGGATCACGGGGATGTGTACGCTCTGGATCATAAAATCTTACCGTGTCAACAGCCTCTTGACGTCGTGTCCTTTCAGAGGAGACGACTCAATTTTTTTCCATCTTTCCTTTCGTCCATTCTTGTACTGACATATACAATTGTTGGCTCTTATCCGCTAATGGGATCTCTATTGCTCGCCTGTGGTTTCCAGTGTCAATGCTTCCTTCGGTAGATACGGTACAGGCAGGATAGAAAAAATTTATTGATAATATAATATACCTACCTAGTCCAATTCGATCGTAGCTCGTTGCATTTATATATCATGTGCACATTTACACACATGTGATGCAACGTGCAACTCAACCTGTCCCCTAACGTGTCTCGTATGATTCCCAGTGCAGTTGTCGCACTTACGGTTTATTAATGACGTATACCCTCCCTAACGACCTCCTGAACTCTACAGGTGGCTAACCATTCCAGTATGCCAGCCAGCAGAGCATAGACCATCCCGTGGCTCATAAACAACTGGAACATCGATTCCGCGTGGTTCTCTCAAGTGAAATACGATTCCACCAAGACCTTTTAAAGTGACCCACAAACTGAGTGCTTAATTTTCTCATTTCGCTCATTCACACTTTCAACTGGACCCACACGGCTAGAATCGTATAATATGATAAATCGCGTGCGAGAAATGAAATAAGGAAAAGGATATAGAGTATTTATTGTATTTGCGTAAAAGTGATCGACGTAATTTTTTTTATTTTATGCTTCCAAAATATGGATTTCTTGACATTTCTTGGATGAAATTAATATATGGATTTGTAATTCTCGGACAGTGGCAGATTGAGATATCACTGGAGATCAATATTGATACGCGGTCTGTATGTCACGGGTGCTTAGAGTCACCCAGTTTCTTTTTTATTTCGTTATTTAGATCTGTGTTTTACAAGGGTGCTTGAGTTAACGATGCGGGCGTAACAGTACATTGGCTACATGGAACTTTCACTGTTGCGACCAGACAGTCGCACGAGTACGTCCCTCTCATTTATTTTTGTCAATATATTCAGGGGGCGTTATTAAAAAATACAAAGATGGGTCGAACGGTCGAATAAATTTCACAGAGCAAGATTATTATCATAAGTGAATCATCGGTAGCAAGAAACCGTCAAACCCAGAAACGTTCTAATTTGTTTCAACCGATCTGTCTTCTTCAATCTTTTCGAATCTGAAGGCGCGTTCACAATGACTACAATGAGATCGATTCGAATGAACGTCAGTGCATATAACTTTGATTGACAGGACTCGAAATTTGCTAAAATCAAACTTAAAATCCCAATGATAATCGTCTAATTCATTGTACCGTCAACTTGATGTCAAAATTCGTTCCAGTGACGTCACTACCTCGCTATTTCGATCAATCGACATTCCTAAGTGCCCAGTCATCCATTCGGAACAGTCACGAAAATATACTTGAAAGTTTTAATTAATCCTAATAATTTTTTCCAAAGAATTTCTATCTCGACTCTCAATGCCAGTTACGATCCTCGTAGGAATTATACCGAAGCCCAATTTCTATAGACACACATGTAATTCGCACCTTAGAGAAAAAAGAAAGTGGAGGTCAGCTGATCTGCCGATGAAACGATCACAAGTCAATAGACTCGTCAATCGTTCACCTAGTCCCATTCGAACGAGCAGTACAAACTCTCTCAATGTTACGCGTACAACAGCACAAAGTTGACTGTTAAAAATCAATAAATATACAAGCATCAAAATTGATCGAGAATCTGAAAAATATTTTGAAATCTAATTTAAAAAATTTGCCTTGAACTAAAAATTTGGTATTAACAAATAATAACCTAGAAATCTCACATGAATAGGGAAGTTCGTGCTTAACGACACTTATCAGCAAAGTTTCTTGCAACCAAGTTCAGAATGACTGTACTGTACTGTACAACTCTTAGTTGTTTCTATAAGCACGTCTGCCATTTCCTTGCCGTTACAACGCTTAAGGAAATGGCGGACTGTTCTCCCGTATTTCCCTAAGAAGGTAGTGTCACCTCTGTAGTATCGTATACGAGCATGTCCGATCTCATAACGGTCGCCGACGGCCAAGTCTAACAGCGGTAGGTGAATCGCCCCAAGCTGAAGTCAAGTTGTACCACAAAACGATCAACAATCCAGTCATAAGGAAGGAAGAGTAGGGAAGGACTTGCTTGGCAAGTCAGCATATAGTTGGACGGTCTGGGATAAGCTAAATTTCACGTATCAAGTTTAGCCAAGAGAAGATCGAATATTTTATTTCGTATTGGATCGTCACAAGGAAATTCAAATATTGTTTGTACGATTGGGACTACCAGCTGAAGCGTGTAACGTTGATTGCTGCTGGTTTACTTTGACTTGTAGAGATGTACGCTACATCGTGGAGGACATTCAGGCCCCAAGAAACGATTGTATTGCCGATCGATAGAAGGTCGAAGATCGATTGATTTATATCAATCGGATCTATCGGGGATCAAGGGCGTCGTTCTACTCCTCAGTGATTTACGAACGGGTCAAATGTATTTGAGTATAACTATATATAGCATAGACGGATAATACGTCCATGTAGAAGGTTCGCAGTTTTTTAGAGGTTATATTCATTTCGATTTACATGAGACGAGTCTTTGCGTTTGTCGTACTTTTGATTTGGGCCGAACGCGAAGCACGGGGAAAAATTGATCGCTTTAAAATTAGGATAAAGATGTCCTGCGGCATGAACTGTTTTTTACTTTGCGCGCTCGCATTCTCTTGCGTCAACTAAAAGTGCACGTCATCAAAGATATCATGCGCGAACGTTCGATATAGGCTTAAATATTGTGTAGCGTAACGCGACGAATCGAAGTTTCGATACGTATCGATAAAAAAATTGGCAAGACATTCTTAGCCTATTTACCATCTTATCGTTGACGGTATCTCTGTTTGGTACTCGTGCGTTAAGAGGCCACCTATGGCTGTTTTTTATGTCATTTAATTAATCGTAATGACACTGTCAAGTACGTAGATAATACTTGGTGCAAGGAGAAAACTTATTAAAGTCATGATACGAAAGAGAAATTTTTGGGCGAAAATATTGCGCTTTTTTTACACTGTAAATCGTATAGGTACAGCTGATACGTGAGTTGATCGTCACTCTTGTCGATTTGTAAAAACAGTCGTCGAGGATGAGAAATTGATTTGGATAAGACGGCCGGAAAACGGCTTGGAAAATTCTAAGAGAGGTTTGAGACTCCCGGAAAAAACCTACTGGCTATTGGTTTGCGTAACGAGTTTCTCAAATTTGCTGTCCACTAAGACTTGTTGAATCCGTATATTGATTTTTCAAAGCCAACCAAATAAAAAATATCAATGAGATCAGAATTCTAAGCCGATCAGGTAGTATCGGTGGATCGGTGTAAGAGTTTCGGTAATCGAATTATGATCGTTGGATGGCAGAAATCGTCGTGTCGTGTAATCTGGGTAGCGGATTAGTAAAAGGCATCGATGCACTGAATTAAGCATAAACCGATTGTCGATCGTTCAATTTCGATCGTTAATTGAAACATTCGCCCAAGCAAGCCGTCAAAGTAATGACACAATCGACTTGATATCTGATAAGGTTTTTGTACGATTTTTTTATTTTTACTCTATTTTCGGTCCAATATCTTTTTTCTTCCGTTTTTATGCGATCGACTCGCGATGCTTTCACGTCACTTGAATAAATCGCTGGTCCAATAGCTCAGGAGGCTGCAACGAGAATTCCACCCAATCGAAAGGAACGTCACGTTCCGACTGGCAATAAATATTGCCTACCCTTTCTTTCTTATTCTTTTCTATACCCACTGTCCTTTTTGTCAAATAAAAAAAAAACAAATAAAGCTGAACAACACGTGGTGTAACATATGAAAATTTTCTCCTTCACGGAATTTCACTTTAAAATGAAAAATATATATATATGTTAATAGTACAAATACGTTGGAAACGTCTACGTGAAAATGGATGATGTCGAAGATTTCATAAAAAAATATTATCTCACGAGCGATCGATCATTTCGATCGAAATTTTATAGCGACGTCACATGTCACTGGATGAGCAATTTTCTTGAGTTTCCCACGTTAAATAACAACCAGCTTTCAATTTCTATACAGCGATAAAAGATATCGTCGAATTTGCCGAAAGAAGTTGTAAGCAATTCGGTGCTTAGTTAAAGAGATACGTGGTATATCGGGTGTCGTTTGCGGAATGCAATTTTCTATTTTCTTTCGTTGCGCTGGTCGCTGATCCGATAATACAAACTTTCCACTCTGCCCTGCGGAAGAAAAGGGGCGCCATTTTATTCCCTTGCTGTGTCGTTCCGACGACATTCTTTGAAGATGGTAACGACGTGTCTACAATGAAAGGAAAAAAACTGAGGAAAAAACGGATGCATTTATCTGCATCCATTTTATTTCTCTTTTTTAACCCTCATTCACGACATTTTTGAACACTTTTTTTCCTACTAATTTCACAACTTGGTCAAATTTTTTTTTTTCAACAGAATTGCATTCCATGATCACAATTATTACGGGATATTAATTACTCATTTTAATTGAACTCTTAAAAAAATTGCTAATTGTTGATTATTCGTGGTACGTGCAGCTGGTGAAGTTCAATTTTGACGAACGTTACGGTTATTAGTAATTGGCACTGTTAGCTGATATGTCAATATCCGTATACGTCTTATATGGACATCTTTTTTTTTCTATTTTCATTAACATTCCTCGCGAATGATTAAATATACCAGTAATACAATTTCGATATAAGATTCGAAGATAGCATTCTCATGCTGCCTTCTATTTGTTTGTCTATTTATTCTTAATAAGATGCCTCCGGCAAATAACTTAGCAAGTATCTTAATTGCCTCTTGATTGCCAACCCGAAAATACAAGTAGTACTGACGAACGACACCAGAGGCAGTTCCTCCGTATAATTCGCTATTTATAAAACGTTCGAGCGGAAGTATGTCTGAAAAAAAAAAAGATAAGTGAGATGTTTTACCAACGAAACACTTGCTATTACTCCCTATTCAAAAACCATATAGCAAACAAATCGATACAATTAATCATTATAATAGCTACCAGAAACCACTCGAAAAACCTTTTAAAAATACATCCTGTGTATTCATCAAAAAATTGAAAACTCTTGTATGGACCTTCATAGAATATATAACAGTCACTACCACGTATCGTATCTGGCAAGAATGATACAAATTTAAATATTTATCAAACAACTTGCGTGAGAAGCATTAATCCCAAATGCCAACACGATAATTAATCGCATCGGTTACACCGTCGCGGCGTTTTCGGCGAGTTCAAACGATATCAGATTTTTGAATGATTAAAATTCGATATAGTAATCGATAAGAAATTTTCTCAATCTTAATCCTATATATCATTCCCTATTCCAATGCAATTGAATGAATTGATAAAAATATAATCGTCCCAGACGTATCTATACGTGATGCCTATATATATACAATGAGACATAGAAACGCACCCTAATGCTCATAACTCTTTCGAAACCGAGACAGGAGTTTGGTTGGATACATAAAAAAAAAATCATAAGAGAAACCGAAGACTTTATCCACGAGAGATCGATCTTACCCGTACGAGATACACGGTCGTAAGGTCACTGACCTTAATAACAGGATCTCTATTGAAGTTTTTGATATCCTAGCGCAGATCCTTTAATGCGTAATCAATTAATGTCATTGTTTCTTATTTTGACACGGATTCATTGTAATGGGCGTCCAATTAGGTAGTGTCTCCCCTCGACGCCCTCTCCGACGGACTATACCAGTTTCACAGGAAGATTAGCATAATGCAACGAAAGCTTCAAGTAGATTATACCAGACGTCTAGTCGAAGAGACCGTCAAGAAATGTCCTGGGGTTTTAACTTTTACCTTATTCTTAGGATCAACGTCCATCATGAATTCGGCAAGCGTGAAAGTTCGTATAATATTATCAGAAGAATGAAGAAAAAGGAAATTTTTTAAAAGAAATATCGAAAATTCAAAGTCGCCAGAGTTTTAGGAGTTGCTGGATTAAGTAAAAAATTTACGAATTTATTTTTCTGAAGATATATAGTATATGGGTGTATGGTTTCACTTTCTATTGGAACTTGGATGTGATACTGTGGTTAAGGGAAAATCTTAATTTTTTTTTGAAAAATACATTTTTACCTATTCAACTCAATTTTTCTTATCATCAATTAAAGTGCCTGACTCGTCAGCCAACGCGGTGCGACTTTCTTGAGAAACTTTTTCAAAGTTAATATTTACTCTAACGCGATTGCTTATATTTGATTTACGGGAATGAAATTTCAGACCCTTCTCGTTATCAATTTTGATTATGAAAGTGAGATAATTTAATTCTGATAGTCGTAAAGTCATTATAAACTTTAGACCTAAATCGTGACTCTAACAAATGTACGCTCGATGCTTGACGTGATATGGAACCTGATTGAAAAGCGATGCTAATCGGGTTGAAAATAATTTTTTTATTTAGATTTCAAAAATAACGACGTTTAATGCCAAAAGGGGAGAGGAAGAAATTTGTAATTCGAATAAGTCAAAAAAAATATCACTCCCATTCACGCCTAACCCAGTAGCGTTCCTTAGCATAACATCGACAAACCGTTCCGGTTACAATGGAGCGTAGGCGTCTCTACAAATCGTTTCATAATGGGTGTCCTAAACCACTTTCAAGTATAGTAAGCACTTGTCATACTTGAATTATTATAACGTATCTATATCGGTGGAGTACAAAAAATTTTTATGATCACTACTTTTGAAAATATCGTCCCAGTCTATATGCATGGGGCAGATCCAAGAAAATGATATAAATATGAAAATGGCTGTATAAAAATTTTTTAATGACACAATTTACTAATCAAATGAAAAATTGATGTGTACTTCCATCATTTTATTAAATATTTTTCATATCAATCCCTTACAACCACGTTCTACGAGATCGAATCTCTTGTCGATCAAAAACGAAGCAGCAATCTTACGAGGGATCATGAGATGCCGCTCATGACTTATTCATAAGCATTCGTGGTAAGGTTGACGCTTCGTTACCGCAGATTTTCTACCGGTCAATTTAACCTGCGCTCGTGCGTTCTATACGCAGTTACGTTCTGGTCGTTCGCAATTACACGCAATTTAACGGCACGGCTCTAACTTGCAGGTTAACTTCTCAGGTTTGCGTTTTAGTGCGCGCCCATTCGCTCAAAAATTTTGCCGGTAATAAATCAACTAAACGACGATCATTCGACGCAGGAATGACGTGAGGTAGAAAAAATGATCTAATAAAAAAAATAGCTTAGAAAAAAATGGCATATATCGTATATATTTAATTTTTAAGTAATTTGGTAGTAATCTGTAAAATTACTATATTGGTGATCGATTTACGTAGTGACCTGTACCAGCGAATATTCCACTAATGGCCAAATGCCATTTAATCAGCATTGAAATATGCACTTTGATTATGAAACGAATCCCAGCACATTCGTAGCAAAAATTCTATGTATGTTTAGTTAACTGAATTGGCATAAATATTTTGACAGGCTAACCGAAGTTTCAACTCGCTGCATTTACCTTGCTATAAATATAATCGATCGACTTATGTACGTCTTTCCCAAACATTATTCACTGCATCGACAAGACAGAAGATGCTGCGTCCTGTCGAGCGGCAGATTCTTTTCTGCGGTATTCGCGGAAGCTTCACAGGAGCATTTACGTGGCCCAGATATCCTGTCAGACGGAAGATCCGTAATATCGGAATCGGTTGAATCGATTTTACAAAATGAAGAAACACAACGCTTTCGATATACCGTATATACCTGTAGCTCAATGGGAGTCGAATAATTGAAGAAGAAAAAATGATAATTTCATATACGTCTGAGGGAGTTTTAACGCTAAATCGAAATATGCGATTGCATCGTAAATTTAGCACGTCATTCTTAACAGTATCATTAGGCATGATAAGAATATTTATATATATGACTGGATCAAATTTCATGAAAATATTGAGACAGGTTATCGCTGGACCATATCTATCATGCTACTGACTAACTTAACATTTGTCAAAAAAACTTTCTTGTTTTTTTTTTAATTTTTAAAATATCTTTTTATTTCCCCCGTTCACTCCTTCGTTCATTCCGTCGTCCGTGCGGGTTTTCACGTTGTCGTCTCAATCGAAACACCGGATATAAGAGTAGCATGGAAATTAAGACGTTACGCATTCCACATGACCGAATCCATCCTGCGATTGCCGCAGAGAAATCTCAGAGTCGAAGTAGCGGGATACCAAAATGTACAAAAAGAACAATGGACCAGTACCAGAGGCAGCAGAGCCGCCGGGCCAAACCGGTACACGCAGCATCTCGAACGTGAAGATCATTGTGATCAGCCGAGAATTTATTCATGTCTAATATCATAAATCATTAACATAGATAATGGCTTGATTACTTTCATAACAATGGATATCGAAATACAATTTTCTGCAAGACGTGCAAAGTCCTCTCAAAGGTTCTTAGATAATTCCCTAAAAACACATCTGCGCAACATCCAGCATCCCTGACCATCATGGAACAAAGTAAATCACTATATAATCCAATGCTAAATAACCTGAACTGGACTAAAGAAAAACATCTTAAAATTGATTATCGATTTCTAGAAACAAGAAAAAAATACAAAATCCACGGCTGACAGTCCCAGAAAAAAATACAGTCCGATACAAAAAAATATTTTTACCAACCATAGCTCAGCTCCTCTGACGTCACGTTGTGTATCAAGGTATCCATCTAATTCGTTCCCTGCTTCTATTGTACCAAAAATCCATTAATTCCAAAGCGTATGTTACCTCGTGTGTAACACGTGTATGATACAGAGAGGAACGAAAGTTATTGGCTGTGGATGCATCACGTATAAGTATATACGTATCCCGTGTACCTACACGCACTGCTGGGATTTAGTTAAGTGGCCTGCAGTTAGTGTCGTACAAATAAACGAGCGCGAAAGAATTTAATAGTACTAGCCTGACGTCATTCGAGCAGACCTACATTAGAACGTTGATCCCGATATGTGAGGATATGTTTAGGCATATATATATATACTCATATGTATATGTTATATCCAGCATCCTATCAATATGCTTGTATTTTATTTACCTGGTCGTATTGGTACGTCCACATATGTGACGTATGAGTACCTAACCAAAGTGGGCGTTCTCGAGCCAGCAAGTCTCACAGCATCGCGAAGCCTGCAGCTAATGAGTGACAGAAATCGATTCGTGATCAAAACCGCCCACATCTCAAATAATACCTGTCAATCATGGCGTTAAATAGCCTGAATTATACCTAATGGCGTGTATATATATATATATATACATACGAATTTGCGTAACCGTGAAAATACAGAGTGGTTTTCACGATCTGTCACGCAGCTGTGCATTCCTATTTTATGCACTTTACTTTCTCAGTGCGTCATATTTCATTCCAAACGATTTGACACGCCTTTTCGGTATCCGACTGATACGTAGAAGGTAATCGTATAGAAATTTACAAGGAATAAAACTCTGCAACTGTCTAGAGGATCCGAAAAGTAGGAAAGCGGATTTTCAAACGATAGACAGTTTATTGCTGGTTTGGTACGATTCTGCTTGCTTTTTCTTTTCTTCGACGTGCTTATTTTTTCTTCTCTGCAAATCGATAAAGATTTTCAGATACGTGCTGTGTGGCTGTCTCATAATTTTTTTTTAATTGCCCACAAAGAAAACGAGGATTCTGCTTATCGTATTGTACGACAATAGATTGGATATAAAATTATAAATGAATAGAAAGTTATTATCCTTCGTTATTAAACAACCAAGCCTTATGAAAAATTTAATTTTATTGTAATTCGTGTAAGAAAAAAAAATGGTCACGGAATCTGCATGTTAATTTATCTTACAAGGAATCATTCGATCTCCTATGCTTTATTGGTTCTCGAGCAGATATTTGATCTGCCACATTTTATTGGTCCTCGGGGAAAATAGAAGAGAGACGGAAGGAAAGGGGTTCGATTTACCCGATTTTATTAACTATCCGTCATTGTTTCATGAGAATCAATCGATTCGTGTCACGTTCGATCGACCATTCGATTAGAACCTTAGGAACAAGCTAATGGCTCGTCTTCAAGAAAACCTGTCGTTGTTATACTTGCTCGATGTAACACGGACTTCGAAGTCCAAGGCCCTCCGTGTGAATGGCTTTAAACATCTTGAGTATCTCGAGAACGCAACATGTAAAATGCACGACGTATGTAGGTAGGCGCTCGAGATGAGCCATACGTGATAAACATTTTAATGAGATCCTTTGGGCATTGTACAATGTAAAATGTAGATTACGAGCGACGTATCTCGGAGCCATTAAAGGTGACGCGACTGGTGTCAATAAATGCGAGCACATACTTACATACATGTGCACACGTGCGGTTCATGAAATTGATCAAGAATTTTAGGAATTAATAAAACAATGATAAAATTTGGTGGATACAAAATTATCTGAACTATCGAAAAGAATATCGAGGAAGGATTGCGTTTTTATGGGGTAAAAAGTCTTGGTGGGAAATGCCAACGTAAGAACCTGTTAGTTCGAAAATTCCTTAATCGTCTGTATTAGAAGGCTACCCAGTAGTGTATATACTATATATATATATATATACTGTATATAGTGTATATAGTGTATAGTTCTAAAATTCCTTGCACCGTGTACCTATGTGTATTTTCCGTCAGAGTATCAGAGATTCATATGGATCAACTTTCCGGAGGAAGATCGTGTATTTGGCGAAACCGGAACAAGGAGAAATCGATGGGAATATTTTTAAATGCGTGTAATTATATGTACCAAGTGACGTCAAACATTCGAAACTGCAATGAACAAATTATCAATACTTGGATGAAACATTTGATTTATTACAAAATTTTTTTTCTTTGGAAATTATTTCTTCTATAAATTAACTTGAAACACACTAACATATAATTCGCGTCAGATCTTTTAGAAGAATATTTTTTTTAATCATCTAAACATCGTCGAAGGATATTTCATCTAAACGTAAACCTGAAAATGAAAAATTGCTCATTCATCCTTCGCAAAGTCATAAGATTTTAATTAGTCTTAAAAAAAAACTTTCAGAAATTATAAGAATCACACAAAAATTGATAATTCTTAACTGATCATCGATATCCAGAAAAATATATTTTTTTATAAGACAACATTTTGGCAATATCAATTTGATATAAAAGTAAAGCCTGCGACTTTGTTCACGGTTCATAAATATCTATAGGTATATCGTGCTCAGAATGTATTCCCATTGAATCACTGGAGTCCCCCCTTTCCCACCCATTCACCCTATCAAGAAATCTCTCCCGGAACCGAGTGTAAATAATTAGCCGGAAGACGATGACTGATCGAGCGACCCGCGGTCATTTGATAGTCTGTTGATTCCTTTGCCACTGTGTATATAGATATACATGTCTCTACGTATTATAGTATAGCGCGTATGCGTGATCGTACTTATACGCACTCTACATCCTGACATCATAAACTGTATGACGTACGATCCATCAGGAGAAATGACGTCACGCTGACAAGAGTCGCAAAAAATGTCAGCACCCCTGTGTCGCATTTATTAATACATATTTATGTCAGTGAGGCACGAATTCGCCCCTGGCTGTTTATCTTACATCCGATTACGAAAGAAGCTGAACGATCAAAGATGCAGGCTGATACTCGGATTCACTCTTCGGGTTATACGGAAATACGCAAAAAAATATGATGAAATGATGCGGAACAGTACGAATACACAGAGACGTCTGCAAGCTGTAGGAAGTTTTAGGCATTGGCAATATATCAGACTGATATATCGTATTGATGTATCACCTATGTATGGTTGTTTCCGTTAAAAGATTCTCAACAAGTTATATATCCATCGTTCAGATTTTTTTTTAGAAATTTTACTACGTTTACTGAAAAATTATTAACCAGCATTCGTGAGAAGCAATAATCGTATGAGATATTTTTGCGAAGCTAGTGTGAGTATAGGGGGGAAAAATTGCGGTTTTTTTAAACTTACTGGTTCCTCGTAAAGAATTTGCTTCCTCGAAGGTCGAAATAAAAGTAGAGTTTACGAATTCCAATAGAATTCCGGAATGTACCAGGAAGTCATGAACTCGTAAGCTCTATTAGCGTTGAATCGACGAATAGAACTTTTGACGCGAAGATAATTTTTTTTTTTTTTTTTTTTTTTTAAATGCTTGAGCTCAATCTTTATGGCAAATTATTTTTTTCAGTTTAACTTTTGAATCAAATGATTGATCATTGCGATATTTGAAGTGAAATTTGTTTTGAAAATTATTCCTTTATCAGTGTCAAGTAAGAGGAGCGTCAACCTAATGTTCATTAGGTTTTTTTTTTTAATTGTTATCTGTCATTCACATTTCGATCGAACTGTGTAATTTGGTATTATTATTCGCTCTGGTTTATTAAAATATTTTTAATCCCATCCAAAAGTCATATTACAGTCGATATTATTTTCTTATCGATAACCGAACGTTGTAAATTCCAAAGGTACCGTTATCCGCCATTTTACACTCGTGACTATCAAAGCTCGCTGGCAGAGCAGTCCCCTAATTAGATCGTTCGACTCATAACGTTTCTTCTGCCCGAGGCAATTTCTTTGGAGAACTTTATAAGACTATCCGAGCCATAGCCAAAGCCTCATGGAAATTCAATAATTTATCATTTGATAGATATAAAAGAAATACTATAAATAATAGAATATTGAGATAATAATTAAATTCAGCATCGAACTGTATTTCATAATTTAACAAAAAAAAAGTATATTTTTTATCTACCGATATATGGATCACAGTTTCGATAGATAAATTCGTGGGTATAATTTTTATTGGATAATATTGATTTTTTAAATTTGATATATGTATATCGATTCCTATATGACGTTGTGAAAGCACCACATAACGAAAGTAGGTCGAAAAGGTCTGTAAATTAATGTATAGTTACGAAAACGACATGCATAACTAACGATTGGATGCAACTTTCTATTTCATAGTTTTATGTATCACTATTATTTCCGTTCTCAGGTCGATCATCAATTTTCTTACTTGACTTATGCAGCTACAAGGACGTTACTCAATTTGCATAATTTTGCCAATTTTTAATTGAATCCGCACGGCTGTAGGTCGATTCGGTTAACTCGACGTAGTTTCGAGTACGTTCGTTATTTTTGCAGATTGAAAAAATGCCACGTACGCATGCGGCTTGTTTTCGATGAAGATTGAATTTGTTATAAATGATTTGTGTCGGGGGCGGATGCGTTCGTTCCCCTCGTGGCCTCCCCCAATATATGCAACCGAGTGCATCCGATAAAATATCACTGCACTTCAGCTCAAACGCGAATGACATCGCGTAAAACAACAAGAGATACGAGCAAAAATTCCGAATTATTGCGTGTTTCATGGCTTTACGCTATAACGAGAATCCTAAGTGGAACCTATATAGATTTCGTGGCGGGAATTTTGAAAATTTACCATTTACATTGATACGCGTCCGTATAAGTAAATTTCGTTCGGTGGGAGAATATTATTTTTTTGGAATAAAAAAATGGTTCAAAATTTAATCTGCATAGAAAGTTTAGCAAATACGATTCAAATTATGACGTCGGTTTACGCATCGGTGTAACGCGTCTAATGAAACGTCGTAAACGAGGGCGACTGAAAGTCGATTTGAAAGTAAAGTCGATCGGTCGATCACACCGTATACGTGAATCCCGTTGTCTGCTAAAGATTTTCAAGTAAACGACAAAGTAACGGGGTGATTCGATCGAACGGTAATTAAATGGGTTGACAGTTGCGTATTGAAAATTATTCGAAGATCAACTTAGCGAATAAAAAATTATTATAAATCGAATCGAATAATTTTTTTATTTAATCACCAATGTACGCGAAAAGAATGTCCGGGATGGCGCCAGCGAATGTATTCGCCGAATTGCCCGCTAATTCGTCCAGGCTTCAGAGAAATGCTTTTACGCCAGGTTTAACTTATGTACGGACATCGCGAATATGTTGACTTAGCTTGAAATAAAAGTTTAGCGGCACCGATAAAATGACAGGCTAATAAAAAGCAGGCGTGTTTTCCTTGGCGAATGAATCGCATTCCTCGGGCACGTCGCGACGGGTTCGCGTCAACGCACATAGGAAATTCTCCTTGCGGCCAGATAAAAAAATTGCAATAATCGATTAATCGCCAAAAAACATATTGAAATAAAAATTTTGCCCACTCATGACTGTCCTCGTACATATATAAAATTTCATCCTCCCCGTTGCAATCTCTAAAAAAAAATCTGCTGCGGCGTCGTTCCAATAAAATTTGCACGAAATACCGCAAAGTACAACTACTGCACATTGAACTTGTTATTCTTTCTACAAAATCATCTGGATATCGCCAACCTGTACCAGACGCCCGATTCTCATCCTGCATCGCTAAATCTTTCGGACTGCATTAAGTTTAACGACTCGCACGTTGCACAGGGTTTGGATGCATCGTGTGCATTCAAGATGCATTTTCGACATTTGTTTACTCGGAGGACCTCAGCCCGTGCAGTTCGTCAAATTTATGTCCCAATAATGTCACCTAACATAACCTAACCTCATATACATATTTCGATTTACCATTTCGTCTTACGACGTTTTCAACGTCGTACGTTTACGCGAAAATTTATCGCTCAGAAATCACGAGTAAGAAAAATGAAAAAAATTTTCAAAAAGTAGAGTAACGAGTATAGCCACGGAAACGTGCCACCGTCGATAAAGTGCATCGAAATAAAAAAAAAATATTTGTCAGCTTCAAGACCGAAATGTCCTTCCAGGTAATATTAATTAGGAGATTAAATTGCGGCTTGTTATACGAATGCTCCCGTCTAATAAAGGCAAACTCGCCAATAAAGATAAAGTGCCTTTAACGAAAGGAGACGTTTCAGCTCGTACCGACTTCTTCAACGGCGGCATTTAATTTACGCCTGTAATCGTGGATAAGTTAAATGCATTAAAGGATAAGATCAAGAAAACCGCTGATACTAACTGTTACCAATGTACACCGTTGCCAGGGAACTTTGATAAGAAGGGGGAATAAATTAGTTCAGAAAATATCAACGGTAGGTTCGATTGGAGGATACACTGTAAATCAATATGTGATTTGATCTGACGCGAACCAGAAAAGGATACAATAAGCCGGTATAGGTATTATGTTAGTATCAAAGGGTAAAAAAAGTCCATCGTAGATCAGTGACTAGTGAATCAAGAAATATTCAGGTTATTCAGACATAAGTGATATTTTTAGGTGGTTCGTTTGATATGAATCACCCGGTATATGCATAGAACGTTGCACTATTTTTATTCAATATCTCTCAATACTGCACTTTGTTTTATTGCCAGCAAATTTGCATTGACGAATCCAAATTTTTAGATCAATAGGTATAAAGTAATTGGGGTAAACTTAGGCTTCCTCTGAATATACATTTTTCGTAATAATCCAGGTCAGTTTTACTCAGAGTCATAAAATTCATACCGACCTGCATTTTACCACAGTGGTTAGTATATGTCTCAAGTTATTGCTTTACGTAATTGGTCAAATATAATAATTGCAGCTGCAGACGAGTGTTTCGCAGAGCGAATTACGTTTACTAATTTTATCTCTTTCGTCTTCTTAATTATATCTGCCGACATTAAACGAAATAAGAACCACGTAAGACAGCATCCCCCGAGTGGTACATGGAGATGAACTTTTTTTTGCAATTTATAGTTAATTCGAGTGCAATTATACTTAAATCAGATTCCAAGTAACTTTTGCGAATTAATGTTACATACTCATATATTTATATGTGCCTTTGTCAAGTTATCGATAACACAGATTTCATACGTATTTTAATTTATCGGGCGCGATTGAACGGACTTAGAATTATATATGGCTTAGAAATAAAATTGATGGACGCGAAGATATAGTTGGGTCTGTAAAATCATTTAATCATTGTCAGCCTATAAAAAAACTGCCGATAAGGGAATATCGAAGCTTTGGACATTACTTGATGCGGTAACATGTAATCAATGGTTGATATGTGCTGTGGTGCTATTTATTAGCTAATTAAAGAAGATTCGGTGACATATGTAATGCAACGTAATCAAAGTATCACATGGAATGACAATGAATTCGTGAAGTCAGAAAAAATAGACAAATATTTATAAATGAGATATATACATCTATTGTGATTAGCGGAAGTTCTGATAAGGAGTTCTTGATATTAGAAGCGAATATAAGGGTTTCATCCCCCGTATATAAATTTCCGAAAATCCTATTAATATAGGTATTGCTCGATTCATTGTTTTTTTGTTTTTTTTCGTGAAGAAATTATTCTGTCGACACACAAGCTTCTTTAACGAATAAATGAGTCATATTACGTCGAGGATAGAAAGAAAAAGAAAATTCAAGCATAACAGCTTCATCTGTAATCGTATTCGGGTCACGTATCTCGACCTAATACAGAACGTCAGTTCGTTTTCTATAAAGTGATCGCACTGACAGAAAGCCTAGTTTATTGCGTGGGGAAGTTAACCACGGAATACCAGTTTAAAAACCAAGGCCCCAGCCACGTTGGGAACTGTCAAAATTACATAAATACACGATTTCTATCTTAGAGCACTACACAATTTTCAAACATCTGTTACCCTGGCAATTTTTAAATAGAATCCGCATTTTTTCCCTCAATCTCCTAAAAGAATTTGCGTCGAATAAATCTCGCAGTCTATATGCCAAAGAAAAGTAAAAATGATGGATTTCGAAAAAATTGTCAAAAATTGTCATAATAATGACAAAAAATTTTTCACTATTTGTCATAAAACTTAGTTGTATTAAAAATAAATTTTTTTCGAATTTTCAAAGGATCTGATCGAATCTAATGTAAATTGGGTATTGATGAAGCATACGATGTTCGATACTTCTGACAGGTTGCTGTACTCAGAGTTCCTAGGACTCACGATCCTATCTGAGATTCAAACAGACTTGTACCTTCAGATCATTTAGTAGGAACAGGCATCTGAAAGGATACGTGTGACATATCGCTATCAGTTTCAAGAGCAGAGTGAGACATCGGGACAGGTTGTACGCAACAAGCTGATATCAATACCGAGATACCTGTCCATATACGGTTTCCATGGTATTAGACTTGCTCGAATAGACTCGGCAGAGCGATGGAACGCCCGCCAGAAAATCGAACTATTAATCAATATTTTCGTACCAATCGATAATTACGATTATTAGCTGAAATTGATTGGAGGCTATGTAGAACGCACCTGTCTCATAGAATGTCCATGACTTGCAGCCTCACGTGAGAGGCCCCCTCGATAAGCATAAAAAGAAAGAATCGATACTATCCAACGAAAGATAAAGAAACATGAGGAATTGAAAAAGCATATTGTAAAAAAAACATCGCAATAAAAAAATTGATTGTTGGTAAAGAAAAAACGGCTATAACTTTATCAAACAAAATAGTCTTTTTGCCATGGTAATTTAAATAATTTTTAAATTAAACAAATATGATCAATATACAAATAACACTGATCAGCCTTTACGATTTGAATTTTATTATTTACGAGGTACCAACGAACGTTAAGTTTTCTATGCTTTTATTGTTATACGATCAAAGCACCTATGAAGCGAAGATAACGAATTTATGTCTGTACCAAGTAACGGAATGAATATCAGGTTCTATTAAAGATTTCCTAAACAGTAAGTAGCTACGTGGACGCTGTGAAAACGATCACAATAAAAACCATTTCTATATAAGGTTCATGCCCTATAAGTCCATACATTTGTCAGGCTTAAAAAAGATAATAATATCATATACCAAAAAATGTACTTGTTACACCTGACCTAGAGGGTTCACAAGGCAAAAATGAATAATCATCCGACTTGAGGTTTCCGATGGCAATAATAATAATAATAATGATAATGCAGTCATGACGTTAAAAAATATCGAGGAAATTAATGATTTACGGGAAGAGCATTAAACCGTATGGGACTAAAAAGTCTAAATTGCCTTTAGGCATGAATATGATACAGCACTGTCTCTATGTGTATTATTACTTGATAATTATTATTTTACTAAATTAATACTAATAAATTAATTTATTTAAAATTAAACGTAAACTTTTAACCGTGAGAAATTTCTCTATAGCTCTAAACGACTGTAACGGTCATTATAAATGAAGATGATCGTGATTAAGTGTAGTTGGGATGTCATGCATCATCTAGACAGGTTGCGCAGCAATTGAATGCCTGCAGCAGGTACGGAACGTAGTGTACAGTCATTATCATCAAAACTGTCATCACTACACTTCAATACCGGAATACTATTAATGGGGTTCCATGAATAATCCGTTTCATAAAAATACTAGGTACTAAGGTGTAAGATCTCTTGCGTAATCGGTACCACGCACATGGCATATTAAGATATGTTGAAAATTAGAAAAATTTAAAAAAAATAAAAATAATTAATAGGCAAGCATAATGGCGGCGATATTGTCCAATGAATTTATTGACATCTAAAAAAGGTAATTTTCTTCCTTATCGAGCGGCACGATAAATGATCCTAGATTTCACTAAGCGAATAGCCAATGACCGCTTCGTAGCACGACGCGAATGTTAATGACGTAAAAATGCAACTGGATATTGCGTAAGAGTGTCTCAAGCATTAAAAAAAAATCATTCCAATAAAAGATATTGCCCTGCAATAAAACCTGCATGTTATTACGGTTTGAAATAATGTATACATATACATATGCCTCCTGCTGATCGCAATATTTACAATACACACAATTATTATATTATATGACTCGGAAAAATGGCCGTGACATTCCCGTATTTGCTAGAAAATTTATTAGTGACGTCACTGGTTAAAGCGACGTGCGCGAAATACAGTGCGAACTTCCGCTGCCCCTGTTTTTTGACGAATTTCTCTGTGCCGGATGTCGTCATAAAAATAGTCCCTAACACTGACCCGTAAACTAATGACAAAAATGTAATTCATCCTTTAAATAATTAGCGCACCCTTCTGTATCAGTGTCCAAATAATTGAAACCGAAGGAACCGTCATGTGCACCCTAATGACTGCCGGGTAATCTGACGTCTCTGATTGGACTTGGGTTCTAAAATAATCCACGTGGATATTCGTTGTCCAGAATCTTAAGCGAGGTAGATAAGTATCTTAAAGGAATCATAAAGAGACCAATAATGCAACTGTATCTGAGGTAGCAGAGGACTCGTAAGCCGGATCTAATAGCAGTCTTAAAATTAATCCCCTATACAGTAAAGATCCCTAGGTATATTGATGTTGTGTATAAAAGCACTAGAATGCCAACGTTAAAGCAATTGAGCACTCGAACGCTATAGTCATTAACGAGAATACCAAGACACGTGTAATCTTTCAGTGACGTAAGGCATCCACGTGCTTAAAATTTCCCGCGAAAAATCGTGATAAAATCGTCGGTACGGTAGTTCGACTCTCGTAATTCTCGTAACGAGTGGAAAGCTTGGTAACAAATGGCACCAGGGTGGATTCTTGTGCCGCTTGAACGTAGGTAGATGGGTGTAAGGCGTGAGATACAAGAGCTACGTAATTGGATCGAGTTCGAATATTTCCCGTTGTTTTTGCTGTAGCGCTCGATGACAATAACGCGAGACAATTCGACAAGCGCTAAAGAGAAAGGAGGCAATAAGATAAATCATGAATGGTAAAAGATAAATTGTCGTGCGACGCGATGAAACCAGACTCGATAAAACGCAATGGCAGCTCGACTATACATTGTGGCGAGATTAAATACAAAGTCTCGATGTAAACCGTATCAGGCAGTTATAATCTTTATAATCCACTTAATCGGATTTACGGGTGAATAAGACTGGTGTTATTCGATATCTTACGTATGTAGTTGCAGGTAATTGTCTTCGATTCGCATCGACTTTATTGATTGATGTTAACGTATTATTTTTTCAATTGATATTTTGGTGGAATTTCGAGAATTCTATATATGCTAGCAGGTAGGTAGTATATTTTAAAGATAGCTGATACGTATTTCTAGGCTGTCGTTTCTATGACGGTTTGTCCTTTTGAAAGGACGTGCTGGTACTTTATACTTTGTTGATTCTATTGATAGAGTGAATTGCTTGGATTAAGAGTGGATCTTTGGTATTAGGGCGATTCACACGTGGGATAACTCCTGCGAACCCTTCGCAGGTGGCTAATGAGCCGGCGATAATCCTCAGGGAGTGTCTAGTGGGTGTCCTTGCGCGCGATAAGAATCGATGAAGAGTGGCCTGAGCTTCCGTTGGACGTAAATGACTAGAGATTAAAATGACGTCACGCGGTATTATGCCTCCTGGATGCTGCGAGCGAAGGACTTGATATAAGATTATATATGTATATATGTATGTATGTACATATATAAAAACCACATTTTTAGGTATACTCTCCTGGTATACTAATGAACCCATAAGATGGTGACTTTCATGGCTTAATTATCTTCGGGCTCTACCTCTGCACTCATTTACACAATTATTTCGTATATCTCCTTGCTCTCGTTTTAATTGTCAATAAAAAGTTATGACTTCTGGACAGATACCGCGGCAACCGAACCAAGCGAATTAAAACGTTACTCCATAGAGGAATTGCAATTAACGTGACGTACTGACGATAAATCGAGATCATTTTCATTATTTTTGGCACTTAATTGCCTTTCATTTTTTTGTCCTTTCTTTCTTAAAAGCTGTCATTAGTCTCGCCAAGTTTTTTTTCTTATTGCTCAATTCCGTGTCTTAATCAGAATACGATCCATAAAACGAATGATAACGTTGATTTGCAACCCTCCAAAAAAATACTATACTTTGAACAATACCATTTTTTTTGCAATACTCAAAGTATCAGTATACAAAAAAATTTAAGTATCTATATCGGTTTAGAAATATATAGAACGCAGCATTTCGCAAGCGACAAATATTGACAAAATGACTTAAGCATTGTTTAAATTTTCCTTGAAAGATCATTGAAAGCAAAAAAAGAAAAAAAAAGGGAATATATGGCCTACATAAACCGAGGGGGCGTTATAACAAGCAAAGCCCACAACTATAGAAGCATGGCGTAGAAAACTTTTTGTCGTTTTAATAAGCACCCCGATAATATAATACAGTTTTGGCGAGAGGGTAAAATATGACGTCATAAGGACCAAGGCAAGACTCCACGCATAATACAACCATCCTGATTCTCGCTCGCTGTGCAACAATGACTGCCGCTTAAGACCCGACCTGACCCAAAATCTTATCAGACGTTACCCTAATCATACGCATATATTACGCTCGCAACTAACTACCAGCATCTACCAAGTACTGCGTTAATAAGCTTCCTGAAACGTAACCAAATATTATAAATCGTACCCTGGACAGTAGATAGAACTTTTGGGTTTAAAAAAATTTGGCTGTTACATAATCTTAGATCAGGATCCACAGACATCATCGCCAAACTCTATAATCGTTTATAATGTAATCCTAGTAAACGTGGATCGTGTCTGTAGAGTTTCGTAAGGCAGACAAATGGGTCGGCAAACATGGAAATGGAGTAAACCAGCTCCCTTTCGCCCCCCGGCGCCTTATCGCACTTTAGACGAAAATCGGCCACGTCACTCACAAAAACTTTTTTGTGTAAAAAATAAGCTTTCAAAAATTCGCGAGCACACATACCCGTATGGCGGAACTATGATATCTCATGCGGTCGAAAAAAAAAAAAGGAGTGAGGGGGATGGAGGGGAGGGAGTGTTGGCACACGTGAACATATCGTGCATTTTCGTAGCATATTACCAGACTGGCATTTCGCTACTTTAGTAAATTCGCATAGGAATATTTCACATGTATATCTATATATGCTTTTCGACTTGCAGTCAATATTTTTTGTCAAAATAAAATTAACGCCTCTTTTTACTTCATATCACATTTCTTATATTCGACACGTTAACATGTGCGTCCGAGGCAATCTTGACGTACGTGTACACACGTGTGAACGTGACGTATGGAATTTTCGTGGGGAGAAAAAAATTGGCACGAATCCCAAGGACTTGACGGTTACACTGTACAAATGAAATCTTATGGTGTTTAAATTCGGCGGCGACTTTATATCACATGCCTGAACGTGACCGCGGACATGTTTATGTGCATCTTAAATACCGAGACTCGTGTCGTTTTGTTCATCTTTTTCGTCGAGAGCGCGAGGGTATAGTTATTCCTTGGATTTACGAACCCACCTTAGTTACCCGGTAGCAGCCACCGATTCCTTAACGTCCATGGAAAATGTATTATCCGACCATAAAAGAGCGAAAGCGTGTAGTAAACGTATTGCGCATGCGCGTCACGTAACTCGACTGTGACTTTTCTTTATCGTCCGATAATAATTCACAATTATCAATTCCCCTCGTGTAATCCATAAAGGACTAATTAGCACAGCTCGATACTCCGTTTGTCAAGTGGGGACCACACGTGAGTGACGTGCAAAACATGTGTAATTATTATCTTCTTCTCGAGTACGTAATACGATCTTAACGAAGCGTAGACGCCATATTGAAAATATTGTAAGGATAAAAAGGACCTCCCCGTCGAGTTCTACTGATTTTATCCTTTGACTTACTAGACGGGGTGGGATATCCTGGAAAAATGGTCGCGTTACCTATACTTTCCACAAAAATCATCCCTTGCGGAACTGCTTGGGGAGAAGGCTAAGGTATATTTATATATACTGTACCATGTACGAGGTTTTTTTACGATCCTCAGAAAGATACAAAGAAGGTGGAAGGGATGCTTCGACCGCAATGAAATCTTTCCACGAGGAATTACTCTTTATCCGGTCCCTTTAAAGTGAGACTCTTTTAGTCCCTTGGGTACTCTTTGCGAATCTCTTAAATCTGCGAACCTTTTACTACGTCCGAAAATCCATCGAACTCTTTAAGTAACACTTGGTACCACTTTTCCATATCATCATTCTATATTCGACTTTAATTTTCTCTCGCGTATCGATATTTTATTATGTTACGTGCCTGGTGCATTATTATTATTATATAAGACAACCTTATCCTACTCTGCAAGATTTCGTTAAATATGCCACGGTTCATTAAGTAAAAAATATCAGACCCACCGAACAATCCACAAGCACGAAGACGGCGCACGCAATGTAAGTTGCAGCACGTGCGATAATTAACTCTTGATTAAGGATACTGATGGACGTAAATAGTGCAGGTGCCTGGAATCGAGGCATGAGATTCTATATGTATATAAATGGCATACCGCCCACGTACATTACGTATCTTTAGGGATATAATACTTAGAAAATTTATACTTCCGGTCCATGAATTTGCAATGAGTTTTATACGTGAATGATAAATAACGTAATTTTGTATTTGTCTCCTAAAATTGTAATTTAATTTTCCTGAAAAAAAAAAGAAAAATAGCTGTTAATAAAATCATTCGCATACTTATTTATTGTCCCGTAATTTCGTCATTGTCAACATTCTCTGACAAATATATGTAAGAGTATTCGTGGGGAAGGAAATTTCATTAAGAATATTTCGGTATTCCCGCGTCTCTCGTTTCTCATTTCTCTTGTTTGTCGGTCTTATCGGACCCATTTTCCCTTTTCCGCGAAGCAACGTCCTTGGCCTAACACTTTTTCCCCTAACGCATGACGAATTGTTATGCTTCCCCTATGCAGATGGAACCGATGAATACGTCACTTGGAAATTTATCGGTTCCTTTCCGATGAGTTATAGAGTGCCACGGTCGACCTAGCTAAATATCACCCCTGACATTATTCCTTGGCCGCGCATTCCTACGTGAAATTTTGGTTTCCTGAATACTAATGTGCCAACCCCTCATACGGATTAGGAAGAAGAGGCTAATTTTTGGAATATTTTTGGAATCATTATTTCTATTCATTTTCGAACGAAAATCAGTCTGTGATAACGATAAAAATATTGTCTTTCCATTACATTGTATCTCGTGAATGGTCTTACAACATGGTTGTAATTGGTTTATATTTTTGAGTTAAAAAAATCCATCACAAATTGCCTATTCAATTTTGCGCCGACTTACCAGTGATAAACGTGCGTCTTATCATATCATATATGACAACAGAGAGTGTTGACAGTGATAAACCTACATTCGTAAGAAACCAAAACTTATTGATATTATCCACCTCCTTACAAGATGGAGTGTATAGTTTGAAGTGTTACGCGTAAATTTATAATTTAAAAAAAACTTGTGACGCGTTGTTAAATTTATTTTAAAAATTTTTGGAAAATTCCTATCGACGAGAATGAAATTTATAAGGACGGGATTCTTATGCAATCACGTATCCCATACTCCACGACTACAATGAGTGCTTTGCATTTTTATACCAGACATTGGTAACTTCATTGCACGTATGCAACCGGGAATTTTTGCTTATGGTACGAGTTTTCCGTGCCATTGACTTTTCCTGCACTGTGTCTCACGCAGCCATATATTCCCATTTGTACGCAGATTTCAATCGATACTACTACGAGAATTCAACTTTCTTCTGGTACAATTGATACTCTGGTAGGTAATGCTACAATTCAATTCTTGAAGGTTTATTACACGTCGGCTTAACAATTGTCCAAAAAATATATATATATGTATATATTTTTATTATACCTCGAACTAGAATCGTCTTCCATATACGCAATTGAACTAAAGAAATGTATTCATGACTTTTTATCGAGTTATTTACTTCTGCGCATTTCCGAGCACACGTGACCGTTGATTGTCAAAAATATTTTTGACTCGTAACTCTATTTATTATTCCCCGTGGCACTCCTGTCAAAGTTTAGGGTCATTGCAAAATTTGGGCGAATGATAAATTTTTTTTATTGGACTAGGACTAGATACTTGAATGACGATACCGACAACCAATCGGTATCCCGACAGAATTTCCAGATATCTTTAATACACGATGCGTTGACCTAATGTGGTAGAACTAAAGAGAAGAATGCTAAAGCTATATTGGATAACGAAGACTTGGGTAATTTTTTTAGTTACCAAAATCCTCATAACGTTCCTATTAATATGCAATTTTTACGTAATTCAGCGATCGACTCGTAGCTAATAGAATTATTGGAAACCCTTGTCAGTGGGACTCGAATAAAAGGAACGATGGATGTCAGGACATTAGCCTTTTCCTTCGTCACACCTACGTCTTCTGTCACTAGATCATGACAAAAGGGAAGCGTTCTGCCGATGGCAGCGTCTTCCGCAGGCTAAAAAGCGCGACAAGAAGCAAAACCTATTGTAAAGCCCCACGTGGGATAAAAAGTGACAGATTTGTCAGAGGTCTGTCAGTGTCAGGTCTAAAGACGCGGGTGGATGAAGGATGTCATTGCTGCTTCTAATTTCAAGGCTTCTGCTTACAGGCAGAAGTCGAATCTTAATTGACTGACTGATAAAATGTCGCCGGCAGAAATTTCAGTCTGAAAATTAGCATATTATGTAAATTTGGACTTACTTTCCGATAATGAGGGGTCGCCGTTGCTTATTAAGGGCTGCAGACATCCACCTACGGCAGCATTGAATTTCGTATACCTATTCAAAGCGGTTGTATTAGGCAATCCAGTAAATGCATAAACTGTATATGAGAATGAATGGAAGACCGGAAGTGATTATCTCGAAAGATAAATCTGACAAGCATTTGATTTGTCACTAATCGAATCGCATATAATCAATCGTATCTCCCTTCGTGATTGAAATAGACGCAACGTCCTTCGAGTGGAAAGAATTAATCAACGTATAAGAAATAGAATGCGAGGAGCGCTTGGGAAGATTTTGCTGAAACGGGAAGGTATTGAGATAAAAAGATTATCAGTACCGAAAAAGAGGGACAAAGAAAAAAAAGATTTGTGGTAGAAAAAATTTTTTTTGCAAAATTCTCGATTCCGTGTGCTCTTATCACGTCATTGAGCGCTCAATTTGATTTGGCAATGAAATTTTGCAGAACCGCGTGAAAAGTGTGAGGGTATCTTTAGAGAACTTTTTTCTTCCTCCGAGGTCAAGCAAAAAATTGGGATAGATCTTGCCAAACCCGAAATCAAATTTCAAAACCTCTATCTACGCAGACAACTCACTTTCGTATCTTTCATCAACTATTATAATCGATTCCATAAATTTTAGTTCATTAGTTTCTATATTTCGTATCGGCACGTAGGCACCCTTTTGTTGCCTGCTATTTCAAGTAACTTGATCTAGATAAATTCAATTATTTGAAATTGATTTCTCCCGTGACCAAATGGGGCTCTATTCGAAATGAAGGATTTCAATGAATCCTATCTTAATCGATACATTGATTATCATAGATCTATTAAAAGATACGATAGTACAGTAAGCTTAGATAAGCAAAGTATATGAAGATCGTTAGTCTTATTGTTCACGTATGACGTATGAGACTTAGGCTGCTTATCATATGAGATATTACAACACTGATACCACTGATGGGCTAAATAACTTGGAACTAAATTAATCAGTCGTTTTAAAGTGCTGCCCTTCCTTTTGATTTTCACCCACCATTATCTAGAGATTGGCCCTAACGCCATAGAGCATCCTCCGAAGAGAGATTAGCAACAATTTGAGGGCTTATCCCGATCGTCGGAGCATCTCATTCACCTAAGTCTAATTTATGGCAAATCGCTGTTGACTTATAGGCACGTATAATCATCCCACTGCCTGACGAGTATATCTACGCCAAAATCACGACTTAAGGAATATAAGTCAAAAACCACAAATTAATGTGTATAATCTTATGGTCTTACGAAAAGTGGAGGATCGCAGAATTTTTTTTTTATTATGGACATTCGAATATGTCCAACTCACACACATGTTATTTACCGAGCCAAACTTTTAGTGGCACAATGCTAAATTTTTATGTATACAAAATTTTTGAAGATTATCGCTATTAACGTGGTATTAAATAAAAATTGTAAAATTACAAATGATAAGGAACTCGTCCTTGGTGCTCTATAATCTTGTGGTCGGTACAACTGGGTTCTACTTTATCGGCTCGAATGCTCCAACTTTCGGGTTACAACCACGAGATTGATTCTGGCAGCACTCGTCAGAAGACGTTTTCGCGCAGCATCCAGTACCAAGGAATTTCACGTAGATAGCAAAAAGAGGACGCTGTAGCTGGAAACTCTCCCAGCAATCTACCGACCTATCAACACCTCTAGAATAATTCAAAAATGTACCAACCGGAGATGTTTTTCAATCCAGACTCCACTTGCTTGATCGTCCCGAAATTTTTCATAGATAAAGCTTAATCAGAATAAGAATTATCTAATATCTTACCAAGACAAAACAATGTCACAAAAGATTTATTACTGATTTTCAATAATAACATTAACAATATTTTATTCGTAATATTATATATAAATATACCCAGAATAAATAATCCTCATCTATAAAATAAATCTAATACTCTAAAATCATACTGAACCAATCAGATATGTTCTCATCCAACCATCTTCAATCTCGAACCGGATAACTCTAATCAAATCGGAATTGGGTGCAACCGTACCGCTGAAAAATTCGAATCAACTCTACTGACCAAGTCCATCCTGAACCTCCAACGCCCAGGCTGAGCAGTCGGTATCCCAGAGCAGTAAATCAAGCTTTGAAATAACAGTAAGTTAGGTAACACGTACCCTAGCGTGATGCAGCTCATAGCAGCACGAAATGGTATTTTATGGCGGGCCATGACGCCTCCGAAACTCCCTTATCTGGGAGTTCATCCAGCAATTTAGTCAAAAGTATGCGAAGCTAGTATCCAGACATGAGCTAAGAGTCGCTGACCGTTATACGAAAATGAATGAGCCATTAAATCATCCCTATTGCACATCTATATCTATACTATATGCATAAGATATACTACACTTTTGAAAAGAATTTACGTGATTCATGGATTTTCTTTTTTTTTTGTTTCAGGTAAGTCTCTACGTACCGGAAGGATTGACGATGATTCTGATTGACTTAACGATTGCTTATCAGAAGTTCGTAAGGGAAACAAATGTTTCGTTAACCCTCCCCATCATTTCCAGCCTCAAGTGAATTGGTATTCTCGAATTTCGGTACGGCTTATCCTGGATCCAAGATTGATTTAGTTTACCAGCTGACGTCAGATAACCAAATAAAGATCCTCGTTCATCACCCGTTTGGATTTCCAACATCGTTTCTCGCGTGATATTAGCATTTAGCAGTCATTTTCATTCCAGGCGTGAACTCGCGACCATATTGTGCGTATCTTTGGTTTGATACGATCGCGGACGCGTCTGCGGTCCGTTATCCGTATTGAGCCAGGATGCGGAACGTGTTCGCTTCGGTGTCGTTATCGCTTAAAGAATTTTTGGGGTGATAAAAAATTTTACTTGGAAACATTTTTTTTACACAAATTCTTATAATCTCTTGCTACAAACAGTATCTATATATTTATATATATGTAATATAGCTTTTTAACGTACAGTCTGACAAATAGTCAAATAGAAAGTACTGTTCATCAGATTCCCTATTGCTCACTTCTATCTTCCTATGGGGGGGAGCATAGTAAAGGTATATTATCGTAACCATAGTCAAAAGATCCAATTCATTGTTATCGCTGATAAGACGAAATTCCGTCGAGTTCCAACCGCGAAAGAAGACGTTTAACAAGTTCGTAACAATTGAGTCAAAGTGACTCACGCGTATAGCTCATCCAGAGTTACGAGCACTCTCTCTCTCCAGATCTTCCCTTCTCGCTCCACTCTCACTTTCGATTCACCGTAAATAGCGATGGATAGAAACGCAGTGTCTTTAGCTATGTGAAATATTGAAGCAAGCACGTGGAGTAAAGTAGTTTGTTATAATGCATTAAAATAACGTGGAGGTAAGGAAAGATTCGAATGTAATGAAAAATATTTTAAATGAATATTCGAAATATTTTTTCAAATTTACGAAACACTCGTATACCTCGCTACGAAAAACTATCGTAGAAGCTAAGAAACGACATTACCACGATTCTCGTTTATTGCCGTCTTGGCTGTCCGACGTATCTGACGGATGAGCCGAAAGTCGTCGTCTGGAGATTCGCAAAACCTTGACATTGCGACTTTTAGATTGCTCCTGGCTTCTATATGTTGCTCCTTTTGAAAGCTAAGCATTAGCTCTCTGATCTTCAACGAGTAGCGATGCCAGGCTTAGGTATACGAGTGCTCGAGTTATATCTTGATATTTCAAGTGGGCCGCCATCTTGGATGAGAAATGGGCACTCAGCGTTTAACGTTTACGCACAGGCGCCGATGTTATAATGATGTGCTTTATCAAACACAGCGACACCGTCATGCAGTATTGATGAAACTGATAAGTGAGAAAAATAATTCATTTTAGGTATTTTTAATTTTACGACTCATTGAACATTTTATTAGGATGTTTCTGGACCGAACTTCAAAAGAAATATTTTTAAAAAAAGGCAAACGGGCGGTAAAAATTATTTTTGGAAATCGAATATCGATTTATTCTGAAAATACGGTGAAGGGGGGTTTTGGGATTTTTTTACATCAGTACTTGATATTTGGATTAAATTCAGGTGCTGAACAAGGTATAAATAATGATAACAGCCAAAAGATATTCGTATGCACCATTAATCACTGTTATGTCAATCAATCGGTTAATTAATTGTTTTAATTAAGTTTTGCTAAGTAAGCTATTCGAGTCGAGCTCTTTGATCTCCATAAATTGGGTAGCAATATTTCATGGGTACCCATAAAAATTGGGTATCCCTTCCAAAAGTAGCTCGTTATGGGACGTATAGCCGTAATTTTAGGCTTTTACCTAATTAGTTGGATGCTGCTTAATCAACTTTTGATCATCAATTTTGAGAATTTCTATTGTTTAGCTTTGACCAATTTCGTGAGTCGGTGCGTTCAACTGCTTACGGTACTTTTTACTAGACTTTTAAGACGATATGAATGAGATATAGATCGGGCTTGTTGAATTTTAAATTACCCGCCTTTTTGAGCTTCTGCCATCATTCAAAAATTCATCTCGTCTCACCTCGACGTTTCGAGAATATTTATGATTGCCTTAAAAGAAAAGGGTACCGCGAATTCATTCATCTTCGTATCTGTCGGAAGACTCACCAAAAATTACTACAGGTACATTCAAACGAGCCTGTACAATATATTTTCCAATTTTGCAAAAATAATTTACATACGTTACTCGCTGACTGGCATATGAAATTTTAGTTTCATAAAAAATTGTATTCGTAATTTTTTGCAACTTCGTCGCCCGGCATGTAATAGTCGTAAAAAATAATTCGCAAAGTCGAGCATCGATGAAAATTGCAAAGCAACTGTAAAAAGGTAATAAAAAGGCTCATTTTATTTTTCGATAAAAAAATGGAATAACCGCGTTTTAAAATATTGCCTGTCGGCAAGTAGAATAGAATAAATTTACATTTGTCACAAACGAGAAGGCAAGAAACGATTCTGCAGTCGCATGGTCCAGACTTGATTGTCAGATCTAGAAGTCAGTTATCGCTCCCGATCAATTCAATCGGGGCAAACCGTCCAGTCGAATGATCTCTCGATCAACGTCAATTAACGTTGCAGCTGCTGAACGTAACTCTTGTCGAAGACGTAAAAGTGGGCGTATGCGAGAGCGAACACTCGCGCGAATCAACGTCTTGGGAACTTGGCTATATGATCTCAAGGTATAGTCATCGTCAATCAATTCCATATAGCTCCTCCTTCGATGACTAATCATAGAAAGGATTTCGAAAGCAAAATAAAAAACTGAAAAGTTGCAAAATCAAAATTTCGATACCGCAATTGTATTACTGCACATTCTCGTTTTCTTAAAAAAAAATCAATGACGAATAATTTTAAAAAATTTTAATAATTTGTAATATTTCGAAAATTAAGCAAGCGATTCGTACGAACCTCTAGGGCCATTGGTGACGTCATGACATTGGAAGTATGCTCTACTTAAGAAAATCCTCGAAATTCTTTGAGTCAATGCCAGTTAATTTGCGCTAAGGGTAATCAACTTTCTCTTGTAGTAACCGCGCAGCTTTTACCATAAACACGAAAGACCTTTCGATAAGTCGATAACTTGCAAAAAGATTTTCGAATTTATGGCAAATCCGTGGCGCGACTCGTGAACATTAAAATTGCCAATTTAAAATTACAACGCAACAATATACGCGTCCACTTCACTTTCGAAGGAACATGTGGAAGATATATACGTAAATATTCGCGAAATCATAAATTTCAATTTATTTCAACAGATAGAAATTTCTGCAAAATATTTCTTTTTTTTAAAAAAATTATTAGCATTTTTTTCCTTCAATGTTTACAAGAGTTAAATTATTCCGCAAACATATTTCCATCCCGCAATGGGGACCCTCTATGTTTCCATCATCATTAAGCCAATTAGAGTACGCATATACTACTACGGAACCTTTATTCCTTTTTTTCAGTAAAAAAATCTGGCGCCACTAATTCGCCTGCAGGCTGCATAAATATCATAACGATTCAGCGAATCGCTTATTGCAGAAATACACGAGTAATATATATCGCTAAAAGAAACACCGATCGTCATATTATCTTCGGTCGTTATCAAAGAGATTCGATATAGACTCAACCAAAGCTATAAATATAACAGCGAATCTCAATTGCCAAAAACTGTAAGTGATCGCGAGGATCTAATAAACCTCAACAAGAAAAAATTAGTGCGAAAAATATATCTTAAGCCCAGTAAAAATAATTATCGATTTTTACAATCCATGCCTTTTTACGACTTCCACTTTCTTTAGAGTAGCCGACGTTTGGCAGTGCCGAAACTTCCAAAAAATTCGACTGCGAATCAGACGATCTTCCATTCGTTTTAAAAACTTGAACTTGGCGTGAAAAAAAAAAGAAAAAGAAAACCACCAGCACCAAGATCACGCGGTGTAAAGTTCAAAGATACAGAAGTGCTCCGAGGCACTTTTATAACGTAATTTGACTAAACGACAAAGCGGGAACGATAAAAACTTGTATTTGCAACTATCAAGCTGCGTATCGACGACACGCGAAAACGTGCCGAAACTTCGGAAAGTCTTGTGACATCGAAACGGGCTTTCGTTTAATTAGCCACTTACAATTTCATTTACATAATTCGCACGACTACTGCGCGCATCTTAAATCGCACATTATCGAGGTTGACGCCTGTGGCTCCTTCGCATTAACACGAAACGACAACTAATTGTCTTTATGGTCTCGCTTGCCCATATGATATGTATAAGGATAACCTTTCTTACGTTTATAATTAACATTACGAGATCACGTGGTTCGTTGCGTCACATAATAATAATAATGAAATATTTAAACAGTCAAAAAAGGTCAATCGTATTACGCCATGTGACTTACTTAAACATACTGTAAATCGTATACAAAGGTTTTATCGTAAGGAACGTATTTTCTTTGGCTCTCTTCGCTTCCGCTGTAAAATCCACAAAGACGCCAGAAATCTACAGACGTTACGAGAAGACATTGAAATATCGTATATCTCATCCAATTAAGGCTGGAAAATGGTCAGATCGAGTTAAAACCTTACGAAAAGTACGAGCTATTTATTAACTGGGCTAATTGGCTAAGTCAGGGACTAGGTGGAATAATAGTGATGGTTGATCATCGAATTTATGAGGTTGCCAAAGGAATAAAAAGTTGAGGATTCAACAGTATCCGTGGAACGTCGAGGCTGTAGTAACGATTAGGTAGGCAAATTCTCTTTGTTTCCATGACGGATTCCACGTCTTCCATGTTAAAACTGAATAGTTGACAGTAGGACACATAAACATCGTGAGACTTAACGGCCTCGTACTGTCTTGCCTCAACGAATGTTCACGTGTTATTTATGACGTTTACTTTCGTAAACAACAGTCCCATTTGACATTTGTTACGAATCCGAATAAGAATTCGTGATTAGATATTAAATTTTTTTTTCAATTTCACACCAAGAATTTTCACGTACTCATCTCAGCTACTGGCACTGCCTGTAAGACCTGGCGTTTAAAAGTAACTTTTTATATATCCGATCTGCCTTGGCTCTTTAATGTGTTTTTAATGTGCTTTTAATTTTTTTTTTACATACCAGCATCCAACATCTTTACACTCAACCTGGTCCATTTAACTGACAAATCGATGTACAACCTACAGCGATGTTTGAACTATGACCTCTAATTCACGCCCACTTTCGGAACCTTTGAACTTTTATAATCAAGCTTGAAACTCTAACCAACATTCTCATTCGTTCTCTCTGTTGCTTGAACACTGTACTTAATTATTTTTAAAAATCTTCACTTGTTCACTGAGATGCTGGTTTTCAGTTTCTAAGACAGATGCAGTACGGACGTCGAGAATTGAATCTTTGAAATTTATTCGTCGAGACGGAAGCAACGAAATTAATGAAACTACAAAGGATTTGTATGAAAAGTTTCGTTAGCAAGAACCGAGTATAGGACGTGCTTTCATCGAAAGGGAAAGTTGTACATTTGTCCGTCCTAGGTAGGTTTGTACTTGAGAGTTTCCTCCTTGTCGGCCATGTTTATGATTACATGTACAGTACGGTACAAAAGTGACAATAAGGGTCCAATAATTATGATAGTACATATAACATTGCATGAAAAATCTTATCACTGTTCCTGAATCGCACTGTACTCTCTCTCTGGTATATCTATATGTATATCTTAGCTACCAACTACACGCTAAATACTTCCGTCACCGCGAATGCAATGAATATTCCATGTGGTATACAAACCGCTCGGATTTCCCTGGGAATAACTTAATTCGAATAATGACACCCGGTAGACACGCAACATTTTTTTAGTTTTATGTAATTAAAACGGTTTACGATTTGTAATCATAATCTTTTTCTTCGTCGGGATTCGGACGGTACTCGTCAATCGATAAAAATATACAATAGGATATGTGCAATAAATTGGTATAAAAAAAATTTTTTCTATTCCATGACAATACTCTAGTTTGGACGTAAGAATCCATTTTCGTAAATTGGATCCAGTAACCGTATTCAAGAAAAAGGAAATACTACGCGATTAGGTCATTTCCGTATTACGTCCGAAGAGTGATCCAGCATGAATTCGAATGAGTAGGCCTTACGTGATGGGATTAAGTAAAGTGCACCATAGGACATTCCGAACTAAGTAAAATCTCTCAAGACAATTGTTTGAATAATAAATTGCAAGGGCAAAATTGGATCACCTGGACCAAAAATAGCTTAGTTTTCAAGCTGAGTGAGAGTCTGGCTTATAATTTGTAAAGACGATGGAGAAAATTAAGGGAATGCCGAGCACGTTGCACCTGTACACATCCCGGTAAAGTCTAATTGATCGATGGATATAATTTTTCTGATATCTTACGTCATCACCAACCCCATAAGAATTAATGCTGTCGGATATTTCGGGATTGAAAATATACCGAAAACTGACCATATTGCTTGGGACGTTATATGGACCTTTTATAATTCTCCTAGGACTTTAAGTTGAGGTTAGTTCACGTATAGGATGGTGGTTATGGGGGTTATAAAAGGGTAAAAATTTTCTGGGACCCATAATGGAGGCTCTTAAAATTTTCTTGTCTCCGTGGACAGAAGCACTTTCGAGGAATTTTATTTAGCCTTACAACATGGCCGACACGTGATATACCATGAAAATTGTTTATACTCGGTAATCTAGTTTTATTACAAGTCCCATAAGGCTGATGGGCGTACGTCTAGAAATTGAATAAGTGAATTTTTCTTGATTTATTTTTAATATAAATAACAATGGCGCTAACTGATCTGGAAAACAAGATTAATCGAACAAGAAAAAACGTCCTCTCTTTTTTTTATTCCCTCAAGCACAGTTTTAGTTTTAGTCACTCGATTTTTCTCTCATCACTCGATTTCTGTCTTGTCCTGTCCTCGACTTTTCTCTCTCTCTCTCTCGCGCTCTCTCTCTCTCTCTCTCTCTCTCTCTCTAATTGTGTGTAGGACCACGTGGAGAAGATGAGATCCTATTGGACATCGGTTTCCCCTCCGTGAGCTTGCGGCGTGCTCGAAACGGCAGCGCCGGCTCCTCAGTCGACGCTCGGCGCTGTCTGTATTCGCGGCTCATTTTATTCCTCACATGTGGTCCATGTAAAATCACACGTGCGCGTACATCTTTATAAATTATGTCATCGGCTAAGTGATATACATGAGCGATCTAGGAAAAAATCAAGTCCCTCTAATGACATGGTGACAGTGAAAAATCTGTGTAACATATTTGAGAGATCAAAAAAAAATCTGAAAATTAGGGAAAAGAATCATTCTGAGATTTTCAAATTTGTCCCTTTTTTTCTCATTGTTAATCCATGACAATAATTGCATAGCGAGTCTGGACCAGAAATTTATCTTGTACAATTTAAACGAAAGGATTGTATGTCTATAACGCGAACATGTAGATGGTATAATTATGACAGATACATTGTAATGCGATTAAAGTGAATTTGTCCCAAAATTAATTAAAAAATTAATTCGTGTAAAAAACTTGTCACGATTTATCAGCGTCGGTAAACTGTCATTTCGAATAATTGAGATTGGTTGATGTTTTTATAATAAATTTTTATTATTTTCACAAAAAATTCTTTTTTCAATGAAATTGTTTTGTCTTCCAATTTTAATTGCAAAACAAAAACGCATTTGTTAGAGTAGCGCGCGTCTTGCTGTCACCGTCAGAGATCGCACGCTGCGATATTACTAGAGCGTTACATACATTTAACGAAAAAAAAAGAAATTCCCTAGAAATTGCACTTTAGAGTGAATCGCGTGATGCATCGTTTCACCAAGTTGCTAGAACTGCCGCACGTTGACAAATTCACTACGCTTATCTTTCCGGTACAATAGTAAATGAGACAATGCACTTTTAGATTGCACATTTCGCGTTGCCTTGATAAATTACTGCGTCATCTGTCTTTCCCGCGAGCTATAATCGTTACTGCATTTCTCCGTGTAATCAATATACTTAATAAAAATCCAAAAATTGCAAAATTTTTATACGAATCGATTCCCCGCAATTGTATACCGAGCGACGCATGAAAATAAACAAAAAAATACATATCAATAAATATCTGAAAAAATGAATACCATTTTTTTTTTTTCAAAAATAATATCTATAAAAAATTCAATACCGAAGGTTATTCGTGCCGTCGCCATTCAAAAAATTTCTTTCTCAAAGTTGTAGGCCGAATTTGATATGTATCTATAAGGCTTTGGAGTCACCCTCGAGGCTGCGTGTTTAACCCTCAAGGGAAAGAAGTCAATTCCCATGCGCCCTAAATCTTACGTGCTTAACAAGGGGTTAAACTTGTTCGCATTGGTCCAAAGATGTTACAACAAATCGATCGTATTTCTGTCAAAAGTTACAATATATCAAATCCGTTCGATATTCATTGAAGAAATACGAGGAAACACATTGCCCAACGTAAAGCCGAGCATGATTCGAGTTAGAGCCCATAAAGTCAATAAACCGTAGGGGTTGGCGTTAACTGCATTTGGCAAACTGCAGTTTACGGTTACAGCTGTACACTATTTCCCAGCAAATCATCAGTTTCCTCGAGTGGAGTATTTAATAAAAATAAAATCCGACTAGAGCACCGTTATAAAATCAATAAAATTCCCTCATACGTATTTACCCCTTTAATCTGCACCCCACGAAAGGGGTTAGTATAAAAAATACCGCTACCGATAAGAGGACTCGAACGCTTTCCCTAAAAAAAAGAAAAATTAATTTTTCAAAATTTCAAAATCAAACTACCATTTATGGCTGAATGAATTTCTCATTTATCTTAATTCCGATTCAGATAAACGATGTCCCGTCGTACCCACGGCGAACGAAATTACTTCTGTCCACTTTAGCATGCATACGCGTCCGCAATTATACTAAAATCCGCTCACGGCAGAAAAAAGTATGTGTTTCTCTGTACCTTTCATCCTTCACATTTTTTTTTTTTTCATTCTCATAAAAGGCATCCACCCTACTCACTGTATAAGCAGGCGCCATTGGCTGAATGGCCGTATAACTGTTTTTTACTAATCTCGCACAGCGCTACTACGCTCTTTCTCTTTTAGAAACCTCAAACCTTTGCCTCGGAGACTGTTAACCATTTAAATAAAAAATTTCACGTAATGAATAGGTACGCGAAGGCTCTTCTGAATCATCGTAATTATCATCAGAACTTATCTCTATATCATATGAACTATTCCAAACGTTTAATCTTTACACTTAAATCGCTTCGACGCGCCTTTCAACGTCATTTTCAATTCTCAAACGTCACATAATTTCAAATGAGGAATCACTGTCACGTTATATCAGTGTCATTGAATTAATTATCTTAATCATTAAATTTTACTATTACAGTACATAGACAGATTTTGTATATGTGGATAAGAATGCTTTTTTTTAACAAGGTCATCGACCCCTGAATTAACGATATTTACGTAAGGACTAGATTGCATGGGGATACGTTTACCTTTGGTCTATTAATAAAATTGGAATTTTTTGGGAAATAGGGAAAGCCTTGTTTTCTTGGGGAAGTACAAAAACACAAAGCTAATAGCCCGGACAAACTCTATATACTCTGGACATCGACTGTGGGTAGTATGGATATCTCTTTTTTTTTATTTCTCGTTCCTTCTCTTCTCATGCTCGGCTTTATTTGCTTGGCTTTTACCGTAACACTCGTAGACATAATCGCGAGGTTAGATCATCGTAGATCCTCAGTGTAAAACTATGTGCACGCGATACGCCTTAAGGTATCGCGAATAACGGGCAGACTGACGGACGTGAAAAATTACAATTTTCTACCTTGATTATGTTTTTGTCCTGAAACAGTATTTTGATTTTGTACCTTGGTGAATCGTAGTAAAAAATTTTTGTACTATTCGATAATCAATATATGAACGTTATAAAATGATTTAAAAATCAGTATTACGTTATATATGATTATTGGAAGTTTCGTAGCAGCTGGGTAAACATTATTGGCCATTGTATTAGATTATGCTTGTGAAGGATTGCGAAATTGAGAAAAAAAAATTTAATTACAATAAAATCTCGAAAGTATCTTATTACCGTAGCGAATGGCACGAATAATTTTGCACGGTATTGGAAAAGGGTTAGCGATTGATACATTGCGAAATGGCAGTTGCAAAAAATCACCTAGTTCGCCAATCAAACGATAAATCGTTCGTGTCAGTCCGATTACACGATCGACGGCAAGATTGCGAGTAATAACAAATTATGCATTTATACGTAAAACGAATTTTGCCATGTGCAGAAACCATGCGAAATGAAGACATTGACGTGTGCCTGATTAGCGATAATGGATGGCACGTAAGAACGTGAAGATAATAATAATAATAAATCTAAAGAAAATGAAAGACGGCATTTTGAAATCCAATAGACACGAATATTGAATCTATAAAAAAAAATAAAATGCATTTGGACAGAAGAACCACCCTGCAGAATCCACCCTGCGAGGACAGCGGAGTAGCCACTTCCGGTGAACTGGGTGAACCTTCCTGTTCTGGCGAGTACGAGGGCGTCGTTTGCGTGGTACAGGATGGCCAGAAGAAAGTTGACGAAAATCAAGATCCTAGGTATCCGGCAAAGAGAATATCCGGTCGATGACATAATCGTTCAACCCTTATAATATATCGAAGAAAAATTTTTTTCCGTGACTGGAAACCTCGATAAAAAAAATATGAAAAATCGACGGTTGTGTCATCGGGTCCTTCGTGAAATTTGAATTAAGCCTTTATGTCTAGATTGAAGAAAAAAATTTTCAACCCCTTCGTAGGTATATTGCCCAGTGCACCATCAGACAGCATTACTATCCCGAAAGCGGTTGGGGGTGGGTCGTCGTTGTTACGGGTGTTATGGTGCAAGTTTTGGGTGCAGGAATACACGGGGCTGCAGGTGTCTGGCTTACGGAAGGAATGAAGAAATATCGACAGCCTCTCGTCAGTGTAGGTACGTCACGTATTTAATTAAGGGATGAAATTATACCTGCTCATTTTTTTCTCGCATACGAATCGTGGCTGTTAAAAATATTTAGTACTTTGAAAAATCGTTAATCGACTTTACGATCGGAGGGGGGTAGGGAAAGTCACTTGCGATTACAGTGATTGCGCTTCGCACTGTAATTGCATGGGAGTAAGTTGAAACTCGTCGGAGGTTCGAAAATAAAATGGTACCAAGAGGAAAAAGAGATGTGGGCAATGAAATGGCATCCGTGGCAACCGAGACAAAAGTCATTACGAAAAGAACCAACATGGCTGTGTATATTTCGAGCAAGAACCTCCCGTGCGCTACTATAATATTATACCGCTCTGGTTCCCGTTAAACGTTGCATTACTGCACTTGACTCAAGTAGTAACCCAGTACGAGTTTACGAGAAGCCTCATTTAATTTTCTTATTGTTTCTTTCGATAAAACCTAACTACTGATTTTTAAGCATTCATCATTGTCATACACACAGGATAACTAGACCCTGTGATATTATTCTAGAAGATTTGTTGCATAGTCAAAATCCAGTGATCGTTCTAAAAAAAATTTTAAATAACTTTTGCAGATATGAATTTTCAAAATTTTGTAAATCCACTAAAAAAAAATCTTTCTTTCAAATAATCAATTTAATGGATCTTTTTCATAAAATTTACACAATTTCATTTCCATCCTATCTTACCAATTTGAAAAGTTCACGTGTCGCACGGCCAGATAAATTTTGCAAGACGTCCAGCGCGTACGATAAAGCTAATTCGAAAAATGCCGAGTGACCCGTACCGAAAGTAACGCTTCTGCTAGAAGTTTTCCAGGACGCGGAAACGCTTCGAGGAAATGACTCCTGGTCGGAGAATCAATCTCTCTCTTTCGAAGTGGAAGTAAAAAGGATACCGTGAACGAATATATATACGTGGATACCTACCGCGCTGGTAACGATATGTCTTTTACGTTAGAGACGCTCTTTCCCATTAATATGGTACCGTGTTCGGTAATCTATACCTAACCTTCCATAGAAAATCCTTTCTTACCGTTCCGTATAGCTTCTAATTGTCTGGCTTCCACGAAACACACTGTAACTTACGATATAGACGGCACGCTGAATTTTCTCTATTAGGTCCGCCGCCGTGCAGTTCGATTTAACTATTGCTGAAGTCACGTTATAGCCGTACGTGTTGCTGGGACAAGATTTTTTTTTTTTTCACCAAGTACAACAGGACTTGAGAACTTGTATCCCGTCGGAGTTACTCATGCTACGACCTAACCAATCCTTAACCATCTTCTCGAGCAACAACAAGACAATGGGATACTAGTTTTCTAGTTATTCGTTAATTGCGGACAGAGACTTCGCGTGTGAATCACGTTCGATGAAATTGGTGTAAACGCACGTTTTTGACTTAATGGAATTGACTGCACTGACTCTTTCGCCCATTAAATTTTAAGGTTAATATCAATCGAGTGCTTCGGCTTTACCCTTTTATATGGTTAACCATTACTTTGAAAAGTGCCTGATCACCACGCAATTTTTTTACATTACGTCACGCTTCAATATCCTCGTGAATTTATTTCTCTCGTAAAGCCGAATACGTATTAAGTCATAGAATGGGACGGTATTATCCGTGAGATATTTAACTACGACTTTTTTTTGCTGGGGAAGCTATACGTTTTGTTGAGGATAATCTAGATTTTGTGGTTAGGACTATTGAAGTAATATAAGATTAAGGGGAGCGGAGAAGTGCTTAATCCTTTATTCGCTAATATTGCCACAGTTAACTATTTAATGTGAAATTCTTACAAGTAAGACATATTTATGAAATTAATATGTTTCGTCGAATTTTGTATTGGCGTGAAAAAATTTCGGAAATTTGTGAAAAAAAAAATGGTTTCTAACATTTTTTTTGAGGAGGGAGGGTTGGGGAATTTTATGAAATAATTTGCGAATATTTTCAGCTTTAATGACATCTGTGCAAAATTGTTGCAGGCCATGTGCAACACGTTTTACGGATTAAAATGCTACGAAGCAACGCGAAATGCTGAAATTATTTCGAGATACTCGCCGAGCATGAATATACGGTCTAATTCGCGGTAACCACAATGTTACTGAAAACGCCTGTTTCTGGGAGCGATATATTTACGTATGAAACTATCTGTATCTCCTTACCACCTGCTTCAAATGACAGGGGGTTATTAATATTGGACTTGTTGAATGATTGCATTTAAAAAATAAAATAATACAAATATGAACAAAAATTTCAAAATAAAAAAGATAGAATTCTCTCTAACTCCTGTTCCTTCTACTTTTACTATTTTGTTCTTCTTCTTCATTCACACGTATAGTACACGTTATACTATCAACTTAAAGACTCGTGCAATTATTATTCATGAACTAGCCGAAGAGATGGTTACTGCGTGTCTGGAAGACGTGCAGCCAAGCATTATCGTGACTGCAAAAACATGGTCATTTTACTCCTTTCCCAGTAGTCTATTAAATCGCGTACTTACTAGAAAGGGTAGCCAACTACCCTGTAACGAAAGAAATTCTTTTTTATTACTTTGCCAAACGCTTCCGAATGGTCATTTCGCACGACATTGATAATAAGAAAAGTAAATATCTTTAAATTTCATTATTTTACCTGGTTATATGTATAATCAATCGATAGATCACATCAGCAAAATTCTTACGAACTTAACATCGAGTCGATCGATTTCCGATATATCCTATCTCCTAAGTACACGAACCACAATATCAAAATTTCCGCGAATATTGGCTTGTAACGCGAAAACTTTAGTACGGAATCTCGAAACTGCTTGATGTTATACATTAATAATCGAGAGACTCTCAAAGTCCAATAAGTGACAAGTCATGGTAACGCGATAACGACTATTTCTATGTTAATTAAATGTAATTAATGTTTTCTATAAAAATTATTCATCTTAATCGATTATCGAACTTTTATAGCGTCGTTCGAAAGTCAATGAAATTTTTTTTTATTCAATCACTCAGCCGGTCAGTCATACCTATACACTATTTGGAATTCGCGAAAGAAACTTTTAATGATTTCACAAGTTCCTCATCGCGTTTGCCAGATAGATTCCCGTGTAATCGTTTCTTAAAAGGCTCCTACGAAAACTGCAAGAACGTGCTGTGCAACGCTCGGGCTTGAATTAACATTGGGCAGAGATGATGAATCTCGAACAAACATGTTTTTACGACTCGGTCATTTGAAAGCGTTACAGTGTGGATGCTGCGGACAAGAAACTTGCATCGGGGATATTTCGCCAGGAGAGGACCACTGAGACAGATTAGTACTGCCCCATTGATCTTCTTCAAATAGAAATCTACTGGTCGTTTCACAAACTACCGCACAGTCTGCTTCCCTTTACGCTTCTGCGGAATTCTCTGTCTCTAAACTTTTCCTACTGTCACTTCGCCCTTCTTCGTCTCACCATCCCTTCGGTTTTACTTGCTCCCTATCAAACCCTACTTAATATCTTCATTTAACGATACTTCTTCTAACTTCTCTACTGCCGATTGTTTCCAAAGGCGACAGACCGTGTTACTTTGATAACATTTTTTGTTATCACTGTTTTCTTTTGTAATTCCCCAATTTTGGATATGTCACTTCATTTATGGTTTTTATGAAATTTTTTTGGGGGAAATTTATTTGAAATCTTTTTTTCGAGTATTTTAATTAGACGTTGCTTGCTGGGACGACGTTCGAACGCGCTATATTTTTTTGGATTATTTATCTGTCTTAAGAAAATACTGGCACGCGTTTATATCCACTCGAAATTCGTGCTCCAATTGGAAGAGGAAATATTTCGTGTACGGCTGTCGTGTCTGCAATCATCAAGGGAAAAGAAGTAGCGAGAAACTCTGGAATCTGGAATATTTTAGTGTTCGGTGCGCTACGAGTTGTGACTGTTCGTGACATGAGAATTTTCTACAGGAATAAGAAAAATGAGTTTACTTGTAACAAGGGCTACACTAAGTCAGCGAGAATCTTGTAATATAATACTAATATTTTCGTTAAAGAAATAATAGCGAAATGTTAATAACAAAAATATTCCTAAAAAAGTCATAAGCGTGTGTTAGAAAACAAAAGCTTTTTCGCGAACTAGAATAAATGTAAATATAAAGAAGAAAGGTATACTGATGAAATTCCCATAGGAAAAAAAAGGGGGAAAAAGGTAAATCGTACTTCCTGGCATTGGCGCTGTCTAACGATTCCGTTCCACTCGTACAATTCTTTCGTTCTTCTATTTGCATAACTGTTTATGGCGATGTGTACAGAATACGAAAGACAATCTCATATAAAAGGAGGTTCGTTTTTTTTCCCGAGGAAAAGTTTAGATTTTTGGATAAGAAGGATTTTTTAGTGGAAAAATGATATTACGCCGCATCTCGGATCATAAAATAATGTCGTGTTGACAAAACTTATAAACTTTCGACAACTTTTGGTTTGACCTGTTTCATTGTTGAATGGATTTTTGAGAAACGCCCAAATATACCATCAAGAACATACTGAACATTTTCTGTCACAATTTGAAAACCCATCGAACGTTAAAATTTCTGCACTCGCTTGCTGCGCACATTGAAAAACATCTTAATGAGATTACAAGAGCAATTTTTAAGAAAACTTTTCCAAAGAAATTCATATTGGATTGCAAGTTTCAGCTATTTCAAAAGTTCCCGATCATTTGGAGTAATGGAGGTTTTTGCTTTAAAAATGCCATTGACGTTTCTCTTCGGTATTATCTACGATCTATTGACCTGATATCAACGCTCCGTATTGCATTTAGAATTGTTCTCAAGACGTCATTGATATTCGATAAACGTTTCCCCACATGCACTTTTTTCGCCATAGTACGTGATTTCGCGTGGTCTCCAATTTTTCCTAAGAATAATAATATAAATAAAAGAATTTACATATAAAATTGACATATTAAAATGACAAACTGTCATATCACGCAGATAAATTTCGATGAAAAACTAAAAGAAAATAGATTTTCCTCCGATTACTAAATCACGAGAAGACCTCAAGCTAAGCTGACCGATAAGAATTGCATAAAATTTTCTCCTGAGTTTAATTCAGCGACTTCAGATCAGCGAATCTTAGAATGCGTAGAATCAAGTCAAAACCCTCGTGCCGAACAATGGTTTCCGATTTCCTTACCTTTCCCTCTTGGTTTCGCAAATCCACCGACTAATTCGAATATTCCCCGTCGGAAACCTGCGCAAGTCAATTTCGCGCTCGGTAGCTTCAATTGCGTCTAATTTACTTGCGAATTGCATTAAAGCGAATAATAAACCTAATACACTAAAGAGTCCGGGTTTATCAACCATTTGACGTTTGAAAAATAAACGGACCACCAAAGGCTATGCACACACATTGTAAACACATAAAACACAACAGATAGAAGATCGTCGTACAAATAAATTCATAACGATAAAATTATATGAATCCCATATATTTTATCACAAAAATCAAATAACATCATATCATTTCATCGTATAAAAAAATATCATCGAATTTTTTTGAACTGTTGGCCCCCACGTCGCACACTCGAACCACTCCTCCTTCGTATACCGTCTCCACGATATCCTTCAAGATAAAAATACCCAGTATAAAAAAATGGTTAAACAAAAACTAAAAGTCCCTAATTTTCAAAATTTCGTATCCTACATTTAAATTCCTTTCCAAAGGGAGCTCATTCATCCTTCAAGACGAAACTACACGAAACAACGACATTCGTCTGAGCCAGATTAACTTTTTAGATTTATCCTAAAAACGTAGCGCCATTAGAGTTACAAAGATAATCGCAAAGAATCCGCTTACGATTGCAGTAAAGTAAGAAAGCAAAAAAAGACACGGCAGGAAGAAATTTAAGTAAAAAAAAAAGGGAATCCATGGAATCCGCCAGAACCCCAACACAAGTGTTGAATAAAGATACAAAATTCCTCTCCCCTATCGTTGAAGAAAAATTTGCCAAGAAATAAAATTTCATTTTGACTTCCATGCCCAATTACATAAAATAAATAATGTATACCTGCAATTCGCTTTGCACCAGGAAAAATCCAAGAGCCAGAATTTATAAGCATACAAAAATAACGTAAGCAATATCAATCGAGACATAAACGATCGAACGAGCGGATAAAGGATCATTATAAAATAACGACACTGTTTTGAAGCTGTTATGGTTACGTCAGAGGTGGCAGAAATCGCCCTATACTTTTAGTATGTGTCGGCTGTTGCGTCATTCAAGCTCGGAACGATAAACGCTCAAGAGACCTTCAGTGAAGCGCAGTCAACCCGTTGCGTAACATTATTTATAATAAAACTGAAAATTAAATTGAATAGGTGAAACGCAGCGAGAGAAAGAGAGATAGAAATATATGGGGGGTCAGGAAGGCATATATAGGGTGACGCGAATAAAGCCAGGTATTAAGTGGCAATAAAATATAAAAGAATGAACCTATATAAAAAGTCCAATTAAAATATGTGTACAGGTCCTTCGAGAAAAGTGGCCAATTGTTTGTGAAACAAAGTATATGGAATTATGTGTACCCTCGATTTTTTTTTTTCAAATATGATACTTCACCGGACAATTTCACGTAGAGATCGAACCGCATTCGATACCATTGAAAAACAGCGGAACGTTTAGATCGAAAAATTGACCGATTCCTGGAATAATGTATCGTTTTATTACGCATTGTGCATGATTACATACATTACTCGGTACGAGGCTAAGGAATTCCCGTTTGATTGCAGAAATTCCAATTAAGTGCCTGAAGCTTTATTCGAGCCTCGATTAAAGTAGGTGCATAGATCGAAGTAGTATATACAGATATACGTATACGGTATAAGTAAATATAGGCATCCAGATTACATCGCGTCGAACATTGTTGCTGAGTATCGAGGTTTTATGAAAGAGCGAATAATTGAATCGAGAGAAATCGTTGGTGTATAGAAAAATATGAAAATCAAATTGACATAAGATTTCGTAAGGGAAGGACAGATAAAAACGATATACGTCCATTACGTAGAGATACCCGAGTATCTAATTAGGATTGAACGGGAGGAACGGCATTTTGATGAAAAAGAGGTGGGGAAAGAAGCATTTGTATTTCTCGAGAGAAAAAGCATTATTTTTTCGTCATAAGGTTGTCAGCGGAGGTTTAGCTATTCTTCCTGTTTGAATACTGACGATGAATGGAGCTTAATAAATCCCTTCCTGGCAATCGCCCTCGAATTATAAAGTCGTTGGCTCCTCAGCAATCCATAATATACTATGTAGTACTTTTTTCAGCCTTATTTACCTACCAAAGTATGTGTACGTGTATGTACGTGTGTGCGTGTGTGTGTGAAGTAGAAAAATCTGAAATATCGATTCATCTGCACGTAACGTGGGTATAGAAGAAGCATGAAATTAAAAAAAAAGTGGCTGGCGACTGAAATACCAATGCCTAAAGGCGCAATTACAATGCACAGCTTTCCAGAGGAATATTTAGTGGCACGTGGCCCTCCGGCGCGATATTAGCCGTTTAATGTGCGACTTTAATTTTCACGGTGCGGTCGGAACGAATTTTTAATTCGTCCCGATATAACGCACAATCCACGTGAAGGTAGATACATATGCCGTATCGAAACTTTGAATTCATACATGAAAGTAGATACTACATATAGGCTACGTGTATATCTAATAGGAAAATAAGGTTTGAAAAAAAAAATAATAATTATACCAGGACACAAGTGCTTCAGTTGATAATCAAAGTAGAGCAGCCTTATACGTTCCTAAGCATATTGACAAATGCGTATACTACCCGTGTAAAATTGAAGTAACGGAAAGATAATTTATATTATTTTTCTATGAAAATAATAATTATCATCTGCTCTGCGCCTAAGTGCAACTTTTGTTATTCACTCGGATCCAACTGGATCTCACGATTCTGGCGAGACACGCGTGGGAAATATTAGCGCGAGGCTGCAAGAGTTATTTGACGTTTACTGCCTCCCGCGGTGCTGGAGAAATTGCAGAAACTTGCTGAAAAAGTGTCAGCAACTTCCTCGCAGTCCTTCGCTAACAGGATGGCGAGGTGATGTAAAAACGTAGGATACAGAAGTGCGAGGTGCGTAAGCGATTCGACGATCGGGACTTTGCTGCTTGGAAGGTCTAGACCATTATCATTGCTAATACATTGGGTACAGCGGTGAGACGTAAAATAACTTTAAAGTCCGAAAGAACCGATTCCAATAGATTCCGATACGAGAATACATTGAGTGGCTGCATTAGCAACGTGTTCGTATAAAATCGAATGGATTTCTTGTGTCTGACATTTCTTTAGTGCCAGGTCATTGTTATTAGAAAAATTGTATTATTTATGTGAATCTTTCTATAGATAAATATGGTGTATACACATATTGTCGAGTGGGTAAAGAGTCCGGATAGCTTTGTGAAAGCGCGTAACGAGCGTATACTCATTCCTTGCACTGGTCGTTCGATTAAATAATCTTTTAAGCCGTCTTCGATTCTGTGAGTTATGCTTTTATTGAGACGTGAAAGGCTTGCTTGATATTGTTGAGAAAACTTGGAAATCATTTAATCAGTCTACGTGCGTATGGTATGTTTATTATTAAATTACAGAGTGGCAGATCGGAACGCCGTATTTCAAGATCGCCGACAAAGAGCTCAATTTTCTTGTTGGAGGTATGGATCGAGAATTCTGTGAATTTCATAGATTCTTCGATCATGAGAGTTTTTGAGATTATCGATCGTTGGATCTGTTATTGATTCAATTTGCATAACTGCCTGATCGGTCTTCAAGATTACCCAGAATATCACTGAGATGATGGTAGTTGCGTGACTCGGAATTGACCATGAAATTTCGGAAATCTGATACTTTGATGGTTGGTATTAAAAAAGAATTGAAATCGCTTGTAAAGTCTTATATGGAATTTCGATAGTCGTAAAATAGTTTCGAGTGCTGATTTCGATTCAAACTAGCCTCTCGATACTTTGGACTATTCGCAAAGCCAACAGGAGACGCGGAACTTAAGCTTCATCCGCAAGGAGCTTACTTAGTTACTTCCTTACTTACGTCGCTACAACAATTCCTGAAGGGTTGTTGAACCTGACTCTCACTTTCACTCGGATACTCTCCCTCTCGTTTCGAAAATGCGCGAAGGGTGGTTTTACTATCGAGAAATTGAGAAGATAAAAAAACAAGCCCAGCAACGCGAACGGCCTGCACCAATATAGAGACACATACTGGAGCCCGCGGATGCTGTGAGTGAACGACTGGACCGTTATGCTGATGTTATGCATCGGACGTTTTTTTCTCAGATAATTTATGAAGTCTCGAGAATATTCTTCCCTTCAGAATCCATTATCCTCCATGGGGAGGTATTGTTATTCGTCGATAAAATGGATATTGGCAGAGATTAAATTTTGTAGCATTAATTGAAACGTGTGCGAATTTGAAAATTTTTTATCCAAACATTTAATCATTCTGCTATCTCTGATCTCTACTATTGTTCCTCCTGAGTCATCGTCGAAAAAACTCATTCTCACGAGTTTCTGAATACATTGGTAGCAAGGGTGACTGAAAGGCTTAGGGTTAGGGTACGTACCATTATTTACTAAAGCCGCTTTATCGAAATGGATTATTTGCTGTGTAAACGACAAGAAATTTTAAGCATATCGCTCGACTGTCTATATCTACACTGATATAGGTACTCTATGGCGAAGCAACGTAGTGTCTCTTGTATTGGACATAGATATATTGTACGAAGCATTATCCCAAAAGCTGGTAGTAAATAAGCAATTGACAGAATAATCGATAATCGGATAGCGTTAAAACGATGAAAGATGTTCTATGCGTTATTTTTGGTATTGCTGATATACACGAGGGGCGTTAGTAATTATATTGAATATATTTTGGGAAAATTTTGAAAAAAAAATAATTTACTCGCAACAGGTCAATTTTTTGTTTGTAAAATAAAAATTTGGAAAATTTAATTTTCACGTGTCTGACTCTTGGTGAGAGTTCAATGAAACAACGCAAATTTGTAATCCTTTTTATCTTGACGGCAAAGATCCTTTTCGAATGATCAGTTCAGCATTATGATTAATAGTACGAAAGGCACTCGCGTAAGCGGCACTCTTTTGTTTCTCGTTATTATATTAAGAAAGATCCACCGCTTCGAGACGGTCTTGATTGATGAGAGTCGAAACCTCGGCCCTCCCCCTGTGCTTGAGTAGAAATTAATTAAATATCCCAAGCATGACGGACTAATTGTTTCGATCGTAATTAAAATCGCTCTCGGAAACGTTAAATTCGTTAAACAATCAAATTAAGGTTTCGCATTCTTGCGATTTAAATTTACTGCGAAACCTCGTCGTCAAAAGTAATATAAACAGATAAAAACGACCTAACCTCATTTTTTTTCGTTCCAATTTGCAATCCTTTGGATTGCGCAATAACTTAGGAATGAATTTTTATAAGAGACCCAAGTATGTTTTTCAAAAAAAAAAGGCAACATTTATTGGACTGGAAAGATCTCGCGACCATAAACCTTTGCCTAAGAAGAAATCTGAGTCGTGGTGGAATCATATAAAAAAGGAAAAAACTGAAAAATAAGATAAAGAGAAAAATAAAGAAATCCTATAAAATTTACTCTCTGCACTTTTCGAAGTAACCAAAATTGCCAGGTTTTGCGTTTCCCGCACTAGGATTACGATACGTGATTGCGAATGAGGATTGCGGATAAGGAATTGGGTGAAAAAAGCAGCTGTCGAGCAGCGAACGGGAAAGAATCGGGTTTAGAACTCGATGCTAACCGATTTCGTCCGATTCAATTTGCCTGGCAGAACTTGATTGAAAAACTTCGTTGAACCAGCCAAACGTTAAAGTATATTTATTTGCTTCTGTATCACGAGCGACGGAGAAGGAAAGCCCTGCGGAAGTTTACTGTCTTTTCACATATTTGACTTCTTCTCTTTGCCTGACTTCACCAACAAGATAAACAGTAACACAGCATCCCATACCGATTCGATAACTATGTATCAGATTATTGAAAATATTCGACGTTATCCGATGAACTGGAAACTTATATATAAATATATCAACTAAACTGTCCTGAATATTGGAAAAGAGACTCAATTATACGAAATCCACTTTTTTCCCTTTTCTCTTCCCATTATCGTACGAATTCATGATATCAATTTTGACTAAAAATTTTCGAAATAAATTCCCCACTAAGCCACATGAGAAGCACAGAAAGAAAAGTGCCTTTTACCATAAGGAAATATATACTCCAATCGAAAGCAAGTAAATTCTTCGTAGTACTTGTACTTAACGTTTCTACAATTTCGTGGCGTGGGAAGAATAGTACTTGGTAACTTTTATGTGTCCGGTATAGTCATCTTGCTATATCGTTATGTTACTCGTATATCACGAGCAATGCATTTTTACTACGGACGGATATATACGTTAGAAATAAAACGTGATTTAAATTGCATAATACTTATATTAAAAAATTTATTGATTTCCAATTAAATTATATCGTAAATCAATATTATTGAAGTGCTTATACACAAAGATAAAAAAATATTTAATCCTAATCAATATCGAAAAAATTAATACATATACCATAAACCAGTTGCACCAAGCACAGCCTAATGCACTGTTACCTAAGCTGTCAAGTGAAAATTCTATTTTACATGAAAAAGCTTCACATTTGCTTGCAATTTCAAGCTAAAAGTGGGCCACGTGTAGGAAGCACGATGACGATATATATATAACAGTCACGAAAGCTCATCCTGTTTGAGTGCACATAGTACGAAATCTTGAGCTTGCTAAATAAAAAAAATCAATTTCTCACAACGTAGGGACACAAAAATCCATAAGCATTCAATCGTTGAAAGCGTCAATGAAAAGTAACGCGGTGACGAAAAATCACAGATAAAATCCCCTTGTCGCACTTTTGCCCCCTCGGTCTATATACAGTGTGTCGCGCGAAAACGTTTTTGAAAATCAATAGCGACATAATGGCAGCGGTTCGTCATTCGGTAAAAGTGGGCTGCTCGTTCGAACGGAGGAAACGATTATAGTATTTCTTCGAATCAAAGACATTCGCTCGTATTACTGGCTTTGAAAATTACGAGCTTCCGTCCTTGTGAATTACTAAAGCTTTTTTTCTATTTTTGGGCGACTCTGTATTACCATCATTATTTCTCTTCAGCTTCCGTTATACGAAAACAGCCTCTCGCTGAACACCATAAGATTTCAGGAAAATTACTGTAATACTTATGAAAAGGCAACACTGCTCGTACAAGACAGTAAAATTTTTTATTGATACAAAATATATTATTATTTTCAAAAATTAATCGACCGGTCACCAAGCATCTACAGTGTGGCTCATAAATAACTATGAATACCAGGATAAATGAATTCGTGGTAAAGTACTGCGTCATCCTTAAATCATTCTTACATGATGAATGATCTCTTGATACCTTCTTGAGGATGAAAAAAAAAGTCATCCTGTAGATGCATAACGAATATAGATATATTTCATGGGGAACCATAGTAATCCTAGTGAATGGAGCTGGAGTATTATCAGACGTCGGGGATCAAAAATTTGAGCGTCATTGACATTTCGAAAAATTAACGTTGAAGGTATAGTCATGACAAAATATTACGTATATCGTAATAGAGTCCAAGGAAGTTAAACATTTTTGATAAAAAATAATTTTTCCTCACTTAAATTAATTTTTATTCTTTTTTTGTATTTCTATTTATATCGTAATAGACTTTTTTCCTACTCAATTTCTTGGCCTTGTAAAATTTTCTTAACAAACCAGATCATTTGGCAACGATTCTCGAACTGGACGGTTAACGTGGCGGATAAAAGCATCGCGAAATAAAGGGATTCTGGAAAAAATATATATGTATACATGACGAGTCAAAGAACCGAAGGCCATAGTGTGTCGGGCATGAGATGTTCGCACAGTCAGCATATCATTCCAGTCATTGCGCAAAGTGTGGCCAGCGCCATCAGTCTCTACGAAGAAATCGCCAGAGGCAAAAAGTAAATTGTAACATAATCCTGCACGAAAATTATCCGGAAACTCAGATAGAGGCTATAAACCATAATAACGTACTCTTAAATTTTTCAAGATGGCCGCACGTACTTTTTAGTTATAAAACAGATACACGTATATACAGATACCTATACATTATGGAATAAATTTCTTGTAATTTATTTACTCCAAAAATGTCATTAATCATCGAAGCCATTATTAATTAATACTTTAATGGCATATTTGAAATTAAATTAGATTAATAATATATTTCTTATTTTTTTTTACATTCTAAAACTACAATGCATGTATTAAATTTCATCCCTTACCAAGACCCCGTCCCACCTTCCTACGCTTACAACTATTACCAAGTGCCTATTCATGTACAACGTGTACATTAAAGTATATATACGTGTCACTTGCCAAGTCCCGCAATCTTCGACTTATCGAAGGAAATGGGCGTTCCTTATGGTAGCCAACGGAAACGGTGAAAGGAAAGTGAAAATATTTATTGCAAAGCCAATCTAAACTTGTATCTTATAATACGCCATTCGACTGATGATGAACTATAATACATATATACATATATGAATATATCGCCTCGATCTATGACTAGAGAAAGAGGGCAGGATATATGCGTGTGTATATACATATACATATGTGTTATAAAAAAAATCGGAAAAAATTTGTTTTCGAAACAATAGATATACCATGGCTTTAAAATAATTTCATTTTTCTCTCTTACGTAACAACGTTATCGCGTCCCGACGAAATGCTCGTTTCATTCTCATTCACAGCGTCATGGATATCAGCGACTCTTGCCATTCCGCGAGCGATATTTCATACGCAGACGAATTTCTAAAGGGGGAAGTTTCTGAACCCGTCGCCTCTTACTTCCTGAGAGATGATCTCGAAATTCGCTTGAATGGAGCTACGTGTTATCTGCAGTTTATATACGTAGACTTTCTTTAAAGATATGCGGGTGAGTGCTTTTTTTTGAGTCTGAAGTTAATCCGCGGATTGTTCTTTAACTTTTTTGTTATTTTATAATTTTATTGAAAAAACTGGGGGAATTGAATTTTCTTAACTCACGTGGAGAAGTTCGTATGCAATGCAATTACGTAATAAAGGAATTTGTTTCATTGCTTTAATTCTTAGATGTACAATAGTCGCAATTAAGATTATTTATTATCAGTATATAAAACAGTAAAATAGAAGAGTAGGTAGGACTGAATTTTTATTTTGACAGTTGTTTACGTCACTGAGAAAAATTTAGTTTCCTTCTCATGAGAAAACGATCGACAAATAACGGTCCCATTAACGCGTTCTGTTTGCGAGAGGAATCTTCGCGTTGTCTCACATGCGATAAGGAAGGAATGGCCGTTTCTTTTCTGATATCACTTATAGCTTTTGGAACGATCAAGAAGTCATTATAGTTTTTTTATGGAAAAAAAATCGTATTATCATTTTCTGAAAATCCATGTGATAAAGTACTAATTGTTATATTTAACAAGTTGGAATAGTGATAATTATTATGAAAAAAATTCTTGACCTACGTTAATAATAACAATTAAGAATGGTAGAAAAAGAGTCTATAAATTCTTTTCATTCGCGACGATAACACTTCCTAGTTCCTTTCCAGAATAGAATAAAACATGCCTTATCGGAGCCAGTGCGGAGTCGCGGTTTTACCATGTTTCTCAGCTAATCTCACAGCGAATAGCTTCTCGTGGAACGGAAAGGCACGCTAACGAATCCGAGCATGAATCAGAGATATGCCTGCCCTACGCATTTACGGTGTGCTATAAAAAGGTATTTTTTATTTCAGTAAATTAGCACATGCAATGCTACTGCGATATCTAGATCGTAAGTTACCTTTATATATACAACCTGTGAGACGTGCTAATTCACAATATAGTCATAAAGGTCGCTAAATTACATAATTTGAAAAAATTTGGGGAATGTCAAAGAATCCGCAAAAATGTTACGATCAGTATGTATAGGGCGTGCGAGAAAAGAGTGATATGACGGGAAATAAAACCAAGATGGATCCAAGGGAGGACGCAATAAAATAGAAGGTATAAAGAGACAAGGGAGCACGGTAAAGAGCGAGGAAAATAAAAAGAAAATCGTCGCACTCACAGAAAATGTAATTCGCGATAAAGTCGCCAAGTGGCTTCGCTGAGAAAAAAATATATATACATATATAGACATACCTTACGTATCTAACGAGCCGGTAACAGACCTGTCCAGGAGCTGCTAAGAGAAAAATAAGAAAGTCCTGTCGATCTTTTGAATTTCCCGCCATTACCGGAAGCTTATCGTCGCCGTGCGACGTAGCCAACGAGAAGATAAATTGTCGTCTGTATATAATCGGAAGTAACGTGATTTCAATGAAAAACTAATTCAATATCGAACATCCGTTTTAATATTGACTGCAGCAAGAAAACTTTAATGGAAAGAAAATTCTGACAGGCCGATAACTTGATGAAATTGAATTTTGCACTATAAATCCAAGTAAAGTAGATATTGAACGTTTGTTATGCGAATTTAACTATCGATTATTCCGTCCACTCGGTTTCTAGTTACGTTATCAAAATCTCTATGTAAATAGACAGAAAATTTTTGAGAAGGGACGATATTGACTGAACACAGAATCATGAAAAAAATAATTAACGTTAATAAAATCCACGTGGCGCGTCTAATATCTTGTATGACATTTGCAAAATTTTAAATACAGAAAATTTGCAAAATTGGCTGATTTTGATTATTTATTAGTTATAAACGCATCTTGTTTTCTATCCATTAATTTCTTGTTGACGCATATAAAACAAAGTTGGACCGGAAGCCTGTTGGCTGCTCCATTTATTTGTCAGAGTAGAAAGATGTATCATTGCCTGCGAGTGACTACATATCCATTTATTTGCTATTTCATCTGCTATACAACGGAATAGGCGAGGACAGTTCGAATGGAATAAAAAAAAAATTCAAACAGTTGAATGAAGGATGATCTTTTTTTTAAATAACCATCAATACTTTACAGCTATTTCAAAGCATCGTTCACTAGAATATATTATTTGAATAAAATTTTAAAATCCAAACAGCCATTTTTCATTCTTGAAGAAATAGTACGCTGATGCTGAACCGCAGAATCTTTTTTAATTAACCCAACTGGGACAGCGAAATGACTTTAGGGTGGGTTGGAATCTGAAATGTCTTAAATCTTTGGTCGCGACGGCTCCCCATTTAATTTATAGAGTGTTCGCTGTTAACGAAGAAAATAAAAGTGAGGAACATCTTAAATCATATGGACCAACCGTGCCGATGTGGATTATGCATTTAAATAGTATATAAAAATGTAAAAATTCGCTATTGCATTCAAGAATGCCTTGATAAATCCGTATAATTCAGCGATTTCAGGATTGACGAAAATTTGCGAAAAAAATATCGACACGATACTTCACTCTTAAGTAATTGCTCGGGCGAAGATCTTTGCTCACGATCAAAGGTCAATCTTCCTCGGAGTAATTTCGCATCTAATTCATCATCCATTTGTTCCTCTAGATGGACCCAAACAGCCTGTCTATTTAGCTTCTTATATCCTTCACGAAACTGTAGTAAATGCCCGTTCCCATCACGAGTTCCAATTCCTCTGGGTATACTCAACGGGCGACTCTCGATTTTATCACCAAAAACGGCCCTTCAACTTCCGTCCTAAGTATCCAAGAAGTCTGCCTATACCTGCCAATCTAGGACCGTGACCTTCTGATTGATCGACGTTTTTTTTACTTGATAGTCACTTCGGACCGATTTCCACTGCAGACTCCATTCCCAGCTCCCGAAAGGTGAATGAAATCCTTCGTTCGTAATTCTCGAAAGAACATTCTTAAGCTTGATACACATTGTATTTTCCCTGTGTATTTTTGTTGGGTTTTCATTTTTTTTTTTGTTTTCTTTATATTCACATAATTAACTCCTATTGATTTTCCAACTCCTGACAATCAGAATCGAAGGAACAACGTATCTGAATGGATGATAGCGTTGTTGATCTTGGAACGCTGTAACGACGTTAAGTGCTCCTTCTTCGAGAAAGCCTAACTTCGACAGACTAGAAACCTCGTGTTTTTAAATAGAGGAACGATCAAAGGCGCAGTAAGTATAAGTGCCACTAGGAATGAGGAACGCGCGCCAGCTGAAACACGTGGCAATTGGTCGTTGGGTTTTTTTCGAGAAAAAAAAAAAAGAAATATCGTAGCGACCGCGTCCCAGCCTACCATTGACGTACATGATCTAGCACCTTGGATGCTGACAAAAAAGAGAGAGAAAAACGAACTTTCGAAAGGTACACGACGTGTGCGGGAGGCGTTAATTTATTTGAAAGCGCCTCCCGATTTAATGGCTCTTGGGCAGAAATAAAACTGGAATAACGCGGAAAATGCGTGGTTGATCCTCGCGAAGATTCTGTCCCGCGAAAACAAAGAGCTGACGAGTCCGACGGCGTCTCTCGTAAAACCTCCAAGGAATATACCAAAGTGTATTGTTGTATATAGTTAATAGACCTTTTGGAAAACTCTTTTACCGTTTTTCATGAATAAATCATAGATAGTTGGTAAAGAGTATCTAAACGATATATAAATATATTCCTTGTACCTAACCTATCTGATTTTACTGAAATTTCTTTATGATATTTTATATTCATTCCTAGACCTGGTTAATTGGTTCTGTGTACCACAAGCAATTTGAGATAGGCTCGAGGTATACTAATTCGCAAAATAGAAAATTTAATAAAATTTATCGCTATAAAAATTATTGACTAAACTATTAATCCAATGACTTTGTTTGGTCCTATACCATTCTTTGTCTGTAGTAGTACAAGTTTAGATAGACAGAATATTAATTGGGCTTAAACATTGCAATTGTGTAATAAATCGAAATTTCCCTTAAAGTACGTGAAATTTGTTTATTTTCAAATTTGATCATTACATCCATTCAAAAGTTATCTATGCACCGTAGCTTTTATGGTGCAGTCACGTTAAATGTCCTTGTACCAAGGATAATGGCTGCCTCTAAAATTTATACATGCAACCATTAATGCCAAACTGTTTTTGCGAAACTGCAAACATTGCCATTTCACATTTTACTGGTATAACCGTCAAAGCAATGTTGTTCACGTCGCATCAATCAATTCGTCTGTAAATCAGGAATCGCATGACGCTGACTTTTCTCTTCTTTTACAGGATGGCTCGGGGCAATGTCGACGGGGGTTGCGCTTCTCGTATCACCAGTGACAATAGCTTTCTGTCGAAGAAAAAGTACAAGAGTCACCGCAGTACTGGGTGGCCTCGTCACGGCTTTAGGCTGCCTCTTCACTTCGTTCGCTTCACAATTTCATCAACTTTTTTTCAGCTACGGTACCGTCGTCGGTAAGTGAGCAATTATGTCATAATTAGCCTTACTAAAAATTTCATACAATTTGCAGATATCTTACAAGTAGTATAACAAGGGGGGTTCTGCATGCAGATTTCTGCACCGGCATTTATCGAATCGGTGAAATTCCACCGGAAATTCGAAATCGGAATTCCATTTCTTGGAATCGGGGATAAAATTCTTGGAATCCGACGTAACGTTCCAAGAATCAGCCTTCGATTGGTGAAATCGGCACTCAAAATCAGGGAGGTCCATGACGTCGATTTAGCATCGACCCGAACGGTAAATGTGGGTGCAGAAATCTGTGTCCAGAACCCCCCTCGTTAAACTACTCTTAGAGAGAATTATTAATTTCTTGTATAATCATCCCCGGAATAACAGTAAATTTTTTTTTTCATTTTTCTCCTTTATACAGCATAAATGGTCCATTACGCGATGGACGATTTCGATTCCCCTTTTTTTCGGGTTAATCTCCCATTTGTTTCTGGAGCTAGAGCACTTTAGCCAATTAGCTAACAGATACGCGCTATGGTCCATTCTCCTTTCGAGGAGTTCTATACAGTAGGCCTAATAAATCAATCAAACAAGGAAGAACTTCTTTCCAAATCCATTCTTAGCTTCATGGTTTTTCCATGAAATAACATAAATTCGCGACACTTCGATCGATGGGACGTCACTTTTTCAGGTTTCCTATCGTTCTCGTACTCTCATCTTTACTGTCTCTCACTATGCTCCAATGGCGTCCTTTCTTTGGATATTCCACTTCGATCTTCTATACCACAACCCCTAGAATTCTTCCCCACCCAACCCTTTAGTAAATCCACACGAATGATTCTCGCCTTCATTTTTAGAACGATTCAATGCACAATGGCTACGATCGCTGATTTCGCTTGAGAAATTTCATAACTACTATTCGCTTACATAAATAGACTCTATGACGGACATTTCTCAAGTATAATCACGAGTATCGAAATCAATCTTTATTTCTGTTTCTTTGAAAAAAATTTGAAATTAAAAATTTTTGACTATCGTATACTTTCTGCAACGTAAACGAAATTTTTAAATAACATGAAAAAAAAGGATCACCATCAAATTTCGTTTGCGATACTCGACCATTCTATTTCTTGAAATACTCGTATCACTTTGATGGTTTACCTCGAGGGTTGATCTTTGAACTAGATTCATTCTTATGGAAATACACCCACTCATCAATCGTCCTTCAAGGATGACCAGTCATCCTCTCACCATTCTACTATACTTATAAGTATCGTCTTACTGCCACTACGTATTATTTATATCGAGCAAGAATAAGAAAAGAAAAAAAAAGAAAAGTTAGAATCCTAGGATTCTAGATTTTCAAATTTTTCTCCAAAGGCTCAAATTTTTTCTCGTCCGTTTTCAGGGATAGGAGTTGGCATGACGAGAGATTGCAGTACTCTAATGGTAGCACAGTATTTCAAGAGAAGAAGGGAATTCGTTGAGATTTTCATCGTTTCCGGAAGTGGCCTTGGTATCGCCGTGATGTCCGCCTTCATCAAGGGAGCTATTAGGTAAACAGGTGTTAATTACATAAACACCGTAAAAGATAAAAAAACACTTTTGATTTCTTTATCAATGAAAAATACGTGACTATATAAATATTGAAAGTTAGATAATCAAAGCTGAATGAAAAATTTTGAAAAAAAATGATTTTGCCGACCGATAAGTTCGAGTAGAAAATCCGGTAAAAAAATTTTAGGCTGGCTTCAACTTTCGCAATAGGAAGACTTTTGACAAAAAAAAAAGCAGACAACCAGCAAGAAATCAAGTTAATCACCGTCATTAGTGTCAGAAAATGGCATCGAGTCGTCCCTCTTAGCTAAGTAACGTGCTGGGACACAAAGAACTCAGCGTGACGTATGTATGCCGTTTAGCGTCACTGCGATGTCCGTTCCGGCGGAAAGTTATCCTGAAACGGAGTTGGCAAGAATTCAAACGTCCTATCTAAGCAGAATCGCCAGGGACCACGAGTTTGTTTAGGATAATGTGAAAATTGCCAGATTATATACCAAAGATAGAAAAAGCAGACACTTTTATCCTCGCCACGTGAAAGAACCGAATTTTTTTTCTTTTCCAGCAAGATCGGTTGGCGTCTTGGACTTCAGGCTGTCACCGGTGTCGTATTTCTCACTTTTATCCTCGGAACGTTTTACCGAAGTGCTTCGCTTTACCATCCTCAGAGAAGAGCGATTTTGCATTTGAAAAATCAAAAGCGCAAAATCAAAGACAAGAACAAGCTGGACGATCGGCCTCCATTCTTTGACTTTAGTACACTCAAGAGCAAAACTGTCAGAATATTATTGGTATCCACGGGAATATCAGCGTTTGGAATTAATACCCCAATATTTTATTTGGTAATTTCTTTTTAATTATTAAATTAATAATCTTCTCGTCCTATACCTTAATTTAAATTCTACAATTTCCCACAGGCTCATCAAGCCGAAGAAGAAGGTCTTGGCGATACTGTCGTTCTTCTTCAAGCTTATCTTGGTCTTGCTTGGACTTTGGGTTGCGTAGCTTTCGGTCTCTTAGTCGTTCATCACAGTGTTGAGTGCAGAATAGCTCGTCAATATTTAACCCAAGCTGCCGTCTTCATGTGTGGTCTATGCATTCTGGCTCTAACTGCTGTCCATGGGAATTATCATGGTTACGTCATGTTCACGTGGATCTATGGTAAATTCAACCTGGCTAAATATGCTAAATTCTCTCGCCAACCGTGACACGCTTATGATTAATCTCTCAGGCATCTTCTGCGGTGGCTACCATTATAGCTTGAAGATGTACACGTACGAGAGGGTAAGAGCAAGAAACTTCGCAAGGACGTGGGGCTTCGTTCAATGTTCTCAAGCAATACCGATCGCCATCGGCGTACCAATCTCAGGTAAAGAATTAAAAAAAAATGTTATCACGTAATGATAAAATAAATCAAATACTATATTTGAAATTTATAGTACAGTATTTATGGGTATAAACGGTGTATAAAAATAGTCGTGATTGGCATAATGATATAATAATTTAATCAATTGATTTAATATCATAAATATAGTATCGATTCGTATATTAATCGTATTCGGAAATGGCAACTATGCTTGATTTCCACTCCTACCTACAGTTGCACGAATCATCGTCCTGACGTCTAGATTTGCATGACAGCTTAATAACTGCCTAATAATCATAATTCAGATTGATGGTTTTCCGAATCCTATTGATAGATCCAATGATTGACGTTTTCAGGGTATATGAACGTCGGATGTGGCGGCAAGGCCGGTTACTACTTCAGTTCTACCTGCGTTCTAGTCGGGAGTTTCACTCTCTTTTTCATAGACCTTCACAGGAGGAATTTATCCAGGCATAAGCATACCAGAGCCAACGGGACTAGGCATCTGTGTGTATCCGATAGTTGTCCGCAAAGACGACGATTATCATTTAGTCAGGAGCCTGAGAACGAAGGAGTAGCAGCTGGAGCGGCTGCCGCAGCGTTGGTCTTAGGGGCTGAGCTTGCACCTGCACCAGGTAACCTTGAACGGATCATTAATACTGCTTTCACATTATCGAACGAATTTTGATCATTTAATTGGATCTTTGATCTAGGGGAAATCATGGATGCCCTAGGTGTCGACAAACCCGAGTTGACCTGCATCTCTGAAGAAGGCATAGCGGACATGGATCTACCGGATAATCTTCTGGATGACCTTGATTACATAGGCGACTGCATAACGTCCTGTAACAAAGTGGAGAATTACCTTATGCTTTCGGAATTCGAAAACAACCTCATAGCCGAGATGCCCATTATTCTTGATCGAAAAGGTCGTCGATGGTCATTAGCAAGATCAAAGGGTCCTGCTTCCGGAAGTCAGGGAGGTGCTGCTCCCGCAGCGAGCGAGGAGGAAGAGTCAAAGCCAAAGTGGCGGCTGATGACTGCTCCTCCGAATAATCGAGTCATTACGGTCATTGACGAAGCTAGCACGTAATACCTGGCGAGCATGTAGATACACTAATTTATTTATGATAATTTATTGTCAATCTTTTTTATTCTATCATCGATTAGATCAAATTGACGATAAGCTCTGTGCGATCGCGGAATACGTCAATGAGTATATAGGAAAATGAAGGGGTCAGCGTCGGCCAACCAGGAAACAATTCGTAGCTATCGACTGAGAAAGTTTCACATCGAGGTCAGATGGTCAATTCGTTTAGAATTGACGATTCATTATTCGCAAGATGATATTGGTACATCCTTCTCAATCTACCTTACTCAGTGACCCTATTGATCCAAGTCTACCTTACTATTTTTCAAAGCGTCACAAGACAATAAAGCTTACCTTTAATTTACGAAAATAGGCCATAAATATACTCCGTCCAGAGATACATGCTTTATAGAAGGACTTCAGAGGATGAATAAAAACTCTGCAATTAGGATTCGTCTGGTCCAACAAATACTAACTAGAAATAACAACAGCAGCCAAGTTGATTCCCATAGGGAAGTTTTCAATGCAAATGGCGTCGCGAGTTCGTTAAATACAGATTAGAATATCTTTGTGCTTTTTACAACCCTCACGATTTATCGAACGAGGGCAATTTTTTTATAACGAATTATCCTCAGCATTCGCTATGCGTCTTGGCCACTAGTTGCGCAAACCCCTTCATTAATCGAGCAGGAGCGTTACGCTACCATATTAAGAGGATTGTTTAGCGTGTGATTAGTCTTAATTACGACATAGAATTAAAAACGATCTTTCGATCGAAATGTGTTGCGGATCGACGGAAAGTCACGATCTATTCGACGAATGAACTTAGGGAGCTTCGTCGCGTTTCAAGAGACTGGCAAAGTAAAAAAAAAATGAATTTCTTGTGATCGGATTAGAAAAATAATATGTTGCGGTGATTAGGACAAGCGCAGTTTACGACAGCGTGTTACAATAAGGACTTTTGGACTAGTCTGATTAGCTTAAGATAGACGTAGATACGAATACGATTATTATCATTTGTTTTTATCATGAAAGTTGACAAGTTTTTCGAATTGCACGCGTCGCATTTTTGCTATGGGAAAGTTGAAAATGAAGAAAAAAAAAGAATCGTGAGCGCTAACAGACGCTAATGGATGCTGCCAGATTTGGCTTACGGGGTCAAAGGTTAACCAGTGCACGACAGCTTTATAAAAGTCTTAGGAGAACAAATTCACTGGATTACTCACGTGCCTAGTATCTTTTATTCTCTAATTCCTTCTTCTCTTTTTATCCTTCTATTCTCTAGGTTTTATCTCTTATTTTTTTCTCTTGTATCCTCCCATCTTTTCATCCTGTCTCAGACGGGTTCTCTTTATGGCAAGGGTCATAGTTCAAGAAAAAAAGGTCGCGTGATTCAGGATTTTTTTATTTCTTAAATCTTCAAACAAACAAGCTCGTCACCCTCGAGGAATTGTTTGATTATTTTGAAATTTCTACGGTTTTTTAACCTTTTTTTTTATATTTATACAAAACTTTAAATATTGCAATAGCATTATTAATTTTTTCATTGTTTCATCTTTTTAAAAATATAATACATCATTACATAAATATATCTACGTTTCGAATAATTTTCTAAACTGATTTAATCCTATTCGCAGTTATCGCAATCGTCTACTGTAAAGCCTTTTCGTTATCTTATTTCAATAGATTCAATAAATTAGTAAGATATTGCTGGACTCAGTCGTTGACATCCTTACCGACGTACAATGTGTGCAAGAGAGATGAAAATAAGGTGTCTTACAGTGTCCACGATTGGTACAGGCTAGACAAAGGTCACTTAGTATCTCAATACTTTTCATCCATTTTGTACTTTGCGCAATATAAGAAAACTATTGTTACGGACGTGGAAGAAAAAAAAAACCAAATACTGGCCCACGCGAATTGACCGATGTGGCATTTACGATAAGACAAATAATACAAGAATAGGAAAAATATAAGTTAGCATCGAATAAAGAGATACAAATTAAATAAATGTAAATTCACGGGCTGGATAAAGTGACTGGGAATATATTGGCTTAAAGAGACACACTCAATAGTTATTCCTCGTAATAAAATATCCCCTTTACTTTATAAAGTCCATTCAACGTAATAATAATGAATACCGATAATAACACGTATCTATTTATTTATTATAGTATTTTAGAGTGTATATAATTGCATAGATTGTATCTAATCTAGAGTCAGATATGTAAAGATCGGCTACAACTATTTCTCCTGTGACCGTTACAAGTACCATTGTGTAACTTAATGATTTTTATCCTTCCATTTTCTACCTTGATTAAAAAAAGAACATTATTTTGTTATCGTGCGCATTTACGAAAATTATTAATAGGATGACCGAAGCATCATATGCTTTTTTTAGTCATTGTGCAATTTTAAAATTCGCGGGCTTAGTTTACTAGAACAAGACACATGTCACGAAACGACATCTGCTCCTTTTATCTGCAACCGTCTAAATGTAATTGGCAGAAATTATAATTAGCTTTGTCTTTGTAAATTATTTTTGATCTGTACCTTTTTGTCATCACGAAAATGTATATCTTCAACTTACTGTCAGCGTGATACAATATTTTTCACCTTTATTAGAAAAATGGAAAATTCTTTTAAATCAGTACAAATGTACCGGGTGATATTAACGAAAAATAAATATTAATGAAACAGCCTGTAGCCGAGTGAATTTTGCAGATATAAGGAATAGAATTTTGACTTGGAAGCTGATGATGATTACCGCTGCTGCCATTACAAGTTCAATTTTGAACAGCATCATGTACGAATACAATACTGAAGAACACAAAAATTTTATGTAACGTAACGCGCTGAAAGAGTCAGTTTATGAAAAAAAATAAATAAAAACTAAATGATAGCCAAAAGACCCGCCCTATATATTGTAATATCGTATTGTTGTTGATATAAAAAAATATGGTTTTAAATGTCTCGAAATTATTTTCCTGTCCTTTTTTCCTGTAACAACAATTGTTTTTAAATACTCATGACTTTTTAAAAGCGCTCATGACAAATGAAAAAATTTACTTTCATAAAAATACGATAATTTTTAATAACGATCCAATACTATCGCCAGGTCTGCCAATTACATTCACCCTGAAAAAAAGAAATAGACTTCGTAAAAAATAAAAAAAGACATTAACTGCTTTGCAGATATTTTTAAAACATCGCGAATTTTCTATCTTGCTATTATTATTATTATTACTTCGAGTATAACACGTAACCTGTGTACATTTATTGTCAGTAATAATTTTTGTAAGAAAACATTTCTGCACAAAGTTTTTTATTAAATCTGCCAATAAAAATTAAAAAAAAACTGTAAGATGTTCCGTGTAATCAAGATTCTCCAATCAAGATATATACATATGATTAAAATCTTAATTGATCGTTCGGTCGATCGGAATATGCCGTTGAACCGATTCATTATGCAATTAAGAAATTCCCTTTGATATCGCAATGCAAGTCAAGGAGGAAGAACAAAAAAAAAGTTGCTGAGGTTATCAGTCATTTCTATGATAACAGCAGCGAAAGAAGTTGAATATTGGTGGGATTTATCTTGACTCGCATGCAAAGGAGGTTATTACCAAGTAACAGTCAATATATTATTATACGGAATATATTCAGCTTGAAGGCGATCGTTAAATAAGTTCAATGTGCAATTAATTGTTAACGTATAGACAATAATGGCACATCGTGACGTGTGTTGTGGCATAAGGCATACGGAACGAGCGGCGACTCAGTGATGATTAAGGTGTCCACATCGTATGTGCTCGAGCGAATAATTCAAAGCTAACATTAGAAGTGTATATACGTGCAACATTGGGATTGAAAAAGTCTAGATTAATAATTTTTTAATTAATTATAAATATATTAATTAAACCTGCCTATAAAAATTTGTTCAAGCCACAACTGTGATTGAACACGAGAAAGTGGTATTTAAATTGCTAATACGAAGTTACTTGAACACGTGGTAATTATTTGATTGGTTTGTAAATTAGCTCGTGTATCAGACTTGATTCGTTGTGCCATTCAAATGTGCGAAGGAGAAATCTATAAAACGGAAAATCTCTCTAAGGTCTGTAAAGATGTTTTAATTCCGAATTACTTACGTACAACTTACGTTATTCGGCATCGCGTTACTCGTGTAGTATTTGAATTATTATTTAATTAATCGAATTTGACGATTTTTTTATCTTATGGTGGATATTATTTACTATTGTACCCTAAATATATTTATGTGTATGAATCGTGCAATTATTATTATTTTCACATTGCTAACGTTGGTGCATATGAAACAAAAAAATTATTGAGGTACAAATAACGATTACGAAAAATCAATTTTCCGGATTAAAAAAATTTTTTTTAAATATTTTAAATTTCATGTGAAATTCACAATGTCCGATGTATCTGACTCGAGCAGTATTAATTGTTTCACAAATGTGTACGTAATCAGTGATTGGTATATCGTGTAGAGTGCACATATGGACAGTGACATCAGACTACTGCTGGACGTCGTCCATGGCAAAGTGTCAGTTTCTGGCAGGAGCAATCCTATTTCTAGGAAAATTAAAATCTTTGATAGCGTCATAAAAAATATTATCACAATCGTTTTCAAGAGTTTGAACAACTCATTTTCCCATACAATTTGACCGTGAGTAACGCATAATTAATACTTTACTGATAATCACAATAATCAACAATCGTGACTCCTATGCAGCAATTCTAATGAACGTATCTAATGAGCAATATGAAAATAAATTTTTAAATTCACAGAACATTTTTATTTTTAGCATGCTGAATGACACTCCCAAAATGTCGTGCGAAAATTTACATATGATACCATTGAGTCTTTTCATCTTAATTCCAGTGACATTCATGATAACGTGAGTAAATATTCAGCCACGTAATTACACCGAATCGCTATGAAATACGTATAAAAATAAAAATTCCCATCAATCAATAATATTCAAAGCTTAGCTACGCGATAGATCGATTATATCTCCTCGAGAACAATAATGTGTTCATTCGAAACAAGTATCCACTTTCACAAAGGCTAGTGGCTCTATTTGCAAAACAGATTATAATCAATACAGAATTATGATACTACCACATAGCGTTCTAAATGTAAACGAAAGTTTTGATAATGATATAAAAACGATATTCAGTAGCGCAGAGCCAAAGAACATTACCACCGATCAAATCGATTAATTAATTATCGATCGATAAAAAAGTTTAATAAGACAAAAAATATTAAAATTTCTTTAGTTACACCATATCAGTACAATGGGATCACGTAGTACCTGGATTTCCTTATATATCGGAAACAGGTACCTTATCACCAGAATCCTGTATATTTGCACAATTTCTCAACATAGCCGCACTATTACGTAAGTCAACCTTCTTATCAATATAATTAATTGTCATAAGCTTACCAGGCTCAATATTATTATTTTCCTGTTACAGTTGCCTGTTGCGTATACATCAGGCATCGTCAAGTCGAACAATGGTACATTGAAAGAGGAGAGGACTTAATTGATCGAAAAGTCATAGGGATGACTGCTTGGTGCGGTGGTCTCGCTTGTTTCGGTTTGGATATTCTTGCGAATTTTCAGGAAGCTCGTGTCGTTGCTGCACATATGATAGGAGCCATGACGTGCTTTACAGCCGCGACAGTATATTTTAGTCTTCAGGTATTTTTAATCAATGGATCGTCATTTCATTTGAATCACATGCGAACTGTTTGATTTATTTTTTTAGACGTATCTTAGTTACAAAATGGCTCCTGCCGTAAATGGATGGATGATCGTATACGTTCGTGCCATTTTATCAGGCCTGACAATGATACTGACCGTCATTACTGTTATACCTGGGTACATCTCAGTGACGGAATTTAAAGGTGCCAACATGGGTATTTTATTATCGATCGAAAGTATTTAAATTGTGGCTTTTTTTTGAATCTAAAATCTTCTGGCGTACGAACCACTGTATTAGTTTTTTTTTTTTCTTATTGGATGTTATTTGCGAGACTTTATTTCTCTTTTTTAATTCATCGCTTCTCGTCAGTGCATCGTGTTTGATTACGCCTAACGACTTGTCTGAAATGCTATTACTTGAATAGCTTCAACGTAAGTGAGAAGTTTTATAACCTTGTTCCTTTGCAGGTAGCGATTATAAGAAATGGCTGCCGTCGGACGGCGGTTGGGGCTGGCACGTGGCCAGTGCTGTAGCCGAATGGATTCTTGCTCTGGTTTATTGTGCATTCCTCTTGACGTTTGTCTTAGAATTCCGTTTGATCACGTTCGAGATGCCTGTGGTTACGGTAATGATAATTTATTCATTTTACTTAACTAGAACCGTATAGAATTTTTAATCACTGACTTCGTTATCATAGCTTCAAAGTAAATTAAACGACTGATAACATTTATTTATACATCAATTAGGTCTAATGTTAAATACTAAAATTCTTTGATAAGTCATTTTCAGAAATATATGACTTACGGCAAAAATTTATTGATCGTGGACACAGGGAATAATTATACACTTAAATTAATATAATAAATAATCAAAATAGCCTGTCGAATAACTAGCATTTTTTTGTGTCTAATATACTGATTACTGCCAGTAGAAATTTATGGTCGGACTTTGAATCATACGAGTCACAGAATTCGCACACCTACCGACCGAGAAAACTCAATGAACTAAATAAGTATTATTTTGATTGAATAAGTAAATTTTGACAGGTCATTTTTATCAGGTGTATCTGAACGAGAAATTTATTTTTTAAATGTGAAATTAAAAAGAATTAAATTAAAGATAATATTTTTTGGTAAGTATAATTAAATAGAATATTTTGATGTATTACAGCTGACCTACCTCGACAAAACGGAAGATGCAAAAATCTTGGAAAAGTCAGACGCGACCATTCAAGAAGTCTAAATAGTTAATTCATCTCTTAGTGATTCGAGCTTAGTCTCGATATGGTCATTATTTAGGTTTGTTTGATAATTGAGATAATTATATTATCTAGGAACAATGGTGGGCACTTTCCTTGTGATAAATTTTATATTACGACTATTGGAAAATACTTTTGATTATTTTGATTTAAACAATATTAAAGACGATTTTTAAAAATGTATTATATAAAATTTACATGTAATTATGTTATATTTCTTACGGTAGCTTTTATTCTTTTGAAAAATTTAATCAGCGAACCAAGAGTTACGTACTACTTAACTTTTTATTGTTATCATTTTTTTATCCAAATTTTTGATCTGTTTAACCTACTTGGCCTTAATCAGAGCAATTAAGTGCTGAGAAATATTGCTTTGATTATTCAAATAAAATTTTCACTATACTGTAAGGCGAATGATCGCACATTATACATTAAAATAATTTACTTGTTGTTAGATAGTTCAATTAATTACTGATAACTGTACAAACTACTTTACCGACATTTATCAAATAACTTATGGTGTTGACTGAATATAAATATAATAGACATGGTCGTGTATTCTTTGCCGCGCGATTCTGATATGTATCTATATATAGCATTACAATTGATAAATTTAAGTAGTAGATGTCCAAGACACCCAAGCTCGCGTGACACCATATCCCATAAGACGTCCAACTCTATTTACCTCTTTAGTCAACGCTTATGGTTAAAATAAAAACTCAAAATCATATAAATTCTATCTCCCATTTCTCATATCTTGAACCATAAAAATCCTCATTTAATTGAATTTCCTACGGCTATTTTCCAAACCTAAACCGTAGTCTCTGCCAGTGAAACTACTCGAAGGAAATTCTTATCAGGACAAGCAAATTGTATTTTCAAAAATAGACTAACCTAATTCCTAATGTAAATATACAAGTTTTTCAAGCGAAAAATTTTACCGATTCCGTGTGATAAAGAAATTTGCAAAGATATATACAACGGTAACATTAAAATCGAATCTTTCCCACAATATCCGTATAATGTAACACATTACGTAAGGTACGTAATTTCGTAAAATTTATTCAAACTAGAATTTTCCTAGCGTGCTCCAAAATGTGCTCCCATAACAATATAAAATATGAACAATTCCCAGGTAAAACAATTATTAAAAATAGCCACTAAACGTTCTAGCTACCACTACATTTACAGAAAGCACTATTACAACTGGAATAAAATAATACACAATACACAAAAGCAATATTCATAATGTCTGTATATCTAAGAATCATACGGTTACTTAATTTGTTTTTGATTTTTTTAAAACATCTTTAAGGAACAAGTAAAATTGCGGGGCCAAATTGGAGCAAATTGAGAGCAATTAATTCATTAAGAAAATCATATGAGAATCTGCTTGGTTATTGGAATAGAAATAAAAAGAAAAATTTTCTGTTTTAATCAATATTTTTTAATCATTGTATAAAACCAGCGGAGCAATTAGAAAAACATAAGGAGCATTTAAAGAGCAATTTTTTAGTCATTAAAAACACATAGATTGTTATCTTCAGACGCTACCTTCCCGACGGTCATTCAGTTTCATTCCTTCATGCGCTTTATCTTAACAGCAAGTTTCGCACAGTTTCATCCACAGCCACTAGATGTCAGTAGCTGAACGACTGAATTAAGAAATAAAATTAAGTAGGAAATGAAAATCTGCGTATGAAACTCTATTCCACATTTGGAGTACAATAGAATCTGTACTTTTTAAAAAGTGCAGAATGAATAGATAACAAGAACAGACCTTTCAATCACATTTCGTTGTGACAATCAAATTGCTACACATCGTGGGTCTTGGTACAAGTGCGAAACAAACGGCATAAACCGGTACTAACTGCTCCTCGGATAAGGTCAAATGCTGAAATCTGCCTGGCAACAAATTCTTCTTCTCCCTTAAAACACTTCATGGTATTACCAGAGCTTCATTATGGCAATATTGAAGTTCGCGGGCAAATACATTGCGCCCGCGTACTTCTGCTTATCAGCTTTAGGAAAAGCAGTGATCGTAATGTTCTCGCAGCGCGATATCTTGCCGAGAAGGACAGTCGGATTGAAAGCAACTACGTCGAGTCAGGTCGCGGAATGGGAGAATAAAAACTACCAACTAGCACAGTGAACACGCTTAAATAAACCGGGAATGATCGTCATCCGGTTATCTTGGTTGGTGGGAGAAAATCATGTATCCGGCATTCGAATGACTAGCGTAAGGCAAAAGAGCATGTCGCACTTGGTAGCATGCCAGATTTGTTCATTGCGCAGCGAGTAGCTCCCGGTTTGAAATCGATCGCAGTAACCGCCTCTAACCTCCAAGTTTAATTCGTGTTCCTGGTACGTCATTCAACTAGCTGAAGAGAAGTTACAATTTTTCGAAATAGCTTCAATAATTTTTTCTTCATATTTCAGTGACTCGTGTCCAAGAAAAAAATTTATTGTTGTGTGTTACGTGTTTGTGGTGGCAAACTTTGTTTGCGGTAGCACAGCCTGCTGGGATTTTTCTGACGTAAAATTTGACAGGTAATTTATGACAACTTTATAAAATTATTAATCATATTTTTTGACACCGATATATTAACTAAGAGCGAATGCATGACTAGCACTGTAACGATGATCCTAAAAATGGCAAATTACTACTTACTCATACGTTGTTGTGTCAGTATTTTATATAAATTTCTTGGAATATTATATCATTCCAGAAAGCCTACTCTGCATAATATTTATTGACAAAAAATAAAAGGGTAGTAGTCAATTCATAGGAAAGGATATCATTGATAACCATGAGTCTATGTGTAAATTAATATTATACAGTTACTGTACATAGCTTTACTGTACGTGCCTCAAGTATAAATAAATTGTATGGCTGAATATCCCCTTTTTTCTTATCATAAGCTGTTCAAATATTTATATAACTTAATCATTATTTTAAGTGCACGATAATACAAAGTTTCGTGAAACTCGTTTGACGTTCCATCAATGTCAATTGCGCGCAAACGATATCGAAAAATAAAGTTAAATAAAATAGCTTTTGTTTTTAATAAATTCTCGAGTGCACGTTAAATATCTATTTTCTTTAAACTGACAAAAATTACATGAACATGTTTTGAAAATTAGTGTACTATATACTATATATGTATGTATGTATACACGTGTAAGTTCCGCATTAGTTTTCTGGCACGTGTGCGTTATGCATTATGGTATGCGTAATTCTATTGATATTCAAAAATAAACGCAAATCAGCATGATATCCATGACCTTATAAATATTCATCGATGAATGAATATTAAGTATGGAATTTTGTTGTGAATAAAAAAACTATGCTCTTTCCAAAATAAGTAGTGCACGTCGATCAGATTCCCAAAATATAGCGAAACACCGAGAGTGCCAAGCCTAAAAATGAAATTGGCTAACACCCATCTGACCTAACTCAAAAGAAAATGTAAAACAAAATTAAAAACCGGGTAATCAATGATTCTGCTAATTCGTAAAGAAAGAAAATTACAAAGCCAAACTATTTGCACATTCAGCTTCACTGACTCGAAGTCTTTCAACGGCGGATCACGTGTAAACAGTTTCAGGTTATGACTTGAAAAGTCTTCCTCATCGATTCGGATTACTCATTGTCACCTGTGCTCATATGAGGTACCAAAAAAATACATGATAAACAGAAAATCAAGTGTGAAATTAAAAACTGATCATTTTTTTCGTAAAAATCGTAATCCAATATTCGTATCAAATATTCTTTAATTTATGTGATAATTTATAAGTGACGTGGGGACATTTTCTTTCTAGGCATCCAGAGTGCTCATTGATGGAAGAACAAACCTCGTTATGCTCATTAACGATAACGGTTCTCACACGTATGCGACCCGCTGAAGGCTAGAGGAACGTGAATATGAACCAAGGTTCGTTTCTCTGTCTATTCGAGAGATCTTGATAGTGAATTGACTCGCCGCATTGTGGCAGAGTTACTTCAGTCTTCGTAGAGGCCGAGTGATCTCATAAGAGACTGCGATCATGGAAAAGGAACCGATCTTCAACAATGTGCATTACTTGCCTATCGTTCTATTCGTGGCACTGCCTACAACGTTTATTGTAACGTAAGTAATAGATAGGTATATCAAAGAAAATTATTGTGATTGATTGATATCAATGTAAAATAAAAATTCTATAAAACTGATTGTTGAGGGTGAATTTAAATTTTGATAAACGATAGATTTGACTATGGAATTGTTTGTATACGATTAATTAAAATTGTTTATAATCCAATCATACAATATTATTGATGATTGTGCAATTTATTTATTAAATATATTCCTTTGAACAGTCCTCTGCAAACTCGATATACAATTTTCGATATTAGATCCGAAAGTCTTGTTCGCCTTGAACGTTTTGACTGAGCAAAAACAATAGAAATTTTGTGCGCATACACGAGTTTGTTCAATGACATAGAAATTTAATACGCATGAATAAGAGAATTATTTATTTAACAATGACCAACGTTTAAAATCTAAAAAAATTATAGATTGATGTAATACGAAATTTTTCATTACTTACATTTAATAATAGCTGACAATGACAATTTCATAACGAATGTCCATAATTTTCTCAACAATCATCCTTGTCATTCCGCGTATTAATTCTCGCATCGTGTAACACTGTCCTCGAACACTTGTGATTGTCCAGGTGGTATTAACAGGGAGTTTCAGGATTGACTCATGATTTATGTTTCCAGGTATGTCATAGCCGTACTTCTTGGGCACGTGGAGGCCGGTTTCCCGTATATTTCCGATGCTGCAACATATGCACCGGAAAGTTGCATATTCGCTCAATTCATTAATATGACAGCAGCTCTCAGTAAGTAACAAAAAAACTATTTACAGGCGCAAACGATAGGTCAATAAAATCAATGTTTCACGCATATGTGACATTTTGTACAACACGTGATCTTTAATATTCTCATTGGCCCATAAATGCCAGAATAAATTTTCAGAAAGAAAGTCTTATGTCTAAAATATTTCAAATTCTCTTGGCTACGCGTAATACAGATTCCAGAACCGTAAATAACAATATGCCCGTTTAAAACAAAAGTCCTTCCATCGTAACAGACGTTACTGATGCAAAACACGCGAATCGTGTACCATCAACGTTTAAGGATTCCTGAGAGCTTCTCGATGCTATGCAAATTATTGTTATCCTTGAAACGCCTGACTGGACTGCAATAATCGAATTCAATTTCGGGACGAAGGATGCGCCAAGATTATTTTAACATATTGTAAACGTATTGTCATTCGCATTAAATCCAGTAATCTTATTTAGAAATTTTGTTTTGCTCGCCAAATAAAGTCAATGCCGTCATATAGAATCCAATGTTAACATGTTCATTAAATTAACATAATAGTAATACCGTTAACGCATATATGCGAAAACATTCAAAGGATTCGTAAATTTATTACTATAATATTTCCTGTAGATGAATTTAAATAGCCTCATTAAAGCCTAAAAAATAAATAAATAGTATAAAGGTGTATTAAGCAATCCCATTCACAAAATCAATGTCAACAGTTACGCCATCGTAATAGCAAGGTCTTTGAACCAGCAGTAATAGTAACGAGAAAGCCATGGATTGGAGTCTATTGATAAGCATTAGTTAGATCGTCGTTAGGATTACACAATAGTGCACAACAATTCGGTAGAAGATAAATACTTTACTAAAGTTGAAGTCATTGTAGTTTTAATGACTATCGATTTCGAGCGTTTACAAAGTTCTTAAAGTATCGCGGACAATAGTTTTCCATCGAGTCGATGTTAGTCTTTTCTTGACCTTACGAATGTGACCTTAAGAAAGTATTAAAAATTCCTTCAAATATTCCGTCAACGATTAAGGGGCCAATGACCGGAGAAGATCTGCGTAGAATTCTGATAGAAATCAAACGTTGCATGAGCTTTCATTTTCTTATCATTTGTTAGATTATTAGATAAATTATAATGAACTTTAATCGTTGTTATTGATCCAGCCATCAAGAAATTAAAACTGATCAATCGCCGATAAAATATCTTGACAGTTTGATAATACTTGACCACAATGAATTGATATATATTAAAGAAAATAATATGCGAGTATTTTGTCGATTAAAATTAAAAAGAATAATGATATTAGACAATAATTCAATTTCACTTGAACGAAGTTTACGCGCGAAATTTAAATCATACTGTAATAAGCCAGGCAAAATTCCTGAAACACTCGTAGAATGCCAGAAACGTAATTCTCTTTATAGAATAGATAAAATTCTTATCTCTAATCCGATGACTGCTGAATATCAAGAAAAAGCGTTTATGATTTATCAATGATTTAAGTGAATATAATAAAATGAATACGAATTATTCTTGAAAGATTAATTTTCTGATTTTAACAATTTAATTATATTAATATTGTATTATCATCTTTCAGTGTGCTTCGTGATTTACATCAGATACTCGCAAATCAAGGAGTGCACCAGTGTTTACAAATTAAACGAATCATTACCAAAATGGAATCGAATGGCGTTGATAATGGGTATAATATCAACCATTGGATTATCCATAGTAGCAAATTTTCAAGAAACCTCCGTTGTAGTGGTACACTTGATCGGAGCATTTATGTGTTTCGGAGGTGGTACAGCTTACTTCTGGACACAGGTAGGAAAACTAATAAAAGCAGGTCTACAGATTCATTTAGAAAAAAATATTCACAATTTTTTTCTTTCAGGCTATGTGCTCTTATTACTTGCATCCACTTGGATGCTCGATAAGAATTGCTCACTTGCGTTTAGCACTCTCTATGTTTTGCACGGTGTGCTTCTTCGTCATTCTTATCACAGGAATGTTGGCTCACATGGCCTATAATGGTAAATTAGTAATTATACAATAATTAATTAAAATTAATCAACATCGTCAATCGCACTTATATTTACCAAATATTAAATATATTTCTTAAGAATCACCTAAAAATGTATTCCTGCGGATAACACCAATTTTGCACGCAGGTACAAATCCTAGAAAGTGGTACAAAGAAGACGGCGGCTGGGAACTGCACGTAGTGAGTACTGTGACCGAGTGGATATGTGCTGTGGCTTTCTGCGTCTACATACTCACGTTCACCGATGAGTTCAGAGAGATTGAATTGAAGCATCCAAAGGTGAGAAAGAGGCTATGAAAAACTGTATAAATCTTATAATGAGAATCGTATTAAAACTACGTAATGCCGTATACGTCACAAAGCTAATATCTATAGAAATACTCAATTATCAGATAACAACGCTTAGATAAAGATTTCAATCACGATTCGATAGAAGCAGTCATAAAATAATAACTCCAACCTATGTACTCCAATTACGGATTAATGGACCCAAGCAGCTCAGGGTCTCTATTTTATTTAGTTCATTGTCACGGGTCACGCAACTTCCTAGATAATTGATTTCTAAAGAACCAGAGAAACCTATGCAGTTTCTATAATGAAAGTTTACTTGTTCTTATTGATAACGGAAAATCGAATAGGTCTGTGTAAACAATACGTGACAATTTCAATTAAAATATCTTGTTACGTCTCTGTAACAATGTCTAGTTTCGTTGACAAACCTGATTAAAAGAAATTGAATAAAAGTATAATAGCTTATCGCAAATCCAAAAATTACTAAAGATTGCAATGATCTCCACGAGCATCGTACCCTCTACAATTACGTGGTAGCAATAAAACTTTTTATTTACCAGCACGGTAAAGCGATTATATTACCGTAGTACAGCCACCGGATATGGTTTTCGCTATTTACCGTCGGCTGTAAACAGCAAAAAAATGGTTAAAGTTCTGCATCAACTGTGCACCCGTCAAGGATGCCTTTATGGTAGGTAAAAAGGAAAAGGCGTTAGAGAGGTTGAGAGTTAAGGAAAGAAAATTTATGAAAAAAAAAATGTTCAACTGCTCTGGGTACAGCATATGCCACACGTTTACATACTAATCATATTTCCTTAGGGACTATAATTATTTAATGATAAATTACATGAAGTAGTACATTACGGTCCGTCCTGAAACTGTCTAACTAGGAGTAATCTAGTGGACTTTCTCTTATGTTATTTTAACATAAAATAATTATTCAATTTTCCTTTTTAAGGTCGTCTACAAATCTGGACGTTTAACGTCCAGCAACGAGATCCTGAACGAAAGTCAGCATTCCGTTATTCAGATTCAAACACCACCTACGATTACTTGATCGGCCATCAACAGAGGAGGTGGCTACGTCAACCTCCTCTCGCATTCACCAGTTAACACGCCATGCCCCAGCTACAGGGTACACGACTTCGACTTCCTCGATGACACCGTCGACGCTGTTCAACCGGAAAAGACTGACCTGACTGACGTGCTCTGTCCCGTGCAGATACACATGGATCCTGCCGGTAGTAATATCTCTATTAGAGAGACAGATAATTTCCGCAAGCAAGAAGTCGAGGGCAACCTCCTCGACCTGGACAGCGACGACGAGCATATCCTCGATGGAAATTATATATTGATCGGTGACGGTCAGAGCGCCGATACGACGCCTAAGAAAACGCCTTACCCCGACGCCAATAGTCACAGTAATTATAATATTCTCAGCGACGGTACCAGGAGCTTCGATTCCTTGTCGAAAAACGTTAACGTACCGTACTCTATAGCAAATAGTCATAGAAATACTTTTCAAGATTCAAACAGTCACAGCAACTACGACGTCTTCTCTGATAGTTCTGAAAGAAATTTTAAAACTTCCTACGAAAACGACTCCTCGCATTCCTTGGCCAATAGTCATGGGATCTACAGAATTTTGTCTGAGAGCAGCGACAGGACTGGGGAAATGAAAAACAATTCGCAAGAGAACTTGATACCGTCTGGAGAGATGAATTATGAAATAGCTAATAGTCACAGTAACTATCAGATATTCTATAATAGTCAGACCCAGTATGAAATTGGTAATGATGGTAGAGGAAACTTCACGAGAAAGTCTTTGATCGAGGCGGAAGAGTACGAACGTTTCCGAAGTCTGATCAGAGCTCAGATGAAGAGCACAGACGTGATCAGCCCTGCGAGAAGCGAAACCAGTCACAGTTCGCGTAGCACCGAAGAGACCAGCACCACGTGTGACATTGAAGAGTGTCTTATTCAGATCGAGGAGAGTCTTATGAATATAGAGCAGAATCTTCTGCAGGTGCAGGATTTGGATATACCTGAATTAAAAAATTTACTGTATAAAAGTCCGAGTATCGAGAAGAGTCTCTTCGAGGTCCAGGATCTTTTGTGTACGGAGAATATTGAATCTGCGAAGAGGGGCAAGCTCTTCTCTTTGAATATTGATGATCGGACGGAAAATCTTATGGATATCAGGTCTAAGGAAGATTCGCCGGACTCTGATCGCGAAACATTTACCAATGATGAAAATTTACTTCAGTTCACGGATGATAAGTCGCTGAGCGATCCCGGTGAAAATTCTGCCAATGTTTCGAGCGTGATGAACTCTATTTTTTATGCGAATATGGACAAAAACGTTAATTTCATTCCGAATAGCTTGAGTAAGACACCAGTCAAGAGTAGCTTCGATAGAACTAAGGAAAACATTAAAGCCTCTTCCTTTGACTATAGCGAATTTAGAAATGATCCAAATGCTGATACTAGTTTTGATGATATTAATTATAATCTGAACAATGAGGTGGACGAGAAGGGACTGTCTGATAGGAAAAAATGTCACAGCAGAACGAATTCACTGGATGAAAATTCAATTTTTCACAATTCCACCGAATTCGGTGATCCACGTAAAACTTCACTTGAGAATTTATTCTCCGACAACAAGGAATATTATTTTGAAATTAACTCCAAGGCCAAGTCGGAGGACGCATTGGAGCAGTACGACAATGAATCTTCGTTCGTCAAAAAATCTAAATCGTCAAGACGCGCCAGGAGACGGTCCAGGGATGATCGTTTGGCAGAAGTCGAAGCTAAGGCTGAGGAATTTCGGAAAAAAATTGAAAATATAATATCAAATCGACGGTCCGCCATTCCTAATCTCGAGGGTACGAAGGTCTCTCTGAGAAATTCAAAGGAGACACCAGAAAATCGTTCGAACTCTTTGGAAAAATCTCCCAAGATTCGCAAGACTTCCGTGGATACGATTAACGAAAAGGACAAGGATTCGCCAACGAACAAACCCTTAAAACCAAACAGTTACGAAAAACGCAAAAGGAAGAAACTCACGAACAGAACGCAATCCACAGAAAACGCATTGGTACCAAGTAAATTAATCTCGTTATCATTATCTCTGTTATTAGCAGCGTTACTGCAAGCTGTCAGATGCTTAACTGACTTGGTAGAGGATGCCTTCAGATCTGTGAGTTACGATAGAAGTGGGTTGCTCGAATGAACCAAAACAAGAAAAAAATTCTACAAGCAGTCCATGAAAGTGGAACTTAACAAAAATTTGACGAGAAACGTCATACGATCCATCGTCAGCAGAAAAATAAATAATTACTTCCCAAATAAACATCAGGAACAAGAAAGTCTACCCTGTATAAAAATCATGCGAAATACTTCTTCTTTATTTTTAAATATAATATTTATGAGTATTGCTCCGATATTTTACTATTTATGCCGTCTACGTATTCCTAAGATTGCCTATACTTATCTTTTCTGGTATAATTATTACCTAAGCAACTTGTGATTAGATACAGCTTTGCGAACCGATTATAAGACAAGTTCTTCCGCCCAATATTTACATGGCAAATTACGTTGCCCAGGTTCGATTTTATTAACAGCCATTATACACATGCCTATTTGCATTATATATTCTTCATCCAATTTCTGATCTATGATCGTGTAATAGAGTAGCGTTATTATGAACAAATTTAAACAGAACGCAAAGCACAGGGTTCAAGCTAAGCGTAAACCACAATCTAAATTAGCAACCAAAGAAATAACTTCTGTCCAAACCTTTACGACATGATCGACTTCTGTGATAGATCGTCCAAACCTTATAATCTTCCACCGATTAAATGCGATAATTCGCGACTAAGGGATCGATGAAATTTTTACAAAAAAATTACAAAATTTTCCACTCAAAACCGTTCACGATGAAACGATAAAAAACATATGATTGTGTTCTACGTCTTTGATGTATGTATCCGTACTTTAATAATTAGTATCTACGATCGGGATCAGGAGATCAGTTTAACTTTCAGGGGCCATCTACTTATGACTCAACGAACAAAGTAGTCCCTTGAAGTACCAAACTGGTATAGCAGTTTCATTATGATCAGATCAGTGATACGTTTGATTCGGATCATCATGTTTCTCGTAATCAGCATAATTAAAAATATTACATAGATACAAGATTGATCTACGGGTAGAGTTCGTTAAGATTGTCATAAATTGTTTATTAATTATCCATAAGACTCCGACGTTATTCTAGAGAAATCGAGGTCCAGACTTTACTAATATCCTTCTAAGATTCGTCACACAAAAATTAAGCATTTCTTGTCCGTATGTAAAAATCTAATGCAATTTTATTATTGAGGATTTATATAAATTATTATGCAAGCTTTATAACGGAGAACAAGCCTTTGACTGAGATCCGTTATGAATGAAATTATTCCGATTTTTAATCCAACGCAAAAATTTGTTATAAATATTTTATATCATTCAATGATCTATAATATAGATACGTGACCGAACGTACGAATTTGTCGTACAAAATGAAAAAGAAATTGATTCATCGTTGAAGCAAGTCGCTATATTAAAATATCAAAAATATTTAAATGATTCACGCGCCAAATGTTATTGGACTTAAAAATTTACAGAGTAACTCTGACTTAATTAATATTAACTCGCGGAAGTGAAGCGCAGACTAAACCCACGATAAGATACTGTCTTAAAATTATTAATCCCATTTCATATAATTTCATGAAGTTTACGTTATGCACCAGTATTAGATATATAATTAGCCTGTATAAATTCCTAGGAAAACATATGGAGCTTCTGCATTTATAAAAAGCATGTTACACTCAAACGACGCGACGCTTTTATATACTGCAAAAGTATCGACGGAAGCCAATAAACAATTCATATTCGATTTGTGATTGAAACCGAAAAAAGTTGATGATTGAAAAAAATTACTATAAAAAAAACTAAGTCACTCGTCGTGCGAATCACTTTATTGACTTCCTTGCCTAATACATTAGTAGCCATTGAAAAATATCAAATTTGTTGAATACGCTTAAATGTTTTCCTTATGTGTGTAATTTTAAGTACGTATCGAGGAACTGCATCGCGTGTGAGGAAACGATTGAATACCAATAAAAAAAAGAATGAAACGGGATTGAAGTAAGTACGAGGTAATTGCACGAAAGAAAGAAAATAAGAAAATAAGCCTAATCGACAGTCACGAGCATATACCGAAGTAAACGAGTATCCTTATCAATAGCAGTACATACTGTCTTCATGTACGAAATCTATGATAACTCCAGCATAAGTAAGTAGTATTATTTTCGAAAGTGCCTAAAAACGTGTAATATGTAAGGTGCAGTACCTAAGCCTGATTCATGGTATGTAACTAAAGAAAAAAAAAACCAGAAACATGAATGTATGTGAGAAATTTTTTTTTCTACCTACTATAACGGGGTTCCCGACTCGCTCCCTCTATAATTAATTTATCCACAGGGCGGCCAGGGAGTGCTAGAGAGCTAGGAATTTCCGAAAAGTAAGGAGTTCTGATCGGGAATCAAACCTGATACCTTCGGACCTTCCCACCTACCACCATTTTTAAATCGTCCGATAACGCGGAGAATCGTCAAAAAACAGAGAGAAGAAAGACGCGTGTAATGCACCGTGAATCGTGCACATTTAATAACCGTGAACTTTCACGGTAGCACAATTATTCTCGGCTGTGCTGCAGTCATAGCCAAAACCATTGAAATAAGGACTATGCATGCTTCGCAACGATTACAGCCTCGGGAACCACGTATAAACGGTCTACTATTGAAGAAAAGGGGGACAGGAGTAGTAGGGGAGGAAATAAAAGATAAGAACGCAGGAACATGGTGACGCTAAGAATAGCGTGGCAGTAGATGCTCTTCGTAAAAAAAAAAGTGACTCGAACCCTTGCCGAAAGAAAATTATAAATTTTGACTTTCAATAAAAAAAATATTATATAAAAATGGTTCATCTTCGTACAGTCGAGAAATGTCGAGGTACTTTGGGGTATCGATCCACCTGGAACGTACAATAATAGGTACCTTATAATAATATCGCCATTACTAGTTTAACACTCGACAGTTTAACGTGCTACGTCCACAGGATATTAATCGTTTAAGGATGACATCGGCCACTTTTACGATCTCATTTACGCTTCTGGACGAAGAACATAAAAGCGCTATTAGGACCTTTCCGCTTGATCCAAACCCTCGGGTCAAAATGTAGGAAGCGTGACGAAGCATTTGCTGTCCGATTGTAAAATAGATGATAAACAAGGCCACGTGGAATACAAAGAGATAAACGAGTGTCAAAGTGCATCCCCATGTGCATTTCTGGATGACGTTTTGTACGGCAATGAATAAAAACTCGACTTATCCTAATTCATATAAACTTTCACGGTTTAGGTACACGTGGAGATTTTTTGACGATCTTCACTGGTCAGTCTTAGTCCCTCGTAAAACAATAGCAATTTCATTTGTTATTTCATGAATAAAATTCATTACCGGAAGAGCATTGTCAGGTGGACGAAATTGGACTTTATGTAAATTGATGCTAAAAGGGCAAAAGGCCCATTCTAGTTAGACAATACGAGCTAACGAGTGAGACGTTACAATGCAATACAATTAGGGTCAAGTTTGTACTATAAAAAAGGATGAAATTTCCAAGTCCTTGATGCGCAGCTCATTCCACGAGAACGTAGCTCAAATACTGTTCATAAAATTAAACTTTTATTCATTTGATTTTCGTACAGGACAGCAGCCAACCTCGTGCCTATATTATGTAATAAGTTATGCACGGTTTATATAAATAATTGGATGTAATTTACAATCGTTATTCAAATTCATTCTGTGCCTGTTCAAGGACAGAAGAATTATTGTAAAATTATTTGAAACTTCAAGCAAATTTCTTTTTAATCTTTCAAAGATTGTACTAAGCTAGTCGTACGGCCTGAACAAGAAATGCGTCAGTCGAAGGGGATGCTGACAAAAGGGATGAAAAAGTATAAATATGGACTGTATTAATTGATACAATAAATATACAGCATAACAGTGTCAAAAACATTTGTTGGATGTCTAGGGGACGTAATATCTTATTGATGTCCATGAAACTTTCGTGCTTTACGAGTAGGGTAAAATAATAAGTATGGACAGATATTGACAAGTCTTTTTGGATGTTTAGAGAAAAAGTAAATAAGAGAAAGACAAGACGGATTCACTAAAGGAAAATATGAGAAAGGAAAAAGGGCCTGGAGCTTGATGAAATATTCATGTCCTAGCTGACTGCTATGCTGGCATCAGTGGATTTCTAACTTTCTGTCTTTCCGTGTCTCCATTTTCCACCAGCCAACAGGCACGGCGTGACGCATAATTCACGACGTTGCAACAGTCACCCGACGTTACTTTGACGATCCGAATTGACGTCTCTTGACGTGCATATCGAAAAGAACAAACGTACCGTTGAAAATACTTGCGAAATATATACATATATACACAGTGTAAGTATTTGGAGCGAAACGGTGGACGATTTTGAAAATATGATGTGACGAACATTAAATATTTTTCTTTATTGTGCATCGAATAGGCATACGATTATTATTTAAAATCCTTTCGCAAATAAAAAAAATTATTTTTGCCATTTCAAATTACATCGAAAGAATTTGATTGCAAAAGTCGTAGAGTAGAGAAAAATAATGGAACTGAAAAAATGTTGATAGAGAATTTCAATGAAAAAAAATATACAGGTCGTTGGACGTTCTCAAACTTTTTTTCGTATCTCTTAAGCGCTTAGTAATTACGTCAAGAGCTTCGCTTCCACCCTGATTTCCTCGTGATTACAGGGGCGGCTACTTTTCTTCCCTTCTTCTCTTGGCATACGGAGAGACTGCTTAGTCGGGAAGATAGTACAAGAGCAATTGGAAATTGCGAACGAATTTTAATCTGGATTCGCCGTGACAAAGGATATATATTTAAATGTATGCATATGTAGTATATACATATATGTATACATGACCCACGGATAGACGTTCGGGGTACCAAATTTCAAAATCTAAAATATTCTATTCAGGCTACCCAACCTTCGTAACCGGGCTACCAGAAGTATATACATATATGCATAGAGTATAGATTTTGAAAAGGTTGAAAATATTTTTATAAATTATTTTCTTTTCGTGCTGCGCATTCGCCTTGTATACGAGCGTGTATGTACGTATGTAGAATATTTGCATGCAACTGCACAGTCAACGAGTTTCACGTGCGCCTTAAACGTTACATCACTGAATCTCATAGTCAGAAATAAATTTAGTTGAAAACGCGATTTGCATATGAAAAATGTGAACCGCTTGTATTTTTAGTGAGCATAAAATCGTTTAGAGGTAAACCATTTTCCTTTTATAAATTACACTCTTTCATAATCTTTTATGGCGAATTTTCATAATCCTTCGTTATTATCAATTTCGTATCTAAAATGGAATGAAATTGGGATTAAGAAATTTTCAGAGGGTAAAATGAATTTTCTTTTAAATACAGAGTTTTTGAAACCGTAAAACTCATGTGCTTCTCATAGAACATTGTACACGAGAAGAAAATAGATGAATATTCAATCTATTTATACTGAACTGGGATAGCGAAGAATATATATAATATGGCAGACGTGTAGATAAAAGCAAGACACGTTCTACATTGTTTGCAAAGCAATGAATAATGGTGAAAGCAATTTTTCTCGATAAGCGATCGATCAAATTTGCTTCGTGCGATAGATAGCCAAAATAGAGATATACTGTAACGCTATAAAGGTAAGTGCCATGAATTACACAGTGAATTGGCTTAAATTAAAAAAAAAGAGGCGGGGGCCTAATTACATCCTCGTTTAATAAGTAAAAAAAAAGCGAGTCCCCTTCTACAAAATTTTTATTGTCCCAAAAGAACTATTAGCCAATTCACATTCAGCATCCCTCCACAGATAGTTCCCTCTCAAAACTTTTAACTGGCTTAAGCTTCTCTCGCTTGCAATTTAAAAAACTTTCGCAAGAGTTTACAGGGTGTTAAAAGTCACGATCTGGAATGCACTTTTGAAAAAATTTCATCCCTTGGAACTCATCTCTGACACTCTCCACCCGCATGATTCTGTCGACATTGCAATATTTTTCCACTATCACGAGCATATAAATCGTCGACCAAGACCCTTCGGGCACTTCGGGCAAAGTCCTTACCACCCTTGCGGGACTAGCCTATCCGTACTAATTTGTTTGCCTCAATTACTCTTAATTACTTTCCTCGTACGTCTACGGGCGCCAGTTAGACCACCTCTTATTTCCCGTATTACCGGCTAACATCGTCTCGAATACCGGTAGCCACGGTAATTAGCACGGTAATGCAATTAGTTCCCACCGTGACCCTCGATCAAAGAAAGCTTATTTCCTATCTGCCATTTACTTCAACACGCGAACACTTCATCCTCTGTCATCCTTTTATACCAAATATAAATATCCCCTACAGAAGCAAAACATTCTACCCCATGCTTATTGAGTTTGGAGAAAAATTGCGACAGATGTTTTGAAAATAATAACTCAATCAATCAAATGGATCGATCGATCAATCAATATTGATAAAACATCCCTTACCCGTTTTTCGGCTTCAATCAATTACCACTTCGTTCCGAGCAACTTCCTGTTACGCAATATGGAAGCCCATATCGAGCATGTTCTAATTTAATTTATAAATCTAATAAAGGTGCATGCACAGGACCCTAATCGTACTATTAAATTCGCTGTAAGCGAGAGTCTTTGTGAGAAAAAAAATGAATCGAATAACGAGAATGAAGCAATTTTTTTCGACGGCTTCTTCAATTCGTTAGAAAGGAAAGCTGTAATTGGGACTTAAGGCGACCCTGTTACTTGTTCGCTTATCGAAGGATTTTTCACAAAAGACATTATTGATAGAGGTTATGAAGGTGGATATGCAGGAAAACCCTCACAAAGCCATTGAAAAAGCCGGAACGATATCTATCTTGCTTTCTGCAGTAAATCTCACTATAATAAAACCCTGTAAAATAAAAATGAAAGATCTTGCCAAACGAGAAAATGGATTTTAATGTATAGAAATAATTCTTTATCGAAGTTTAGCCATATAATATCTAATAAATCCAAAGCGTATCACAAAATAAATCACTCTAAATTCACATATAACTTGTAAGCTTTCATTTATGATATGTACATATTTGAGGAGTTCATTTGTTAGCCATTTATTAGTTCCACTAATTGTTGCTATTTTGGTATAAGTATTACTAGTAACTTTTGTTCGAATATAACTATAGCTCCAACCACTAGTCGCTACTGACAAATACATTATCCTCACCGTTACTGTATTATTGTAGCACTGGTACCTTCTATTGATCTGATACTGCAAGCTGCGCTTACACAGCCAAAATGCATTGCCAACATATAGGCTTTAAAGCTGGTAATTGAATAGTGGAATAGCGCAGCGGCAGTCACAGAGGTACCATTTCCCTTTCAATAATAACCACAAATAATTCCCATGAAACCAGAACAGCTATATGTAAAACGAAACTCCACGAGGACGTCTGCAGCTTGATTACAACGAGCCCATTTGCATTCTAGTAGGAGGAATAATTATAATCAACAATCCCCACTATATCCATCCGTGTACGAGGACATCTGCTATATCCCCTAGTTTTTACAGACCATGACTGAGCAACGTCCTATAAAAGAGATGCTTCAAATTCAATTTTAATTACAGAGAAAGAAGATAAATTCACTCTGAACAATTGCTGCTCGTGACGTATTTAAAGGATTAAATCTCTAGCAACAAATGTTTCTTATATAGGACAAGTATCTTCTCTAAATTGCAACATGAGATTCGCATAAAAAGAAAAAGTCAGTATCCGTCGCAGCTTCTTTCACCATAAAGCCATTACCCATGGGTACGATTACGTCTGTACGAGCAGCCGGAACGTACTTAAATGTTTGTTCTCTTTTTCTGGAAAATTTTTTGCAGCTAAGGATTAGCCAGAGGATCCATTATACTCGACATACTCAGCCGAACGGAAATCCTTCCAGGAAATAACGGGGTTTCAGTCTTGATTGATGCGTTAATGTTTAAGACAGAGAGCAAAAGTACGGAGATTGGTTCTGGAGAAGCACTTCTGCACAGCCGGAAATCGTTTATAGATTCCGGAAGCACGTTGCGATGTCTTCACCCAAAGATCACTGTTTTAGGGTCCACTGTCTCACGTATGTGGAAATTCATTGGAAACGGATGGCATGTAGTTCCTCTTAGGATACGAAGGTTTCAATCCATGGAAAACTTGTTCAAGGAGATTAGTTTTCGAGTGAACGAAGTACTTTCCATTTTACAAATTACAAATGGTTATGAATGAAATTGATAGGGGTAATCGATCGTGGAAAAGTCATTTATATCTTTGTATAGTATTGTTGAAGTTAATAATGTTGCTATTGTATACGCATCCATTGTATTAGTATGGATATACATTGTCAATCACTTATAATAGTCCCATTTGGTTTCAGACGCAGTAATTATATTTGTTGTATACATTACAGTTGATATAGGTTATAACTCATATTGATAAAAGTTAGATTATATAGGTCAGAGTATTGTAACTAATCGTTACTTCAAGTTATCAGCTCTAATTATATTGATCATTTTAATTAGTCTAGTAGAAAATGCCTCAAAATTCAGATGAAAAATTTTCAAAAATTATTCATGTCAATTCAATCCATGTTGTTGAATATTTTGAGATATGTGTAACTATGCATAACATTATTCCAATAATGACATTTTTTGGACCGTTTAAAATCGACCAGTAGAGAAGGGAGTTTTTAAAAATTATTTTTTACAATTTTACTTTACCTGTGTCTTGTGCAAAACTGTCTTAGGCACTTTACTCAAAAAAAAATAGCTACGTTCGTGCTCGTCGTCGAGGTCTGTCACTAATGAGGGGAAAAAAAATAAAACTGAAGGATCCTCCCGAAGTTTGACAAGAGACTTAAGAATGAGCTGACAGTAACAGTAGTCTTGATCGCAATTGACCTTAACTTTTGAATTAAAAAAAAAATCATTGTCTGACAGCAATGAGTATTTTACTAAAATGAAGAACTTTGAGGGAACTCCAATTTTCCAGTGTCGTAGATCTTCAACTATTGCCTGAATAAGCTCGGTTTAACATGGATCGATAGGGATGCTGGAAGATAACTTGAGATTAGCTGTTCTGCACTTGTCAGATTTTATATGAGAAAAAACTGAAGTCGATATCGTTCCTCTTTAACATGTCACACGTTTGCGGCTTTAGCAACCGACGTTCGTCGTATTGGCGTAATCGATCACATGGGTTGTGAGTTGTTAAATGAATGGCGGGAAATTTGAAAAAAAATTCAATCTCCCATTATCTGTACTACGCTCGTATGACTGAACCAGTGTGATATATAATTCACTTGAATATCCAATATCTTATAATACCAAGTTCAAATTCACGTAAAGTACCCAATGACTCTCTGTAATATTGCGCAATAAAATATTAAACTTAATTATTAAAGTACTCGTCTTAATTGATATCTCTCGTTTCAATGGCTACGAGAATTCAGGCGAAGACTAAGGGGATATAGGAACGGACGATATTAATGAGAAATAAAAATTTTCATTAAAATATTATATACAGGTATATTCATTCCGTCTTAATGAAATTTTAATGTCGACTACGTACTTACGGATCGGTCTTATTGTCAAAGAAATTCATTTATGTCGCCTTTGTTTTCCGACGAGAACTTTAGTTCTTCGAGTTTTCCTATCCGGCGTACAGAAAGTCGGTCCTCCCAGTGCAAGAGATTATTTTCCAACTTTTTCATTAGCACAGCATTTAGTAACTTCAGCTTTAGGTCATTTCGAAAATTGCCGGAAGTCGGTCATAGGGCGAAAAGGAAAGTTCATCTAGTTAGTTGCACACGAGCTTCCGCCATCAATGAAAGCACTTATAACGTGATTTACGACAAGCTTTTCAATGAATAAAAACCTGACATTTAATTAAAAGATTGTATTATCACGCCTCGACTGTAACAAAAATTTTTCACAATATTCCTAAATGCAATACAAACATGTCCAAAAATAGACATTTCGCTCGGACTAAAATTTGATTCCAACATAAACTGCACCACTTGTATTCGTGGCTGTGTGCATAAAAAATGCACTTGGTACGTTTTAAAGTACAATGAAATTCTCCGTGAAAAATCTATAAACACGATATAGCAGCTTTAATACGATAACAAGTATTCCACACCAGCATCGAGTCTTATCGAGAATTCTATTAGCATAGAAATTATGGAAATCGAGTTAGAATTCAACGACACTATTCCACCCTTGTCAGCCTGGTTTACGTCAGCATACCGAATGAACACATGCTGGAATGTTACCCTCCATATATAGCATTATCTGCTGCTGAATAATGAATCTGAAAGAAATCCACCTACAGTAAAGGAATAAGCATACAAGAATATTCTCGTAATCCTCTCAATATTTTCTGAGGTTCCAAAACGGCAAGGACAAAAACACTGATGAAATGCAACGACGTAAAAAAAAAAGTGGAAACAAGATGCAATAAGCTAGACAAGAAGATACCGGGTTAAGCGTTCATGCTCGTGTAAAACCACGTGCTTACAATTAGTTTTGTGTAGGGATCAAAGGAACAGACAAATGAAGGTAACGTGGAAATCCTCGGGCAACATAACGTTCAAAGCCAATAAATTTTTATTTATCTTTCAATTCTCTAATAAAATACAATGCGGCTCAGTCTATAGATATATTTAGCAACAGTGCGAATGAAGATATAGTATTATACGTATACAAGAACGGAAATAAGGATATTGGAAAATGTAACGTGGCTATGGGTAACGAATGGCTGGTAGCTCCTGTTAACGGCTTCTTGTCTATATATATTTCATACACGTCCAAGGTATCATTTAAGAATGTCAATGCTACTCAAAGTATACAAGTCACGTATATCCCACACTTTAATTAAGGTTAACGGAGGTCACAGTGTGATGTAATAAATCAGAGGTCACTTCAAGAAACCGAAAACCAAAACCGAGTTATTTGGTAGAACAGGTACCTAAACCTAAACGGGTACCTTTTCCTTGGAAATAAAGAGCGAATATACATATATCCAGGCTAAAACAATGCTAATTAAGATAACAAATATTGGCAACATATACGACGGAAATCAAAAGTTTCCAAGATGGCGTCACCCATAAAAATCACTGTTGAACAATGCTTATGACATTACGTGTATATCGTGCATTAAAAATGTCAGAGATAGAGGTTATGTCTACCTTTGAAAGGATCAACCCTTTTCTGCTTAACGTGGCCCCACAGCTTCTCTTATTGTTTCGACATAATACAATACCTTTTGAAGACAATGAGAACCGTGTACCTCCAAGAGAGCCTGGATAGATACGGCAAATGGCGGCTTTGGCTATACTTTGTACCATGGCATTAGTGACCTTATTAGCAAGAGCACAAAAGTTCAAACCAAACTGGTTCATTAGTCGTCGGATATCAAAGTCAGCTTCCTACGCTTTGATAGGATCTCTAGTTTATTGGAATACTCGTGCGGAAATCATTCTATATCTGATCCAAGGATGGTTTAACCTGACCTCTAGACGACTTAACCCAACCTAACCTCAATTTGATGTAACGGCCACTCGTGACTGTACCATTGTACCGTAACCCCCCAGATCTTCAGGGAGACTAAAATTTATTTTACTTTTCCAAAATCGATCGTCCATACACGACCGCCACATTTTTCGCTCCAACGATCTACTTCTGAATCTTTACCAAATGGCGTGTTTCGTTTACTTTCCCAGGGCAAAGGAATAGAGAACAAATATATTGTCTGCTCTGATAGCCAATGCCGAGTCGGATAATGCGAAGAAGATACTGGATCTTGAACTCAAATCGTTGAATTATTCATAGGACGATTCGGCTACGTTTGGCCAATATAAGGTAAAACGTAAGAAAACTTGTAATCAAAACACAAGAGGAAGAGGATTTGAAATATTCATACTTCACCTCGTTGCAGTGCATATGGAGAATCATACGAAATATTAATATTCCATATACTGATATATTAATACATCATAAATTCATGTAGATGTTAATTAACCATTCGTTGCAAGGTATTATGCGTATCTATAAAGAGAACAATATAAACTGTCTATAACGTAAATAAATTTAGTGCTTCGATTCGTTATCGTTAAATATATCGGGTATATAATAATATTATACAATATAGCTATGTCCAAAGCTCTAGTACAGGATGCATGCAATTTCCTGATGTTACGAACACACATGACACGACATGCATATAACCAAAATAATTTTCTAGATAAAATCAGCATATGATGCAACGTAATTATTTACCTAATTTTGAAAATATACATAATAAATAATAACAATCAATAGGCCGTGGACAACATTTTTGCTTATATCTCTTGACATTTTTTAATTTATCTTACTGAAATTTCAATTGGCATCGATCAGCACATATCGAGGCATTCGCGAAGCTATGGGAGTATAATTCATCGATCTGTCTGGTAAGCACACATAACACGTGTATTATCTACGAATACGATGTCACGTATGGTCTATTCACTTTGCGCTAATCAATCCCGATTGCACGCTATTAAGAAACATGTACGATAGGTATTTGTGGTCGAAATTAAATCCAATACCAACACAGTGCATCGTGCATTCCCGTTAATCTCATTACCGCACGTCCCCTGTAAGTTATAAGGACTAGAGACACACGAGCATCTCTATGCGAATAGAGTAAATAGAATGAATAAAAAAAATAGAGACAATATAATTTTCGCAATTAAGCAAATTTGCGAAACGACTATCGCAGTTGCAATTTTTCCACTATATTTAATCCGTCACGTTTCTGGTCTTTCTAAAGTGATGGTAGTACGTGCACGAGTTGACTTTTCGCTAAATAGAATAGAAGATGCAAAATGCATAATATACTTATGTATACGAAAGAGGTCAGTTACACTAGAAAGAAACACGTTTTAGTTTACACAAGAAATTTACGTATGTCTCGCGCAGCTTTTTTTTAACCATACGAATACGTGGAATATATACGTAGGCATATCCTTGGAGAGTGTTTCATGTCCCTGACGGCTTTTAAGCCGACTACAAAACTGCATCAGCCGTCGTATATTCGCATGAGTTATATAACGTTGGTTCTACCCTGTTAGGCAAGATATGTTGCAGTACCATGCTGGGTGCACTTATGTAAAATTCAAAGGAACGTCTTATATATAATACGAGGTAATATTATGGACCACGTGTACGGCAACCCGTGACTCTGGGAATAATGTATCGGTTTAAAAAAAGAACATTTTGTCGAAGGATGTTTTGTCATGCTGGGAGGTTATTGAAAAAAATTTTCAAAATTTTCTACAGCCCTATTTGTACCTTTATCGAGAAGCTTTCGGTATAATGGGTGACTAAGGGATGATTCGAGGCAAAGTTGTATTGTGTGACAAGATTATTTATATTGAACTACATTATGAATTTATATTAGATATCTTTTAGATATAACTGTTGCAGGATATACGAAGGGAATCTTAGCTGAATGGTGCGATAAGAACCCCTTTGACAGTGTACGTTACTTAATAGATTGATATTAAGAGTGATTTTCGTAGGTACATGGGATAATGTAAATACACTTCTAATATCAGGTATCAGGTTAATTGAATTTTATCTTTAAGGAATATTTCACTAGATCAATAAATTTATCATGAAAATTCTAGTTACTTATCTCGTGGCAGATCTCTCTAATTTGTTTTAACCGCCCTTATCTACCTTCGCTTCCAGAAATAGCTATCAAAAATGAATGGCAGGTCTGATAACAAAAAACGTGGAAATGGATCTGCAAATTGCGTAGGAACAGGCATAACGAGGTGACCTGCTGTGAAGGACGGATATGGGAAAATCTATTGATCATGTATCTTGAGGTTCAATATCTTGGTCACTACATGGCAAATCTTTTGACCAAGCATGTATTTCCTAAATTTAAAAAATAGAACTTCTTTAAAGACCGACCTGGCTGAAATCAGTGTGCAAACATATTTGACAAACCAGATTGACAATAGGAAATTTAACGACTTCATGATTATTCACGGGATGACTAAGCCTTCGTTACACTATACTACTTTTAGTCTTGGTATTACTTCATATCTCTCCACATGCAGGTAATTTTTGACTCCGGAAAAAATTCTAATTAACGCAACGTAAGTTGATTAGGGTTTAAATCACTCTGATCTATTTCCTTAGATAGAAAGCACAAGTATTGACTAGTGTGAAGTTATCGTTAAATCAAGAGCTTCCACAGTGTTAAACGAGCACGTGTTAAAGAATGCCTGACGTTCCGACAACCCTGATGCCTCACAGAGACACGTTTGGTTAACGCTAAGTGTATGCGGCTGGAAGCTGAATGAATAATTAAATTTTTTTTTCATGTGTTTATTAATTACTAAATTTCGTGATGAGTTTTTGTATATGCACCACGATGCTTAAATTATCCACTGTATGTATAGCTAAGTAAAGATGTCCAGATTTAGGTACAGCCAAAGAGCCAGCCTGATTGTTGTAGGCTCCCCAAGTACCAATCCATAACCATTATATAGATTGGCTTTGGGTGGCCGCACTTATCCTCTGATTAATGCTGTCAAAGCCAGCGGGACTAATGGCGCCAAGAGCTAACTGGAATTCGCACGGATTTATCTACCATCGGATCGTCCTAGATTTTCGTGGAGTCACAAGTAAAATTTACGAAAATTCTTCAAGAATAAAAATTCGAGAAAAATTCGAAATTGAGAATCGATAACATCAAGAATTCTTATGACACTAAAATTTTATAGTGAAGTTATATTGATCGATGGAACTCGTTAGGTTCTCTACGTGGAGCAGCCGGACAAAGCATCTATAAATAACTTGCGTAATATCGACGGCAAGTAACACGTGCGCTTCCTAACGCAGTTTAAATTAATTTCCAAGACAAAACAGCTGAGCTCGCTGGATTTTATTATGTATACTTTTGCTATAAATCCGAGGCTCGTCAAAAGCGAATTATTTAACGGTAAAGAAATTTATCATCGTACATTTTTTTCCTCGTTGGAAACTTTATTGAATGGGAAATAATTGAATTATTTTTTTTAAGGCTCCAAGGAATCTGAATAGGGATTAATGCGTTGAATGGATAAATCAACTTTTCTGAAGGAATCTTAATGAGAGTATTGTTATACCAGACATTTTTATTATAAAAAGAAAATGTTCACGTGATATTCGGTTAGGAACCCTGTGGTAAATTTAAAGGGAAAGTATCAGTCACATAGTCAAGGGAAAGTATATATGTGTATATATATTATGACGGGGCCCCGGCCGGTCCCGTCATCATTGGTTTGCAGAAGGTCGCCAGGAGGTGCTGGGAGTTTAGCAATTTCCGAAAAATTAGGAATTCTGATTGGGAATCCAACCCGATCCCTTCGGACTGCAAAGTCGGAAACTAACCACTGTGCCATCGAACCCACTGTTCGATCTAATAAGTCCTATTTATTTATCTTTTCTCGGTCATTCCTAGATTGTCCCCTTCCGCCTTTGTAACGTCGCCTTACAATATATATGTATACATAAAAAGTGAAAAAAGCTTCTTGTCAAGAAAAGATATAAAGCAGCCATAGCGATACGTCATGAACATTGTCTGCGCTATTTCTGAGAAGAAAGTAGTAAAAATTGTGGCCCATAAAAAAGTTCTACAGAAAAACATCGTCTATATCATTTAGATGAAGACAATTTGACTGTAAATTGCAAATATTTCTACGCATTACGCAACGTGAAAAAGAAGAAAAGAAAAAAGAACGATATTGATCATGCGTTTACGTAACGTGGAGACAAATGGCGAAGACTGTGTTAAAGATGAAGAACGAAGAAACTAAAACCAATAGAATTTGAAAAGTTGACAAAAAAGTATACAGATCTCGTAAGGATCAAGCTATATGGTTTTCAGATGAAATAATAGCGCGACGTAAGAGATAATTTGAAAAACAAAAAATTTCCCGTGCAAAAACATTCAGACTCCAAAAGCACTGATAAGAAATATTTGCACGCCATTTGCGAAAATAATCCCGAACTAATTAAGGAAGTGGACAACGCTCGGCCATGTTTACTTTGCTTCGCCATTACTCTTGATCCTTGCAATTTACGGTCCAGCTCATTCTCGGACTGGTGAGCTTTTGCCGAAACACAAATAAAATTTTAATAGCTGGTACAAAAAATTCTAGGGCAATTAAAATCTGTGAATAATGACACTGTTTCTGTAAACGCCATTAAACGTGAATGAAACCCGACGGCATTTCAGAAAAGTTCACGGAACAATATCTCCAAGGAATTTCATTCTTTCAAACCAGAAGGCACAATCTTTTGGTATTTCAATAGCATTCCCGCTTCAGTTTTCCCTTTGTGAAATGAAAATTCCGATTTAACGTTATAACGTTGAAAACGGATGAGCACGGATCGGATCACGTGCCTGGAATATCTTTCTGTCACGTTGATACGCACGATAGAGAAAAAAAGTGGAAATGCGAGAAAGCCAATGAGAAACGATACGAAGTGAGCCACAATTTTATCTTATCAAGTACACGTTCATTCATAAGGTACAATCGACAAAAATACCCCCTTTAGACGTAACTGGAGCAAAAGTCGTTTCGTAAAGCGAAACGAGTAGGAACTGTGATGATTCCACTTTCTTGCACCAAAGACCAACTTCAGAGAATTCAAATAGAAGCTCAGCCTCCAAACGTGCAGACGGAACGTTCGAAAGATGTTCAGGAGCTTCGTAGGTTCGTATAACCAAAAAAAGAATCCTATATCGGCAATCCACGTCGTTCATCCATAATATTTCTCTTTTGCCTTCTTAGAATGTCCATATGTGACTTCAATGTATAATGGATTTGAGATAAAGTTACAATTTTATAAAAAAACAACAACATGGAGTCACTGTCTTAATAATCCAAATTTTTCGGTAAACCGTAATTCCTCGAATTTCGTTTACCTTAGGACTTTGGTCAAATATTTTTTCTATATTCGCTTTTGAACGCATGATTGATCACTCGCGTGACTCTGCTGATGTGATAACCACGTAATGCCGTGATATCCTATCAAATGAAAAATAATATCACGTTAAAATGACTTTCCGAGTCGTATGAAATTCTCTTCGATATCAATATGTTCACGGTATACCGAGTTAATCAACCAAAACGTACCACCTGAAGTTTGCAGCGCCCATTTAATTCTTATGTTAAAGCCATGTTCAGGATGTTCAGTTCGGGCTGAATAACCAGGTATACATATACCTACGTGTTTGTTTTTGAAGCTCGTAGAACGACATTACTCGCCGCGAGCTTCAGTTGACGCTTTAATAATTTCTTGCAAGATTAATGGCCGTCGGTACAGGATAAAGGAAAGTAGCACGTTAGTTGCACTGAACAAACAGGCAATATTTAGGAACGCTTCGTCAAAGTTTTTTTAAGTGTTTCCGTCCGGTACAGACATTCTTTATTTTCCGGCTGTTTTCAATTTACGAATTGGGTTGTTCTGGTTTGATTAAATCCAATTCCTACTGCACCTACAAGACAGCCTGATCAAGTTATATGAAAAATGATATGTGAGTATCCCACGTTGCTGATATAATTTATCAACAAGATAAATTACTATGATATTATACCGACTCTGAGCAGAAATTGGATGTGTGTGAATTCTTGTTGATTTTTTTTTAATATTTGGTGACTCAACCAGCGAATATACAGACCACAGTAACCGAATGCTTTTACTTAAATTATATTTATATATAGTAATATGTAACACAGAGGCATTTTTTAAGATGTTCATGTACTTGTAGATTTACCATATCGCAGTGTAGGCTTATATATGTATATTAAACGAAATTTAGTAAATTTTCATCTACCGCGTCATTCGACCATTAAAACGGAAGGGAGGCCACTCAGCGAGTGAAACTTCGTTAAGAACTTGACGAGAACTCATAAAAAAAAGACGGAGAGGTACATTTCAAGGAAGAATAAAGAAAATTGATACAGAAACGAACATAGAAGCGCGAAGTACCGTCTAAATCAAAAATTTTTAACAGCCTTTTTCGATCCTGAAAAATTTCACGATATGAATACTGAAAGGAAAGACTAATCTTAATTTCAGGAAGTGTATTTCCACTTTCACTTGATATTCTCTAAGATTTTGTCAAACATACAATACTAATAAGTATCAGAACCAACCCCTATTCTGAAAATCTAAATGTTTGTATATTTTAGACAAATGTAATAAAATACTCAAGTTATGGTTATATACTCAAAAAAGATAATAATAATAATAATAATCCTCCACCTTTATCAAGCTCAAAATTCTTTTTTTTTTTTCTATAATAATAATATTTCGTCAGCCAAAATTGAGTTTACTCAAATTACCCAAATAAGCAGGCATGTGCTGAAATGACGTAGAAACCCTGATAAAAATTCCAGCGAAAATGCGTTTTTCCACTGGTACATTACCCTATAAATCATGGAAATATCCAGGGATAAGGCAGTCCTCTGAATTGAGGTCATGTGGATGTAATTTTGACTTTTCTCACGCACGTGTGGAATCGGTGAGACGTAGGATTGAGGTCTGAGTAAAATGAAATTTCTCTAACCTCGAAATCCACTGGGTTATCTGACCTTATCAGCCTTCGTATACGTAGAATTACTATATTCGGATCTCAGGGGTCCACAGGATACCTCAGCATCTGCATTCAAGGAATCCCAAACAAACTTTATCAGACGTCCGAACAAGAGTAGTGTTACGATTGTGAAACACAATTTTCCAGGAAGTTGCAAATGTATTTGAGTTCGGCCACGAAATGACATATATTTTGATTCAGCCAGCAGTAAGTAATGTTTCTCGAGAGTAGAAAATAAAAGATTGAAAAAATTGCTGACAGGAAGAAAGATGCTGAAAAATCAAGAAAATGATGTACGGTGAAATTTTATGAGAAAATAGGAAACCGACAATATTCCTTGGTTCGCCATACTGCTTTACTTGCCGAATGGATATAAATATTTTATGCCACCTCTGATCCGGAAGGGACGCCATTTTCCTTTATGTAACGATAAATTCACTCTCTAGCTATTTTTTTATTTCCTCCAGGGTAATGGGGATGCTGCGTAAGGAGCTTTTCCGGAAAATTATATGTATTCAGACACATTTCTATCTGTTGCTCGGCTTAATACTAAATTAGCTGTTTGGTCTGAAACTCGTAGAGATGAAAAATGTTGTTTCGCAAAAATTAACCGTCGCTTCGCTGTTTCAACGTAAAATTGGTTCGAACGGGTGAAAAAGAGAAGATAAAATATGTAGTAGCAGAGCGGAGGTACGTAAATACGCAAACCGCATACATACGGTTTTACCTCTCACTTCGTAAAATGAGAAATGGCAAAGGCGGAAGTAGAAAGGAATGAAAATAAAAAAGGATGCAAAATGTACATAAAGTAAATTTACGTTAGCAAGCCTTTTGCAGAATTAGAGATAAGTCCTGAAAGACATTTATTACTGTGGGACATGTGCTACCAATTTCGCTGAAGCAGTTATTATATTTTTTTCGTTATCTTTTTATCATCTTTCTTTTTCATTTACTCCTCGTCGATCTCTTTTTCGTATTCAATATTTTTCGGAGAAATTTTCAAAATTCTTTTTATTCAAATTTTTCTATCTGATCTAATGAAAATCGGGCGTGGGTGAAGAGACTTTGACGACAGTACGAAATAAGATGACTGAATAAGCAGAGATAAGCAACGTGCTAAATAAAATATTTATGTAACGAATTTATATAATTTTTGTTGATTTAAAAATATACGAAAAATCATTATCCAAGGGAAAATTCAATTTCGCCGACTCGAGCAAATAATTTATTTGCTCAATATAAATTTAGCGTCCAACGGAAAAGTCTTAACAAGCAAAGACTTCCGTTAAGATGAAAAGAAGGCTGTTCAGGAACGTATTGATATTAGGTCATCAAGGATAAAATTTTTAGAAAAAAAGGCAAAGTTGGTTGATAACTACCAATTTCATCCATAACGACCCAATACAAGGGACTGTTAAATCGAATTCTCAATAATTTATCAAACTCAGTTTACATTTGTAGGAGTCAATCCAATTCGATGAGAATTTTGGAATCGACCAATTTCCCAATGGACCAATAATCAGTTCGAATAACAACGTTATCAAGTATTTCGATGAAATGTATAATTTCAAAAAATTCTCATTAAAATGGAAGATAAAAAATTCTCTCCTGACTTTGCGTAGTAATTAACATATTTACGTAAATTAAACTCCTGAATTACATCAGAACAACCATCACAATACTTCATAATTTTGTAATAATATCCAAACTGTAGTTTTCAATTGAATATTGATGTTACGTAAATTCCTGGTTCGTTCCTCCGAATCCTCAACTCGAAGTCGAAGTCTCGATTTAAGCAAAAAAAAATGTAAAGTTTTCACCATCAAACTTTTCTTATCCTTTAATCCACTTCCGATGTTTTATTTTATTTTTTTTTGTCGTATTCTGAATAAGTTTTGCAGTATGCGAAATTCCAAAGTTTTCGTCAGACCGTTCCATTCCCACTGAAATTTGCTAAAAAAAAATTGTGTGGACGAAGAGAAAATAATAAAAAAAACAATCACGTCATTCTGTTTTGAATTATGACTGATGTTCACACTGGCATTATATTTGAAATTCTCGATATATTTGACACGTCCGAAACACTCTTGACGCATATAGAGAATCGTCAAGTTAAAACCCACCGAAGTCAAGTTATCGATCGTACCGTCAACTGCGAAAATATTTCGGACATAAATTCAACCCTATCGTAGCGCAAATTAATGAGGAACGATAAATCGAATGGAAACGTGATACGGTTTCCAAATTTTCTCCTCTATTTTCCACACTGCCTGAAAACGAATGTTCGCTTTACCAACTGGATACATAAAATTTATAGCAGCATCTTGAAACATTGAATTTTCATATCCATACTGATAGTGTCTTTTTTTTAAATAAATTACTAATTATGTACATTTGTAATATTAATTGTAGAATCACTGTGAAATTGTGGAAATATGGAAAAATGAAAAATACAGGATATAGTATATATCTATACTCAACATTCAAAATCCCGACAGACAGTTGTTCCCGAAAATAACTCTCGCACAGTTGGCAGTTTGCGAGACATGCTGGAAACTGAAAATCGACGAACTTTAAAGTATCAAAGTGAAAGCTTACGTTTACAGACGGTCGAGGAAATCCGATTGACTATAGAGAAAGGCAGTATTAATACTTGAGAAAGCATGATTAATATTGCTAACTATAGAAACTTGTCCCAATATTGAAGCCTGGGAGAAATCCAATAAGAAAGAAAGGAAAAAGCAAGGAAAATTTATTTTCACGATTTACCAGAGAGGTGCCTTGATACCTACCAGCACCAATGGGACACTGCCAGAGAATGAATCTCTACGGCGCAGCATCCAGTCGGCTGGAATTCTGTGGAAAAGATGAGAAAGAAAAAAAAATAAAAGATAAGACCTTGGTTCGCGTGAGAAACTTCGAATTCAGACAAAAAAACGAGATATAGAGAAATGAAGAGTCAACCAAATTGAATTCAATAATATCTTTCGATTCAATAATATCGTCAGTCTCGGATCTACGATTCTTAGATGAAAAATTTTATTCTGAAGAATCTTCTGAGAAAGTGTCCAAACTTTTCTCTCGACAGATATAACGAAGAAAGTTTATCATTTAAAAAGAGTGGAATGAAGTAAATATCGAGAAAATTTCAATTACGAAAGTTCTAACTACGTCACGGGCCCGTGTAATTCTTGAGCTAACATAACAGTTTCGATAGAATTTTCCAGACATTATCAACTTCGAAATTTTCCCATAGGCTGATCTTGCACGATACCTGAAATAATTTTACAAAGTTTCTAATTATCGTCAGCTGCCGTGAAGCAAAGTCCTCGTTAACAACCTCAGATGGGACAAGAAAATGGCGTCGTGATATAGAGAACCCAATGCCCTAAAGCAATTCCGACTTTTCTCCTTGAAGCTGCTGGCACAGGTACTCCCTCTAAAATCTTTAGTAAGCCCAAGGTCGATAATGCTGAAATTCGTGCCGAAGGAACTTTTCGTACACCATTTTTGGTTCATCCAAGTCTCGTGTAACACGAAGCCAGCCGGATACAGAGAATCAATGTGTATAGTCCCTTTAGTATAACTTCCAAAGGTTACCAGATATATTAAGTACAAACACGCGACTCTAGAATCCGAATTCCTCTTTCTGACATACATGGAAGAAAAACACATATGCACGTATGGACTACGTATTACATACTATGTATACTAGGAATCAGCTAACTCTTATTCACATTGTTACTGTGCTATCAACCTATTATCGAGGAATTGAATAAAATCGATTCAGGATAAAAGTACCGTGCTTGAAATCTAATAAGATACGAAGTTTACCTCAATCTCAGAAATGTACTTGTTACATTCTTCGTGGTACAATGAGTATATTTTTTCTCCCTTATTTTGTCATCTCCCGAGAAGATTGAAAAAGAATTTCCAAGCAGTTGCGCTCAGAAATTCTAAGACTTCATACGTACAATTAATTTTCAAATATAATTACGTGATTTTACACATTACATAATAATGTAGAATATTTAGCTACCGATGAAGATAAAAAAATAAGTATTTTCTTTTACTTTTAATATAATTCATATGAAAAACTGTATAAAAAAATTTTTCAGTCGAGATTCCTCTAACTATCATTACCTGATCTTCGACTGAATTCTGTCAGACAGAAGAAACGTCCTATAACGATTTGCTGCGCCGTATTGAATATTCATTAATTGCTAACGCCAGAAATTAATTAAGAAGTTCGCATGAATAATTCCCTGTGCATATTTAACTGTTACGAAATTGCCATTATTACTTAGCGAAAATTGGCATCATTGGTAGAAAATCAATTACACAGCAGTAAAAAAGCACCTTTAAATATATGAAAAGTATTAAAAAATTCTAACCTATAATTACTAATCAAATAATATATTCGCAGCACTGTGAGCGACTATTAAGAAGCGGTGGAAACAGTAGCTGAAGCTCTCAACCAACTTATTTGATAAAAAGAACATAACCGAAGACAACCCTGGTCCAAATCGTCCTCCTCCATCTTCCTTTCTGCTTCCAGCTTTCCTGTGCATCCATCAGAACCACCACAAGCGTCATAATGTTCTTCAACAGGATCCAAGCACATGTATATTAAAGTCTTTAACAGTTATGCCATTCCCTATTGATTTATGGAAAATCGATATATCGATAACCTACAGAGAAAATACAATGACCGATCACCGTATTGTTTTTCTACCAAGCTGTCAAAATTGTCAAAATAATCCATCACCGATTAACCTCATTAAATTTTGAGGGTTGGGCAAAAAAATGCTACATCTTCTCAAGCAACTTCCGGCTTTCTACTTTACATTGCAAACAAACGACACACGCATCACAGTACATCATCTTCATGTGGAAGCCGTTACACATGTCCTCCTATTTCGCTGCACGCAATAAGGTTGACTTAGCTGGACCTTCTACACAGTAACTATCACTATATTTTAATTGAACATAATGTGAGATACGCACTATGGACATACATATAGATGTGGATACATAGCTCTGTACATACATATGTGCATATGTAGATACGTGTCTATAGGGAGGTTGCGCGTTTCCCTAAAATCAATAAATCTCGTACAACGCTATAGTATGTAGATGAGACATCTATTTTTATGAGAAAATCATATTTCGCGATAGATAAACAAGCAGTTACATTATGCATTACTCAAGGATGCAGGATGCTGCGAAGGACCAATAACGAGTCACAATGACATTACTTTCCATGAATTTTATGCCAATATCTATTCAGATAGGCAACATTACACGTTAAACGCTATAGCTCTCAACACGATGGATGCTGCTAATAAAATTTTTAAAAATTTTCCAAATAATAAAAGCACTAGTTAAATATTACAGTGTAACAGTATTTAGACATTAATATTCCGTAAATAATTATTCATCGATTCATCATTAATATAATCATTGAACATAATTTCTTAGTTAACGAACCATCTACTGACTAACCACATACCTTCCATGTAATAGCTAGGGGTACCCACTAATACAGCAGACTGTGAAATTACTCGCAGGACTGCGAGGGCTCTGATTGGTCAGCTGGCTGGATAGAAACTCAGTCCGCCAATCGGAGTACACAATGGGATAAACAATCTCATGAGGAATTACGTGATCGATCGTCAGACTGGCTCACGAGCACACGTATTCATAGACTGCAAAGCAGTGCTTGCCATTTAAAATTAACATACATATGTAAAATCACAATAAATTTTCTCCATAAGACTTTTACTTAAATTTAAAAGAAAAGCGTCTCTGTCTCACACATGATATCAAAGATATTCTTTTTCACGGTTAACTCTAATTTAACTTTGCCATAGCATTCCCACGTTTACGGATCAATACAAGACACGCGGTAGGCGATCATACAAACTATATTTTATATGTAGCTTGAAAATCCATCGTCCAAATTGGCATAAAAAGCTTCTACGCGTTATACCCTCCAAGAAAGCTGGATTAAACGAAACTCGAATGCTTGTGTTAACAATACCATTGAACGAAGAGGTTAAGGAAATGAAAGTATAAAGCTCGGATAAAATTAAAAGCGTTATACGTGACGCGGCTTCCTAAAGAACTTTCTTTTAAAGCCTCAAAGAAGTCGCTCTCGTTAAATTCCAAGCATACGAAGGTTAACGTTGCGCACATAGAAAGCTTTGTAAGATACAGCAAGCTGTTACCTCCTACATGCATATGAAAAGTATCTCACGTGTGTTAAATATGATCAATAAATATATATATGTATAGTATACCCATATCATCGATTTTCCTTGTATCAATATTCTAGTTGATAACTCATAAGCCACCATTAAATTTCTGACCACCACCCATTCACCTTGGGAACTTCCATGATTCCAAAGTCAGTGGTCAGCCGTTAATCCTCATTCGAAATTCGCCAACGCTTGCGAAATTTAATATTCGCCAACAAGCCATGGGCCGAATTGGCCGTGTCCTATGAATCCTTACATGAAACGGTTAACACCTCTTCGTGGAAGGACAGGGGAAAAAAATGTTTCTGCTTGTTGGCTTCAACCTGAAAGCAAAAGGAACAAGACGTGAAGTAAATTGCCGGTCTTTATATATGATAGGGGTAAGAAGTAGCAGTAGTAGCAAGGCTAGCATTTCCTACTAGAATTTTCGTCCTCACTTAGTGTGTCAAACTCGCCCCAGGCTCATCATGCGCTGCGAGGACTTGACTGACTATGAAAGGAGAAAAACAAGTGTCAAGCTACTTGCAGTCTACCACATTTTTTTAGAATGCTTTTAATGCACGTTGCCTCGCGTGGCTTCAATCCTGGAACTGCAAACCCCGGATCCTGACCTCTTGAAAGTACCAGTATGCCCCCAGGAAAAATCAACAACAGGAAATAACGACCGGGCAGAACGGAAAGATCTTGGAACTGGGAAAACACCCTGAGAGGCGGCCATCTTATATTTGAGCTTCTTTATGCCTTCGTTTCTTCGCATCTTGACTGGCCATCCCTTAACTACATGGAAGATGCAGATCAGAATTAATATTCTGCTACTCTTGGTTCTTTCATACTAAATGAAAAATATTTTAGCAATGGAATTCGCAACTTGAATGAGATTTATTTTGTCTGATATTATCTTTGACCTCCATTAATCAGTGGAATAAGTAAGATTAAGGTGGGGTCATGCGGCTTTGATCTGGGGGTTATTTTTATTTTTACGTAGAATATTAGTTTCTTTAATTTACTAGATGTCGTCGGAGATACTTATCTAATGTAAGAGAATAGTCTGTAACGTTTCTTTCTTAACTCGACACCGATAACGAGGAAATCCGAGAACTAATCTATGTTACCTTCGGCCGTCCACCCTTCGCTCATATCTCACTTCATCGCTCAATTCTTTTTTCACCAGGAATCGACGAGCCGGTATGGCCTGGGAGTTGGGGTGGAACAGGCCCAACTCGGCCAAAAAGAAAGCTCTGACGGAACCTATCAGATAATGCGATAACTTAAAGGATCCTGTCGATTTTTAGGGACGCGTGAAATCGAGAAACGCAACCGTAGGTGTTGATCTTTGAACAGGGTGGCGACCCGAAGAGAACCAGAAAGCGAGAACGTTATCTGTATCGGTAGCCGGAGTCGCCTTGTGACCGTGAATCGAAAAATCAAGTCACAAGTCATATTGATAAATGTATATTCGAATAATTGATTTCGGCGGATTGGAAAGATTTAACAACGAGACATAAATTATTGGATGAATTGGAATTTTACTATTCTACACGAACTAGGAGTATTTAATATAATGTAGACGCACGATCGAATCGATTGACATATCGAAACAGAATTTAGGCTTGAATAACTTCAAATTACGGTTAACTTTTTTATACGTCATTTGTGGAATTAAAGAAGACAAATTATATAAGGTCAGACGTTGATATAAATTATCAGATAAATTCGGGACAGACTTTTCATTTATATTGAAACGTCCTTGAAGGATGGATGAGTATATTAAGAAGAGAAAAATTGAAATTGTACAAAAAAATTGTTTTTCCTTCTTTTACCTCAAATTCCCAGTCTGTAATTAGACACGAATTTGCAGGGTATCAAAGGCCCCCATAATTTTGAAGAAAATACGAATTTTAATTGACGGTAATATCAGCGAAATAAAGTCCAATGACGTCATAACGACAAAGGAGGCACTTTGAAAATGGTAATTGACGATCCTTACTTTTCGAATATAAATAAGGCAATAAAAAAGAAAGGGGGCACATAGAGAAAATTTAATTAATTTTATGAAAATGGTATGTTCTTGACTGCGACGTGATGGATTTTTTTTGTTTAAACTTGTTCACCATTTATCATTCTTCGTTTTGAAAACCTCTAGCACACGAGAATGACAAACTGCCGTCTCGTAAGTCTTCCTCCACGTAGAAAATCCCTCTGTGGAAATTGTCGTGGAAAAGTTTCAGGAAAACTTCTGTCCTCTCTATAAGATGTTGAAAGACCCCGCCTCTCTTTACTTATGGACATTTGTATTACCCCATAAAATTCAAGTAGAACTAAGTAACACGCAATTTTAGTGAATTTTCGCCTGGAATTGAATTTCTAAAAAAAAAAACGAATAAAATAATAAAAAATAAAAGCACGCTCCTACGTTATAACACGATAAATCTAACATGATAAATACAGTTATATGAGAATAAGATTAATACCACATCAAATGTCTGAAAAACCAGAAAGCCCTGATCCGATTGGCAATAGACGTTTCGCATCTCAAGGAAAAGGATTAAGACAGCCAGCGATGGATAGGGCTGCTAATGGACCCCCAAGGGTAAGTTACACCCTGTCGTAGCGAAAGATTTCAGTCTTACTAGTGTGACCAAGTGGATGAACAAGAAATTGGAAAAAAAATTTGGCTACCCCTAATCTTTCATTACTGAATGACAGCCAATAAATAATATCGATTAAAGATTAATTCACGATATTTATCTGGCGTCATTAATCAAAACAACAGGTCATAAATTCACCAGACACCAAACTGCCATGACAAGCATGTGCTATAAATTTAATAAGAAACGTGCCACCCTTTTTTTAACGACTAAAATCATAAAGAATGGGTGTTGCGCAAGGGATACGTGAGAAAATTGAAGAATTCAAAATCTTTATGGAAGAAACAGATAGAAAAAAAATAAAATTTCTTCGTAAACCCAACAGTATAACGTTAATTAAATATATTTTGTAAAATATAAAAAAAAAATTAAATTTACTCAAATTCAATGATTTTGTGTCTTGTTCGTAACTGTTACTAGCCCTGTCTCTTACCCTGGTACAGCAGTCCAAAAAAAATTAAATTTACTCAAATTTAATGATTTTGTGACTTGTTCGTAACTGTTACTAGGGTGTCTTACCCTGGTACAGCAGTCCATGTTCACCGATGAAGAAGCAGCACAGTAATAGGCAAGAGTAGCGTGAATCAGACAATGAATGATGACGCGGTGCCATGTCAACAGATCATCGATTTGCTTTCTATAATAGTTTGCTATAGTTAAGAAAAGGGTTAAATGATCCACTAAGCCAGCTCGGTGAATGATTCACATAAACCGATATACTGTACATAGGCATTAACACGTAATTATATATATATATACACATCACATTACACGTATTATATATATATACACATCAATAGGCAGAGTAAGAGCAGTAACCCACCATGGCAACATGCCGGCTGTGATGATTTTCGGGATTCCGGGAATGCAAACACGTTGCGAGGGTAAATTCATTAATCCAACACGTAATGCTTGAGTGCCTTTAAAGGTCCACTGTAATTATGGGTTCGCTAAAGTAGAAAGTATGTGCGATCATAAAAGTCCAAGAATTACAACCCCAGTATGAGGGGAAGTGCGACTAAAATATAGGGGAGAAAATAGTAAAAAAAATAATATTTCGCACATTAAGGATTCTTATGTATATTTTATGCATAAGAAAGATCCTTGTTGAAAACATGGTGTTTTTAGTATAGCGAAGAAAAATAATTAATGGTAAATATCAGTCTTTTATTCTGACTAATATGCATCGATATGGAATCGATACTAGGATAAGGAATTATTAATAATTTAATGAATTGCAACCGTGTGGAGGAATAAGGTATATTGCTGAATTACTCAATCTGATAATATAATAGGATTTGAATATTTGATAAAATTTCGCAGATAATAAAATCGCGATAAGATCACTCCTGATTTGAATTTTCGAATTTCATCATTGTAACTAGAGTTCTCTTGAAAATTCCAATCTGATAGCAAATAGCAGTTAACCTGACTCTTTGTAGTTAACTGAGCTTGGAGCGACGAAATATCGAAATTGCATATAACGTAAATCAATCTGAAAGTGGAGATTCGCGATTGATTCAAAAATACCCCAGAGGATTTTACCTATTGATCGGTTATACTTTCGGTTATCTAACATTCGAAGTTCGCCGCACAGAAATTGTCTCCGTGGGCGTGAAAACTTTCTTGGAACTGTAGAAAATATGGAATAGAATATTGTTTTCGAGGATTTTGCAAATACGCAAATTTTCGTATACTTCTAAATTGCGTCGTTACTTTCATTCGTAATCTCAAAAAGATAATATATATTGTGCAATATTGTGACTCATAAATATTTAAGAAATACGGATAAGTTCAGTTACCATCGTTCTCGGTTTTCTTTTACTTATTCATACGTATTTTGCCTTGTTTTCGCAGGAATACTTGATGCTTCATAAGTTAACCAAGAAACGCTTCAAAAGGCAGCAAGTCTGACATCGAATTGTTTCTACGTAGTTTTCAGCCACTGCCACGTCACTTTCCTATCGAATGCGGTTTTTCATAAATTTTCTATCGCTAGAATCGTCCTCTCTTGTAAACAGGAATACTGGAACAAGGAACTCATTTATTTAGAATTGCGTTTATTATTCGAATGGAAACAACAAAGCGATTCATTTACTTATGAGAACAATTCTACATTCGTAACCTAGTTCAGTGCCCTTTTTACTTGATATGACAAGTAATTGAAAATGAATATGATGAAAAAAAGAAGAACATTGTAGTATTTTCAATGAGATTTTTTTGAACTGCAAATATTTCATGTCCTTTAAATGGACAATGTAATTCAAATTTATAATACTCCTTTTGAATTACAGTTTTATATCTGTCAACCTTTATTCCTGGTCTGCCAGGTATTTTATTCGGGTATGACGCACACAACGGAACGCTTAAAAAAGAGTTTTCATTGTAGAAATACCCGTGGAAAGAAATGTCCTGTTAAATAATGGATAGAAATTTTTTTCATTATTATTAAGCGGTATAAATATTTTCTCCTTGTTTACAACGACAACATATACGATACGTAACAGCTACTATGTGCTTATAATGTCACACAATTATGTAATTACTATGCAAATTTTTCATTAATATTTCGCCACTGGGTATACACAGAAAAATCATTTCGTCAACAAAATTCACCCGTTCGTGTACGGTTTGGGTGACTATTGATAATAAACGTCGCCATTCTTTTTTTTTGCATCGCATTCAGTGTCTGCTTTAACTATCAGCGTCCCTTTGCGTATCTTTCAAATATCTCTTTGACAATTTCCCGGAAGGGACTTCCGGTCCGTCCTTCGTTGCGAGAAAGACTGATAAGCTTTTCATGTCTTCCTTTGAGAAGGGACTTGAATTCTGTCTCAGAAAGGATCGATATGTCGGATTTTTGATTCTAGAATCATTTTCAAAGTTAATAATAAAAAAAATTTATTCACTATGAAACGCGTCCTCCCCTCAGTACAAAAAAATCCATATCAGGTTTTATCAAAATTTTGACTGCAAAATGATCAATACTGTCAGCTCTCTGCTTTGTTAATCAAGATGAGCGAATCGGAAAACTAATGAATTAGTGTTTATCTCACGCGAATGCCTCGGCCCGTTTTAACCCTAATCGACTTAAAACACTGACAACCGCTTTTCAAAATTTGGGGATACCTCGAAACCTCACAGGGATCGTTTCAAAGCTAGGGACGTTATGTGTATATATGCAAAGTAGCGAACTTCGCATAAGCACGCGAAACTTTATGCTACTACCGATGCTATATGATGATATCATGACGAGCATATTAGCATTTTGATCAAACCTTACCCGCCCTCAAAATTTCTAGTTGACTTAACAGCTAATACTCCATTCAAAAATTAATTTCCTATTTATGCAAGGATTCGGCAACGTCGACCAGATTATGTTGCCCAAAATTGTAATTAAAGCTTAAAAAAGCAGTTAGGTTTTTTTTTTTCAAAATATCTAGTGAATCCTTACACCTCACATGTGATAATAACATGTATCTGCCATCTAGATTATAGTACGTAGACAATCTAAAAATAAAAAAGGAACAAGCTTATTACAATAGAAACTTCCGAGACAAACAGCAAGTTTCTCCACAAGCTCAATTAAATTAAACTCTCATACGCTAATTAATTTAATTATCTGAACTTCTCGTTATTACGTGCTTCGAGTTACGTTACGAGAAACATTTGTGTGTTCTTGTAACGTCCCACCTGTGAACAAATTCCGACATTTCATTATACCCAACAATTTCGGCGAATTTTCATAAAGCGTTTCAAGAAAATAATAAATAATACGAATTTCAAGGAATAAGATTCCAGTCTGTCATAAGGAACCAGACCAAAGTGACAACGAAGAATATGTCAAAATAAAAACCCTTCCATGAAAGAAATAAATTCGATTAATCTCCACAAGTTTAAATCCTCCTTACGCAAAGGTAACGCAACTGGAATTCTTGAACTGATTAAACCTACATCTAAAGAGCTTAAAGGTGCCCACAGTGCTTTGCGACATCTAAGTAAGAGGTATTTAGGTAAATGTATTTTCGCTTGAAAGAAAAGCTTCCTATGATCCTTCCCATCTGAGACTGTACCACCACCAAAGATGGAGAAATAGAAAGCGAGATATATATATAGAATGAGGCCATGTTCAATAAGTACCCCGAACAAAAGCCTAGTGTTCTTGCATTGTGTTCTAACCCCTGCAGGGAAACGCAATCCAGGCTAACAGTCAGGCTTAACAATGTCAGCAATAACGTGAGGTTGCCACCATCGACCTTAAACCTTCTCCGTTACTACGTCCTTGTATCTATGTATATACCTAAGTATAGGAGCAGCTGACCTCGAAAAGACCGTACCTTTATATACGTTTTCATTGAAAAATCCTAGCGACGCGTTACAATCCATAACCTCGTTTATTTCTGTCGCCAGCATACTTGATAAACTCTCTCGCTGCTAGTCCATTGCATAAATGTTTCTCAAGGAGCGTGTACAGCTCGCTCCAATTTCTCAGTATAATCCTTACGTTAAAGAGATGCAAACCAGCCGCGTGTGAAATTCTCGCTATTATCAAAGTAGAACACTGGTAAGAAAATCTAATATGACCAAGATGATATATAATATTACTGTACCAAAAATGTATTAATGTAAAAAGAAAATGCTGGTGTTTTCCACTTGCAAACGTAATTCCATCCTTGCTCCCCTTATTCGGATGCTGGATATTTTCTCTGGAGAAAGTTGAGCGAAAGGAAGTTCAATTCTGAAAGAAGAAGATTGAATAATATAAGTGTTAACGTAGTAACCATATATTTTTCTAAGCTATATTTACTCATATAAGAATCTATTAATAGTAAAAATTAGAAGATTGACTGCTGTAATCTTATTCCTTTGAGTAATGACATCCCACAGCCGCTAATTATTCGATCGTTCGATACCTGGCTTATCAAATTGACTTTGGTGTCAATCTTCTGCTCAATTAAAGCTTTATCTAGATAACGTACTATCGTTCGCGTTACACCACTTAAACCCATATATATTATTAAGGAAACAGGATAGGAATATTATTAAACGTCAAGTATTACTTGAATCAGTACCTGCTACCATGTTATTCCTGGAATTTCCAATTTCGCAATATCCGTCCGTCTGCTGATCGCGATTCTCCAGAATCGAAATTACTGCATTCAAACTTGCTCGATCTCATATAATCAAATGACCTCGCTTAATCTCCCTATTATACCCCTTGTTCCCTTATCTAAAATCATAATGGTTAATGGTCTTTGAAATCTCAAATACGAAATTTCTTATACGTGCCGCGAGCTGATAGCATTTTTCATATCCAAAAGTATTTTCTGATTTACTTCAACGCACCTGCTACTTATTTCACGCAGTTTCACTCGGCATATGTCACATTGGGATCTCAAATCGTCTACCTCGTCTCAGTTCCTTTCATATTTCCTTAAAAGGGTTCACTTGTTCGTTATAGAGGTTTGAGCTCCTGGAAACTCTGCAGTATTGAATTTTATCGTGGACGTTCAAGCTCGGCTAACAAGCTGATTTCTATGTAACAGAAAAATTGTTCATATTAAAGTATACACAGTGAAGTAAATACGTATTGACTTTACAAGAGTATTTACCAAGTATATACAGTCGTGAGTTGTATTGGAGTTTTCTGCGAGTTTTGGGCAATTCCAAAAATATCCAGTAAACAATACCTTGTGCCAATTCCTGATAAACGTGTTCAATTTCATTTTGCGTTTAACCAAGTATCAATCAACGAGGATCAATTGATCCAGCATTGTACATCAAGGATGCCAACCATCACAACCATCTTCATCACGAGTAATCAATTTAGAGAGTTTCCTACGTGATTCCGTAGCCCTTTAGATTCTGTGATACGTGCCATTTTCACAGGTAGACCAGCAGACACGTAATTCAAAACAGTCACGAACAATATACGTGGCAAAGGCCATCATTTCTCATTGCCTGTAATATGTCATGTCCCCCCCCCTCCCCCCAATAAATACCTTCTGTAATTCCGAAATAATCGCATCAATTATTCCATATCCTCGATTCCGATTAATACAAAAGAAATTAATAATCAACGAATAACTCGTTATAACTGAACCGTCAAAAGCGAAAACAGCACCGTAAACTCCGAAGGTGCTTCCCTATGATAAAACCAAATGACAATATAGTCGCGAAATTTAATTAAATCTAATTCAGTGGATTCAATCAGATTCGAGAATTTCATCACGGCAAAAGATACTACGGGAACGTTATCTAAGTAAATGAAGAATCTCAATTCCTCTGAGAAATAGTATTAGTACCTGTTATCATACTCGGATCAGCTTTCTCGATTCTACCGATAAGAAGTCATCATGACCCTGTCTTGAATTCGTTCAACTTGCTTGATCCTAAGCTCAGCGAACCCTTGCGTCACGTTACATAAAGATACTTATCAGGATTATCTACTCGTTAGATCTCCAGCCTCCCTTGCTCCCAATTCTCTTCAAGTTTTCTTCGTTACTTCAATATCAAAGTCTTAATCCTCGATCGGACAGAGCTCGCTGGAAAGTTTAGGCAAACTTGACAGCCGGATCAACCCCTCGTTACATGTCCGACTATTCTTAGTAGGATTAGTCCGTTCCGACATAAGCCCAGTAAAAAATACTGAACCACATTAAAAGCTATAGAAAGTTTTTCGTTCGGATTAAAATTACAAAAACAAATATCCATTTACTCAGCATAAACGTTTCGTTTACTTCAAATTTTTTTGCAACATAAAAGTCAACTTTTTTCTCACCTAAAGAGACCAAGCAGGTTACTTTTATTAACGACGCTATTTTATTTTAATGAAACAACAATTTTTACTTACTGTACATTCGACTAGGGACGGCTTTTCTTTTTTGCAAAATCAATAGATACCCTTGTTATCTTTGCTATTCAATCGGTGAACTCTGCACACGACGTATTAATGGAGACAATTCATTTCGTGCGAAAAGAGAGTAAATCGATTATTTATTACGTCACTGAGTTCAACCTCGCATTTAATTAACTCCAACGAACATTGTAACGCTTTCACGATAAAATATTAATGGAATGAAAGATCAGACATATTCTTTGTCGTGGGAATTCTATAAAGAATCATTTATCTTGGATACTCCGATAACGCAGTGAAGAAACGTGATTTTTTTATACGACGAAAATAACGGCCAAGAATAATAACAACAATTTTTACTAAAGCTTCAGACGATAAAGCAGATAAGTGGATTCGATCTTGATGTACTTGAATTCTGGGGATATACGTTTAATTGCTTCTCTTTAATCCTTAATTGAATCGGTAGTTCATTTTCTACAAAATCGTATTTAAATTCTATAAGTTGAATTAATAGTAACTTTTTACTATCAAGAAAGTCGATACTTTTATCTCAAATAATTAAAACCCGTTACCCTGTCCAATCGCATTGTTCGGAAATTGCTTTCATCAGACAAAAAAGCTCCAGAGTACACAGCTTCGCTCAGGGAAGATGATATTTAAAATTTTAACTAAACAAAGCAAAGAAACTCTAATGAAACTTTATCATAGATGTTATGAGTGAACATGTCAAGTTTACTTAGAATTCAGAGAAAAAAAATCAATCCTGAATCTTCGCTATTAATTGCTTGTATAGAGATACATTGAAAGAAAAGTTGAGTATGTTTTACAAATTTATTTATAAAAAAAACAAGACGTATGAATGATTCATATTAAATAACATTTTTTTCCCTATTTTTCATAACATATTGTATCATTTTACGCTTAAAAACCATTAAGGTTCTCTTGGGAATATAGCGGAGATATATGTATATATAATATATATATAAGGATAAAGCGCAGCTACTCTCCCAAACACACATTACCATATACGAAACAATAAATTTACCGAAAAACAAAAAAAAAAAAAGGGAAACCTAGATTTATGGTAGACTGGCACTTGTTTGCATATCGCACCAAAACAGGCGCAGCAGCTGTAAAAATTCTTATTTTACTACGACCCGGTTCACCTCGTTGAAATAAATTCTAAAAAAAAAAAGAACAAGCCACAAGCACCATTGTTCTGGGAAAAATGTATTCATCTGTACGTTTTTAAAGACAATGAGAGCCGTGCAGGTGACACCTACGAGATATAATTGATTATAAATAAAATAAAAAGGTTGAAGTTTTGCCCAATTGTACTAAAGCCATTTGATTACAATTAATAAATAATACCATCTGTCAAATTTATCATCGTAACACTTTAACAACAAGTAGCCATTACCGCTGAAATTTCAGAAATGGAATCGTGGTAAAAGCATCCGTCACCTTCGTCATCAAGAATATGAATTTGTCCTAAAATGCTTTAATTCCATCGAGAAAGGGAAATCAATGGAAACAATAGCCCAGTAATAGATGTAGAATAACTTGAGAAAATCCAGGGCAACAAAAGTTGTGGTCGCAGCGATTACAATAGAATTCACATAATTGCATTATCCACTTGCAAGAGATAGGCATGCATTGTTCCCATGTCATCTACAAGTAATCATTTCGCATTTATACTATTGCGATAAGCCCACTCTATTATCATACCTATTGTTCCTGACTCTATTCCCCATTAAGAGCCATCCAATTCCTGAATAGTCTACGAGCTAAATATATTCGACACTTTCCCAAAATCCTCACGAGTAATCCTCAAGCTGCTCTTGACAATCCACGCGGTAACAGAAACTGTACAGAAAGTTTTCAAAAAACCTGAACAAACGGAAATTACGAAACACATAATTCGATGGGAATGCAATCTTTCGTAATATGTGTGCTTTGATCCTTTCCAATCTTCATAAGATAAACCAGAACGACATATAATATTTCACGATGGCCATAAACAACAATGGACGTAAATCCATGGATAGATACCAAGTTTATGCGCTTTTTATAATAGCCCGCCAGCCATAACATTAAGTAACCCGGAAATTAAGTCAAACCGCAGTACAAAGCCAGCACGAGTGCAGGGCACGTCAACTAGGTTAAACGTGAAAAATGTACCAGGTGTTCATCATAACGGATATAAATTGGATGTTTAATATCAAATTATCTCATTTCATCCCCTACACGAATCAACATACACTAATCAAAAGTCGCTTGAGATTTCTTTCTTGACTTCTTACAATTAATACAAGAAATCATTTAAAAAAAAAGGTATTATAAAGACCACCATAAATTTTTAAATTATGAAAATAATATTAAAATCTATATGAATGTTTCTCACTGAATTCAAATAAACCCGTATAATTATCCCGGTCGCGTAAAATCGATATATAAAAGCAATACGCACTTCAATCTGTTATATTCATCAAATAAATTCCGTCTATTCGACATAGAAATATGGAATCCCGTTAGGCACAGAAACACACTCAAATCGTTTCCCCGTGGAATATAAAGAAGCCGTGATACGAATTGAAAATTACTGAAGCAATAAAAAGGCAAAAGACAGTCGGTTTATTACTAGAACTTCACTCTCGGGTGGCAGCCGTCGTCTGTCGGTGATGCTTTACGATGACATAAAACAACCAAACCTAACGGTTGTTCTGGGTGACATTAAATTTCGTAACCTTCTTCATAATGCGTTGAATAATTACAAATGGCGTGATAGCCATCCGTAACTCAGGGCAAGATAGTACACGGTTCCACCTGAAAATCTATAGTAAGCTTATACAGTACACGTAATACATAACATACAAATCAAGGGTGGTAGAATAGCAGGTTAACGTAAAACAGCCCACATAGTAACCTCAACGAAACCAGTGCCACTGGGAGAAATGTTAAGTTAAAAAGTTTCTAACAATTCAGTTGGTTTATCTTAGGAACCACGAACTTCTCTCCAGCCAGAAAGTCTTCCCCGAAACGATAACAATTCGTCATCCTCTCGGAGAGTCTACGATAAACCAAGGACACCATATTCGCCCAACCCTAAAAATGTTCTGCAACAATTTCTTGGTTATGTTTGCTTATCCAACGCTCCCCTTCGATACACAGTTACGTTTTTTGATAGAATAACACAATGATCTACCGCGACTTGGTGTATTTTATACTTAGAGATCAATCTACAACCAAATAGAATCTGATACAATGCTTTTAGAAAGTACTTGGTGATATTCATATGAAAAAAAAATTTACCTGGGACAACCTGAAGTTCTTTAAAAATTCTATAAACCTACTATCAGTGTAAAATGCATTGCTGCTACAGTCCTCTTTTTTCCTTCATTTTCTCCTGCGGCCATCCTCTCTCATCTCAAGCGTCCTTCTTCACTCCCTCTATCCAGGAAGACAGTACTAGCAGATGAAATCCTGGCACCTGCGCATGCGCTGTACTTTATTGATCAACCTGGAGGGAGATTCAGTCTGGTTCAGACCATCGAACCGGATGGACAGATCTATGAGGTACTATTTATTAGTTACCATCGACTGTAACATGCGTGCCACTAACCTGAAAAAAACACAATATATTATATAGATAATATCAAAATCCAGCTGCTCAACGTTCTCAAAGCACGCATATAGACAGTAGTGAAACAAAAATAAGTATTAGGCTAGATATCAAAGTGGAAAGAACATTTTGAGGTATGTCTTACCAGTATGAAACCAATATGAAAAAGACTGCAGTGCGCTTCCACGCCGTAAATGGAAAGTCCGTTTTAAATGCCATTTGGTGAGACAATGAAAATTATTGACAGTTCCTGTCTTCGTGGCTTGCGGGTCCGATTCAGATAATTCTCAGGAAGGCACGGCTGGTCACGTAGAGTCGAAACTCGTCAAGCTGATACTCAGAGAAAAGTTATTTCTTCATACAGGAGAAGAAAACTTTGCTGAGGATTGCGAGAATTCAGAGACCTTATTTAGCCAGGATAAAGAATATCATGAGATGTCTTTCATCTAATAGTCTTGTATTCAAGAAACTTTTATGTACTACCGGATAGATCAAGGATACTTAACCATGGATCATCCAGCAAATTATATTTATACAATAGACAAACACACATTGTGTGCTATAGCATAAAAAATAATCTAACTGATTTAACCTGAGAGCAATTGACAATAAACAGTCAAAAATTAATTAAACCCACGAAGCCTAATCCTATGCTTATGAAGGGCTGCTGATTTCAGTAAATCAAATCTAATAACAAATAATCCCTGAATCCCTAAATATCTTTGTTAGCTCAGCTCATCCAATCCTTAAACCAAGATACACGAAGCGGAACGGTATAGATACAGTTAATAGCACCTAACAATAGAGATTCGTATTCTTGTTTTTGCTACTTAGGACAAAAACGAGAAGCGACATAATCGATAATCCAAAATTTCTTAACTTACCCTGGACCATTGACAATATATAAAATCTTAAGTCTCCCATTGTTTGCCATTGGCCGCCATTCAATTGCTTGCACTATTCTACCCCCCTCTTCCATTCTTTCTCTCCCCCCCCCCCTCAAACGTAGTCTTTATTTCGCTTCGAAAGTGGCTCTTTAATTCAGCTTTATCGGTAACTCGAGCTGTGTGACAATGGATAAAATGCGAATAAAAACAGAGACTCTGCGAGCGTTCAGCTTTATCACCACGTTCCTTTAATAGATACTAAAATAACGTTCGAAGACGTAATACCGCAGAATATACAGACAGTATGCGACAGTATGATGATACCTGTGTATATAATGTAATGCCGATACGAAATCGAACCCTCGAATAAGAAGTGTAGATGCGGACCTTTTAACAGCCCTTTCATCTTGGCGTCATAATAGCCATCGTCAAAGGAACATTCATTCGCTGTCGATTAATGATAAGGTTAGAATAACTCTCGAAATGTTATTCGACCATCGGTTCGATAGGTTCGATAGGTTCGATTAGGTTTGTATAAAGTATTGATGACTGATCAAACTGGAATAGACTGAATGATGATTAAAAATCTGGAGTCGATCGATAGTCCTGGTCCTGTTCAAAATATCAAACATTGAATGCAGCTGAATAGAATTGATTCTGTTAAACTAAGTTAAAAATACTTTGAAATTACAGCCTCGAAAAAAAAAAATTCAAATTAACACGTTAGGTAATGTAGAATATTTTTTGGTAATACCTTTGACTGAGCTACCCGGAATAAAGGATAGAAAGGGACTAGAGTCTCAGTGCCATCAAATTTGATGGAGAAATGATGTGGTCGGGTGGTTAGAGAGTCAAGACGTGATATCAGTTAATTAATAGAATCTAAGGCACTCAGAATGAAAGTTCAGCGGTCTGGGAGCCGCAAACGGATCTGAAGTTATTGTCAAGGGCATATACATGAGACGTCAATCGGAAGTTGAAAAGTTATCTCGAAGCAAGATCGAGTTTTAATTCACAAGAGTATGACGAAGAGTGAGAAAATTGTGAAAATCAAATTCGTGGACCCTTTGACAATGCTATGGGATAGCGTTGCCCTATCACCGCGAGCACTGGCTTCCATTTTACCAGAGGGAGGCTCTTGGAGATTGTAGAAAGAAATAAAGATAGTAGGAATAGAAGCGACGGCGGATAAGATAAGCCAAAATTGGTTTTTAAGAGAACTTACTTTACGTGAGCTCTTACCGGGCTTGGATGAAATTAATATTAATTTTTCTTAGATAAGGAAAAACTCGCAGGTGACTTGGAAACCGACTTACTCCGGAGATAGACGTTTTTTTATCCCATTCAAACGGTACGATTCTGAAACTTATTTCACTCCTAGTAAACATTTTTTGAAATTTATGTATTAAGAAATTGTTAAATTTTATAACCTTTCAATAACGTAGCCAGTACTTACCCATTTTCAAAGCTTTAAATTTTGTGCAATAAGGAAAAGCCTTTGCTCGTAAAGATGGTAAAGTTGCTTTTCTACGTCGAAACTTTCTCAAAAATAAAATCAGTGACGAAAACAGGCACACTGAGGGTTTCGGGGGGGGGGGGGGGGTAAACATCAAACTTGGGCATAAATTTAGGTAGAGATACAAAGTATAGCAGTGTCTGTTAAACACGAAAGATATTCATGCATGATAGGAACCAAATGTATAGATAAAAAGAATATTTTGTGGATATGAAATTCGTGATAAAATACTTTTATTTAATTTATACTAGCAAACGATACTCTGAATGCAACTGAATGCTTAACAAGATATTAACCAGACGCCGGAAAACTCAGTAACGTTGGAGTGTTAAATACATTATATTTAAATAGTCAAAACAAAACTTTGCTGTGGCGTCGAAAACTCGTAGATTAAATGAAGATAGAAAGTACCTCTCGAATGTCATTCAAACTTCAATATACGAAATAATTGAAGCAATAATTGTAAATAGAAAAATATAAAATTCAAATAAAAATTATAGCTAAGTACATTCACTATGATTGATAAACCATTGTTCATTATTGACGCCATTGCGTCGAAACGTAAGTGAGTCGTAAAAGTAGATCTCGAAATAAACGTCATAAACTCTATTCCTTCGGATAAGAAAATAGTAGCAATAAATTGGCCGATCTAATGAATTCATTGTGTAAAGATTCGAAGTTATTGGACGACCGGTTGCTTCGGAGGAAGATAAGCTTCCGGGTTTATTTGTCCGCGAAATAAATATTTTCATTGTATCAACGTAAGGAAAGGGGATGTATTTATGGAGATTCATAGCGACTGGCACAGCTCCAAGAGTTTGACGGACATATAACCAACCGTCACAACTAGATAAAACTTTTAAACGTCGTGAAATGATGGAATCTACACGTTCCCTTAATTTAGATTACAAGTTATGGGATAGGTTAAAGTGACATACCTGAATTTCTTTCACGCTACTGACTCTTGTACCTTGAGTAACCAGTAATAATGGATAACTGGCAAGCCGTGTACATGGTATTTTCATTCGGTGAGCTTGTAAATATAGAACAAAAAAACTCGCGCACTGCATTTGCATTAAAACTGAACGGAAGTACGGAACAAGAACGTAACGGCGCTGAGATCGCAGACGATTGGCGGAGAAGTGTTGTGACGAAGGATTAATTTAGAGGGCGCTATAAAATTTAAATTAACTTCTCCCGCCAATTATAAACATGCAATTTCCTTGTAAATTGAAATGGATATTTATTAATAAAAACTATACAGTGCAAGTAATCTTGGTCGAATAATTATCCAAACGTTGCTAGTTCATTAAGAGAAGCTTATTTTCTTCGTTATAATTAATACGAAAATATACTTATATTATATTGATTTTATGTCAATTTTAAAGTAACACGAAATACATATGCACTGTTCCACTCAATATTTATTAATATCAAATTTTATATTCTCGTATAAATACACAATATCCTTTCCGGATACGTTTCGTAAACCTCAAAATTTGACATTCGAATTTGTCGAATATAAATTATTTCAGAATACTCCAGCTATTCGGCTTTAAAATACATTCTAATTGAATACATATGAACTAATACTTTCTAGATACATACCAACTACAGACGTCTGCAACAAGGATAAAGAAATGTCTTCTAAAATGGACTCCGTGACCTCGTCGATCTTTCTCAACGTGACAAACGAGCCATGAACTCCCTGGAGTTTCGCAGTGACTCTTAAATAAATAAATGAATTTATAGGACGAGGAAAAGTACTAACTAAACCGGCATTAAATTACAAGAAATGTATCTGTCCCAGAATGAGAAAGCAGGACGTCCAGCAGCAAGTGAAGAACAGTCGGGACAGAAAAGCGCCTAACTGTTGCTTTTCCGGGCTGTTGCCTCTAAGTTGTCTCCACTTCGTCTCTTTTGTATTTCATCCATTCATTTGAAGTACCTCCTTCCCTTTCCCTTACGCCATTTGTATACCAGTACATATATATACACCCATGTGCATGCAGCACTAATGAAAACGTACGTAGATACGTATGTTTTGACAAAATAGCAAAGTGCCCACTTGATCACACTTGATGCTGCTTCCTGCTTCCTGCTTTGTGATTTCCCCTTACTCCACCCTTTACGCAACCAACGTCAACTTCAACAGAATAGAGCTCACCCTGCTGCTCAGGTCTTCAAACTGCTTTAGCTGTGCGCCTTTGATATCCCAAGGGCTGCCAAGAAAACACGAATTCTCCTATGCTCGATGAAGCACGCAGCAAGAATTAGGCCAGCATTTCTCAAGTATTCAACAACGGATAACCGCATCAGATGGCTATATCCCACAGGATAGTCCACGGAGACGTAGATGTCCTAGAATGGCCATTTACAGAAGATATAGAAGAGCACGGAACGCAATCTGGCACAAATTGTAGAACTTTAAAAATTACTGCCACATGATATCAAATAAGGTATAACTCAATAATATTTTATAGGTTATATTCACGGACTATTTTAATATACAATGCTGCTTTAATTATTTATGGCTATACGTGACGTCCAAAGATTGAACGTTTGAACGCTTCTGTATGTATACTACATCTCACTGTTAATACAATTTACTGGCTGAATAGGAGAGAAATGAAGTAGATATATGTCAGTTGGGGAAAACTCGTGGGTTTTGGTTTGTAACACGAAGGCAAAGAGAATTGCCAAGTAAGCGGACCCCTCTTACCTTCATATTTCATGAGTTCGTTTAACTTGGGAATCTCTAGCGATGATAGATCTTATCCAAAAGCAATTATCTACGCACGTGTATTTTATTACATTATGATGGCATCAGGATTGGAAAAGAAACGGACGGCGGCCATGACAGTTCTTTCAAGAATGTCGAAACCAATCTGGAGCTTGAAGTTTATAGGTACTTAAGTCTTGGTAACTATGGCGTAACGAAAGCGCCAATAAAATTTTGTTGTTGTCAAAAAACAGCGTGCTTTTCCATATCGGCCATAATCCTGTATTCTTCTGTCTTGAATAATAAAATATTGAACCCTTATTATACTACATTATCTATTTACCCATTAAATCATTTACGATTATACATATTGCTTATGTACAACGCCACCGGATTTGTGTCTCTTTTTGTAGGCTAATTTTCCATGAAAATTTTATTCTTGGCTTAAAGATAACTGCACAGTGTTCTTAACCTTATCGTCCTTAATAGGATCATCGAATTAACGTTTCGCATAGAAAATCAAAAGCCTTCGCCCTGAGCTTCATACGGACAAATGATCCGTAAATTTATTATCGTGGCTATCGACGTGCCACACAACTGATTCGTTACAGCGCAAAAAGCTCGAGTCTGGAATTAACCTGTGAAATATGTATTTTCCTATAAAGTAGTAGCAACCATTAGAAAAGTCATTTTACTTTCGGCTGTTACACTTCATAATGAATTATAATGCAGGATCTAATTTATAATTGTTTGGTTAATTCTATACAGCTCCAATACAAATGTCCCGAGAGTGGGTAGTGCCAATGGTAAAAAACATCATGACTCCCTATGGATATCTAATCGACATCTTATAAACATGTCAGAAATGTGTGAAAAAACATATCCTATATATGACCATGGTCCAAGATTACTAACTGGGTAGTGACAAGGGTAAAACATTATGATCCTCTGGGAACAACTATAGACATACCCTACACATGACCATGTTCCAGGATTAATAACTGGGTGACTACCCAACGTTAAAAAAAAACACCATGACTCAAAGAGACAAAAAATTGTTGTTCGATTTCAAAATTGCCAGTAGGAAATATAAGGAGGAATAATATATCGAACGAATAAATAAGACCCGCAATCTCTAAAAAATTTATATAACCTTTCCTCCGCGTAAACCGAATAAGTAAACATCTCGATGTCCCAATTCATCACTGTTAAATTTTAGCCTGAGAGGATGTGGAATCTGCAAAGGCATTTTTATATAGGAAAATATTCTTTTTTGTCATATTCTTTATTTCCCTTTCTCTGTCTTATATACATATACAATAATGGTGTAATAATATCTTACATCGTAACTAGACTCTACTGCTATACATTTAATTCACTTGAATTTCTAATCAGATATATAAGTAATGGAAGAATCTACGTGTGATCGAGGGACGCACGTTTCCAAATTCAGTATGGAAAAAACTCGTATCTACAAAGTAAATACAAATCCTTGACTCCTTTACCGTTTCTCATCGTAAATCATACTGAATTAATGAATTCATAATGGTAATTACGAGTGGTCAAAAGTACTCTAAATTACATACGTCACACTGAGCTTCAAACCCCTCGCAGTATGCTCTGTCTATTTTCAGTGTAAATTAATTAATTTACTCACTAATTATATTTTTGGTCGTAAGTTTCATTCTTCACCGCGCATTATTAGTAATTAAGTATACATCGATCGAACGAAATTTTTAAACTAATTCTATATAAACTAATCTCTAGATCATTGATCATTATTATTACCATCGAAACGACGTATTACATCGATTAGTGACGTTCTAATGACAATAGACTAATAACATTCGCATCATTTTCAATTTCACTATTTTGACAATTATTATTAGTATTATTATTAATGAAGGGTTTTGCAAAATAAATCAATCTTGTTAAATAATATATAATAAAAAATTATCATTTACCGTGCAAATGTCGTTCTGGCTTTGTTTAACGTTCTTATAAGATGCATGCTTAATCGTTATCAACTATCACTTCCCTTCCGTTCCCTTATCATTTAAACTCGGTAATGTAAGATAACGCGTAAAAGTCACGCAAGTTTTTACTCATTCAAGAGCTATAGTAATCGAGATTGTGGCAATGTGTTCTTGACGAGGGTGATGTATAAGTTTAGAATTTTCTTTTAAGGTTGATACTATTAAGTGACAGATATTCAACGTGAGAAATTAGAAGTTACTTTAACGAGGCCACTAAATTTGGGCAAATTTCGAAACTTATTTAATTTAATTCGAAATCAATTTCACGTTCAGTCGTCAATGAGAATTTATGAAAGAAACGATCCGTAATGAACAATAATGGCGAAAAAATTTAATTTTTTGTAATATAATTTTTTTCTTTAATTTTCACTATTCTCTTTACTCATGTTTTTTTTCTTCCTCACAATTCACCAATGTCAATTACTTGAATTCGAAACGACCATATGTTAATTAAACGATCCTACGAATTTTTGCAATTAAAAGTCAATTATCGCTCAAGTCTTACGACTACTATTCCAATAAAATTACTATACAAATAACATTCACAGTAACAATTTCACTTGTAAGCGCATATACAGCGGGTACCTTGCCTCTTCCATAATTATTTATTTTCTGTTCATCCGTAATATAAATATTGAATGGCACGAAACTTATAATTTTTGTAAAAAAGCCTCTCTAGTCCGCTTTACTTCTGTCGCCATCTCATTCGCAGCCACCACGAATTTGACCCAGAAAATATTCCGATATTTGTTAAAAACGTCATTCCAAATCTACCACGTGATAGCATGTATCCCAATTCGCCAAAGTTTTACCAAAATTCCTCGAAATTTTTGTCAGATAAAAATTCATCATTTTTAACCACCAAAATCGTGACGCCGCTCATGCCAAACCCAATTTAACAAAAAAAAAAGGCTGTAAAGTCCAGTAACAATAATCCGCAGAATAAATCTATTTTTATATTTCACATCCGAAAATCCGTATGGATTTGTTCTGCGTGGTAAATACATACATATATATATATATACCATGTAGTTATGTATATATATATATATATATATATAATACAAAAATCCTGCATGTGGTTTTACACAGTTAAATTTTCTACCGCGATATTCCTATAGGTATGTTTTTCAAAAGTGGATTTCTCATTAAGAATGCACATATGCTTTCCGCGAACAAGTAACGCGCGAGCTACCTCACGAATCGAGGGTCCAGATGTCACTTATTTCAGTTTCCATAAATCTTGTATATCTTCCACTCCCTTGCACGAGTCGAAGGGTAAAATTTTGGGTGAAAATATAAAGGAGAAGAACGGAAGAACGTCTTATGAACTGAACTGGAACTTGAACGAACGATACGTATCTCCGATGATGTAGCGGTTGGTTTTCGGGGTTCGCCAGGACTAAGGGTCGAAAGACGAAGGTCAAGTCTCTCCCTTGCTCTTCGCTATAGAAACAACGATAACTTACCGTGTCGCTATAGCCAAAGGCCTAAACGATTTTAAATTGGACTAAGGCCAAATATATATAGAGTTATTCTGTAGAACCTGAAGTTAGCGCGCCCATTTATCTTATGGGAAAACCATGTTCAAGTGGTGCGTTTCTAACGAATAACTCTGTATATAGTTTAAATGTAAGGCAAAAAACAGTGGAATATAATCTTACAATGAAACAACGAAGTAAACATTTTCCATCTGTCACAACCTCTGGTCGTTACAAAAGAACAGTAAGTAGTTCGATTTTAACGTATATGGAAATACGAAACCGACAGTTGTAAAAATGACATAAGACGGTATTCAAACCTCTGAAATTTTGCATCAAACTTTTTGAGAATATCGACGTTCCAGATTTCCAGCAAGTATGAAGATTTTCAAGTATTCAGGTCAGCAGGATAAATAAGGTTAGGGATCTACAAGAAAGATTATTCAAGACAGTTACGATATACTTGTCTTATACATAAAATTAAACATCACTTTTCTAACCAACAAGCATTCTTTGGATTATCGACATAATTTTTTAAATATCATACTTCATTAAATATATATAGCGATATATATAAATATATAGCGCGAAAAAAATGATGTTACCTGTGAATTACAAATGCCGGGAGTAAAAAAGACAGGACTCAGTAAATGACTAGTTTAACGAGAAGTACGTTAAGTTTAAAAATAAATAACGTAATTAAATCTTATAAGATTTAACGAATTTGTATCACTTAAATGGAATATTTTCTGTCAGTGATCGATGACTAATTATTTCTGATGATTAGTTCAGTCATAATACCTCGCACACTATACTTTTACAGCACTGTTGTATACGAGAACAATTATGCATGTATTTACTTCGCCTGCAAATTTGGATAAGATTTTACGTTGTCTCGCTTTCGGTAAGTTAATTTTTATTATCTTGATATTAAACGAATTTACTTAAAATAGTATCGAGACATTCGGCACATGATCAACTTTCAGTAAATATTCATGGCCTATAATTCCTTGCTATGCAGGAATACACGTATCTTTATTCTTTGTGTTTAACGTATCGGCACGTATAATCCTATGAGAACTGTGGAACGCGCGATTATTTATCTAACGTTTTATCTAGTATTTTCTGCACGCAAATCTCCCGTCGTGAATCGACGAAAGGCGTAACAGTGACTTTGATTATCTTGCTGTCCGTACCTTGATACGTACATAGACACACTGCGAGACGTTTCGTCTATTAGTCTCACGTCCGTCTTCGTCGCTGGAGAAAATTTTCTTCCCTCGTCAATAATCTGACTTAAATTTAGCTCAGCCTCCCATTTGCAAGGTCATTAAAATTTCTTAATCCATTGGGTAAGAATCATTCAAAGTTATAGATCATACCTTCATCCAAAAGTTCAATAAGATTCTTCTTTGTCTTGAGAAATTTTTCGGTCCGTTATGTCCTTGGAGTTCAGGATCATTCTAAACACCTGGCAAGATGCATCATTCAACATCAATAACCCTTTTAGAATCTGAGCTCTTTAATGATTTTCACTTTGCTTTCTTCTAGTTAATTTTTGTAGATCTGTTTTTCTGTCTGGTTTACAATAATGTGGCAGGGTTAAACGAGAATATCAACAGAAACGAGTGTCACTGTCTTCTTGTAGAGCAAAATCCTTTTCATTTGATATCAAGTATTTCAGTGATCCGTGAAAAAAGCGTTAACGGCCATTGAGAGTACTGACTTTTCTATAAATAGTGTCAGCATTCGACACAAGATTCGCTGATTGTCATAAAATCTCGAAGAATCTACTCGCGTACGAAAACAAATTCATTGTAATGATTCCAACGATTTTCCTCGGAATCAACACCAGGCTTTAGCTGTTCAGCGTTACCGCCAGCAGTTCCTGAACCGCAACTTCCAGCCAGCTTGAATCCCTGTTCCTGTAGCATATCAAAAGCTTGCTCGATGAATCCATGCTTCAAGAAGAACCTTGATGTGTATCGATCAGACATTCCATGATCGGGATCCCGACTTTCGTTAAGCGTCTCTCCGAAGACGTCTCTGCAGAGTGCGACCCTTCCGCAAACAAGAATCCTTGAGAGTTTACGGAACTTGACATCCGCAAGACCGTCACGTCCAAAAGCAAAGCTTCCTCGATAACCGACAGTAATATATCCTGCGGAACGTTTTCCGGATGCTGGAGAATCGCTGTGCTCGGAGATGGCTTTTTCTAATCCTGGAAGACCATAGTAGTGCGCTTCGTGGCGAAGTCTCTCGCGCTCTCTGAATCCTTCCGGTAAAACCAATACTTGATTTCGTAGGAAGTCCAGGACGTAACGGAAGAGTACCCCATCTCGATCAAGGAAATACTTTCCCTTAGCGTCTTTCTCTACGTGCAATTTCCCATTGAATATTGCAGCCAGCTGAGAATCGCTCTCCTTCGTTAGGGTAGTCAGGGCTGTCGTGTAGAAGACACCACCTACGTTCAACTCGACCACGCTTGGAATTTCTGAAGTATCGTGGAGCTCCATGCTTCTGGCACGTTGCCCTCGCTCGCACTGCCCTGACCTGACAACCCGACGACGCACCGAGTCGACGAAGACTGACAAATCTCGAGCCGACGGCGTTGGTGGCCCACTGACGCACCGACCGCACCTCCACCAACTTGCTACCGTTAAACGAATGGCTGTGGGCGCAAGACGTAAAGAGGACGTGCAACGCGCGCAGCATCCCTGAGTACTGACGCCGATGGAGATTCGATCTACGAGATGGTAGCGCTTCCAAAAACTGGTACCCTCAATCTATCGTTAAATAGTTTTTGGAAAGACTAGAAGGGCTGTTTGAAAATCAAGAGGGATGGTAACGATTACTTATTTCAAAGGACTAACCTCCTGGATCATCGATCTCATCTATTTTTCATCCTCTTAACTTTACCTCATCGAATTGTAGTTTTGAGCTGGTTAAGCTTGATTTAAAGTTTCCTCTAAGAAGAATGTTACTCCTGTTTGAAATTGTAATGTAATCATTTGATTTTTACGAAATTTACGAAGGCAAGTCTTGTAAAAGTAATTTTTTGTATATTTTTAAATTTGTCACAATTAACAATTAAAAATATGACATTTGAGTTTGTATATCATATCCATTGAAAAAATAAACGATGATCCTCGGATACTGACTTGAGTAATATAGTAGATTTAGACAGTCCTACTCATAATTTATGGGAGAATAAAGATAAATATACCTACTTTTATATTTATATTATCTGTTTTGCATAATTCCATCGAAAAACAGATAATATGCCGTAAATATATATAAAAAGATTACCGAGAAAATTCACTTATGGCTTATCTCTGAGCGTATACTTTGGTACGTGTGGTACTTAAACTTACTGGCGGATCAATTATAAGTATGCAATTTAAATGTGTCAAAGCTTAATCAAATAGAGTAGGTTTAGTAATATACGTGCTACAGCGTGAAATTGTAGTAAAATAATATTGTGATGAAAATTTTTAATCAACTATGTTTCAATGGAGTTCAATGTGAATTGATAGTTTTTGCAAAATCTTTATTTGGCATCACATTCCTGAAATTACATGACTTGCGCGAACTTCAGTTTCTGATTGCGCCGACTGTTTTTACTTTCCGTTATCGAAGTTCTAAACAAAGTATCGTCATTCAGTTTTTAATGGAATTATATCGTTATATGGCATACCTAATGTTAAACTTTATGATATAATATCCAGTAACGAAATGAACTCCAAGAATTATCAAAAGACATAACCTAAATAATTTTTGTGCGTAGTACTCTCGAATATAATAAGATAAGAAACTGAGGATAATATAAACAAATTGTGAAATTTAAAGTTCATTAACATTGTCAAGATATTCATTGAAACGATGTTATATTTTGATGTAGCTGAATGATCTTCATAAACCTTGTATATGCAGCTACTTGTTCTTGTATTTTACTTATAAATTTAAATCTCATTGTTTCAAGTGAGCTTTCATCATGAATGTTGAAGAAAATAGATTAAGAACTTTTTCTGACTGGCCAGTGAACGCAGCAGTTGATCCTGCTCGAATAGCAAAAGCAGGATTCTACTATATAGGATCACTATTGGAAGTGCAGTGTTTTTTGTGTGGAGCAAAAATTTCAGAATGGAATTATGGAGATCAAGTTATGGCAAGACATCGACAACTTCAACCCAATTGTCCATTCGTTCAAAATCCTTTAAATACTTGTAATGTACCATTGGTTGGATCTCCTCATGGTTCATCATCAATACCACCATTGTCTCCTGCATCGTTACAACCAGATACTGAAAATCAACGACCTATATCATCTTTAGTTCAAAGTGAAAATCCTCAAGTTGAATATCGAACTGAAGCACAACGATTGCAATCATTTACTAACTGGCCAATTCCTTCAATTATATCACCCGAAAGACTTGCTAAGTCAGGATTCTACTATTTGCAGCAAGCTGATGTGGTAAGATATACTTTTACTAGTGTATCTTTTATACTTCTAGCATAGCATAACAGTAATATTTTAGGAATGGCAAGATTTTCTTCAAGCTTTGTTATGGCAGAATATATATTTCTTTACATACTGATAAGTATTAATTATATGTTAAATTCCTTTCTAGGTTGAATGTGCATTTTGTCGAGGAGTAGTAAGGAAATGGGAAGCTGGTGATGATCCTGATAGAGTACATAGAATTAGTTTCCCCACCTGCGACTTTTATGTACATCAGGATGATAACGAAGGTAAATATGAAAGTCATTGAAATGTTTCATGATTAAGCTAATTAACTATAACTATTTGTACTGATTCTTCATACATACGTGTGAGTAATTATATATGATAAGTATTGAATATATACTGTATATATTGTATACATAATGGTTTGCATCATGTGGTAATAGCATTGCTAATTTTAACTGTTCTGGCAATGTCAAAATCCTACTTTATTTGCTAGTGTACGTTTTGAATGGGTTCAGGTAATGTTTAAATGACATTATAAGTTTAAATTGCTAGAAAGTTGAATGTATTTATATGTTTTTATGGACAAATTTTGGTTATATAGTATAGTGAAACATACAAGAATTATAAATTCAATTTGTAGACATAAAAAATGCCTTTTCGGCAATGTAATTATAATTTTAATCTAGTCAGACACTTACAATGTCCAAATTTTATACTTTAGTGGTGTCTGCAGAAAAAGTGGAGCTGGGCAATGTAAAATTGTCGCCTGGCGCTACTTCCAATTTTAAAGAACTGGGTATACAAGCACATACTGCACCACGTCAACCAAAACATGCTACATTTGAAGGAAGGTTACGAACGTTTCAAGGATGGCCAGAAAATCTCAGACAAACACCAGAAATGTTGGCGCAAGCGGGCTTCTATTATGTTGGTAAGAAAGCTAAGTTACTTTTATTTGAAATTAAATAATACTTATACTTAATTTAATAACCATGTAATGTTATAATATTTGTTAATATTATTAAAAAGGTTCTGGTGATCAAGTCAGATGTTTTCATTGTGATGGTGGCCTGCGTAATTGGGAAGTAACAGATGATGCATGGACTGAACATGCAAAATGGTTTCCAAGATGCGGGTTTGTTGCTCTTGTTCGGGGTCAAGAATTCATAAGACATTGTGTCGAGAATAGACCTTCCTTGGATCCATCGGTAAGTCAATATTTTACTATATCAAAATATTACTATGCAATGTTAACATTTTAAAAAGTCCTAACATCATGAAGATTACCAAAACATCATTTTTACATATAGATATTTGCGGGAGTGTCAGAAGACGAAGGAGGTGAAGTTTCTGAAACTCCTCCAGTTTCACTTTCTACCGTTTCACCACTTCGTGTACGACAAGTAACAGAAGCTGAACTAGAGGAACTTTTAAATACATCTCCAGCTCTAGTAAGTACAATAAATACTACTTCCATATTTTAAAACAAAAGTAATTTTCTTAAACACTTATTACAAATATTCACTCTTCGGAAAATATTAGTTTACAAAACATATGAGTTATAAGTTAAAACATGTCTCACTTAATATGATGCAATTTTTAATTATCTCTTTCATGAATTATTGGAATATACTTCCTTTTAAATAAAATACAACTTGTGTACCGTAATTTGAAAAGTTGTTAGTTTCATCTCACAATGCAACTTGTAAGAAAACTATTGATAAGAAGCGTGCATCAGTCCCGTGCAGTTATCGGCTTTAGCGATTTTGGTCAAGTAATCCGGGGAAGAACATTTGATATGAATATACTGGAGAAGATTCGATCAAAATTGTTAGTCGCACAACTTTCTCCGTTGAAGTGACATAAGTTACTTGCATCGTTATATAGGGAAGCATAAAATAACGTTATATTTCGCGTTTATTAATTTCAGGCAGCTTTAGAAGTTGGATTACACGTAGGAAGAGTGAAAAGAGCGCTTAAAAAAAGAATGGAAACATACGGGGTGCCGTATACGAATCCAGATCAGCTTATTGAAGACGTGCTACATATACAGTGTAGAGAAGATGATAACATTAGGTACATGAGCAGAAATATTTCTATCAAGATTAGGGACAGCGTCATAATACTTGATTATTGAAATTTCTTATTTTTTAGTACCGAGAGCCATACACCTGATTCACCGGCTAGTGAATTGACTAATTTATTAAGCAGTATAATAAATGCGGAATCATCACGCAGTTCACAGATGCAAAGAAATCAACCTGACAGTGTTGTCATGACCGTAGATACTTTTAAAGATAATACAAAACAAGGTGCTCACTTAGTTATAAATAAAGAAACGAAGGATGATGCGGATGCAAAGAAAATTACTGACAAGAAGAAGAATTTAAAAGATGACGATGAATCATGTAAGTAAAGTCAACTATAAAGTATTTACACATATTTTTCCATACAATTATCATTTCCAATTAGAGATTTGGCTTTTTCAATATACAATTAATCATAATTTGCAGAATGTGACCTTGATATTGTTTGCCACAAACAATTGCACATTTCATGTAATCTATTGCAGGCAATAGAATTTTTAATTTTTATTACAGCAAATAATTACTCAAGCCTTATATCAATTCTTTATCTAAGCTTGATGTAAAAAATAGTTCTCATAACACATCGATAGGAAGTGTTTTAAAAAGTCATTCAGATTTTTTAACGATAATCCCGTATTATAAAATGATAAACTTCAATCAATGTGTTAATATACCTGCTGTTGCTCTCTTACATTAATTTCTTTGTTTCAATGATTTTCCAGCGTCGCTGCAAGAGGAGAACAGGAGACTGAAGGAAGCTCGTTTGTGCAAAATATGCATGGATCGAGAAGTTGCAGTAGTTTTCTTACCATGTGGGCATCTTGCAACCTGCGTGCACTGTGCTCCATCTCTTACTCATTGTCCAATGTGCAGACAAGAGATACGAGCCACCGTTCGTACTTTCTTAGCTTGAAATTTAACGAGTAATAATTTCAAAATTATTTTAAAAAATTCACACCGAATTAATTTGTTTCAATCTCAAGGATGAACTTTTTGTTGGAATATATTATTACACAATACTTATTATGGTTTTAATGAAAAAACACATCAGTCGTGCTTCCTAGATGGAACGCGGCCATTAGAATTGGAATCCTGAACTATGTAGTTGCTTTTATCAATAGAGGATTGCATAGATAGATAAACGTTAAATTTATCAATCCAATGTTGTTTGATCAATTCACTGATCTACCAGAAAAAATTATATATGCATTAATATCCATCGCTCACCAAGGAATAATGGAATAAAATTTGTCAATAAGAAAATGATAGACCGATGATAAATGACAAAGCAAGTGTATGTTGTGCTGCTTGTTCTTTTATACTGACATTATATGTTACTTGCGTCGAGATCAAAGTGCTTTTCTTTGTTGTCTGAAGATTTCGTATTACACGTAATATCCATTATACACGTACCATACTGAAAATTATAAATTGCAAAATTGATATTCAGCATAATCAATAAGAGTAATATTTAAATATTGAGAAAACGCGAAGAACAGTCAACACTTGATACATTTGTATTCAAAATGGAATTTTCATCCAGGTTTATCATTAATCCGTGACACTGTTTTCACAGCTGCACTCATAATATTTCCTTAATGTGATCCTTTAAATACAAGACTGCTGAAAATGTGAGAAATTCTATGTATCTATGTTGCAAACTCAAATGACTATATATCTTCAATAACTTATCTTTGAAGGAGTCTACTAAGATTCTTCATTTAAAACAAATGTGTTTCTAATCAAATATCAAATAATATTAAATAATTATATAAACTAACTACCATTTGAAAGAAATATCTCAATACTGTCACCTGTGTTCCACCTGTAAGTTATCAAAAAGAAAAACTTAGCCTTAGCAATGCAATGCTGTCGAATAATATCTTTAACCAGTCTATTAACATGATACATTAGCTATAGAATGTACGTCTATGATATTACAAATTACGTATAAATCCTCTACAAAAGACAAGTGTCATAGAGCTTAAGTATTTTATCTACAAGACAGAGTTAGGGCTAACACGGTATACTAAAAATTATTTAAATCTGTTTTCCATAGTTATAAGAAACCTTATTCACGTGTTATATTATAATGTACTACCGAACCCTAATATGCACTATTTATTTTTTGTGAGCCTATACTAATTTATTCTGTTAAATATAGACATATATATATATATGTGAATGATATTACTATTCAATGTTGACTAACAATGTACATGAATATAGAATTCTTCGGATGGAGAACGTGCATGATTTAAGTAATTTCTTTTTCCCAATCCAGATACCGGAAAAAATGTAAAACTACTCTAATATCAGATGTGTCAAATAAAACCAAAACTTGTTGATCAAATTACCGTCAAACCATCATAGACGAAAATGACGTCCACTGATTAAAAGATTAATGTATCAGAAACTGAGGTTGCTACGTAACTATATAAATTCGCTGTTACATGTAAATATAAAATTGAGTATTGACTTTCAAAATGGAACAGAAAAAAAATATATAGACTATATAAGTTTACCATTTAGCTATTACAACGGTACCTTCAAATGAAATTAACAATGAATATACGTAGAAAATTTTTCATACAAAATTTATTCCCTTGTATTACTTTATTTGCCTCAATCTGTACATATTTATATGATAATTATAAGCAACTGAACGATTTTTCGATGTTAATACTGCATTGATTAGATTCTTCAATTTTCCCTATGCACTTACGCTATTTAAATAAATATCGTTTTCGTAGTTTTTCGTTAGGAAAAGTAAAATGTAATTTCAAAATCAACCATTTCTCGGGCAATAAGATATTTTTTCCCTCTGCTAAGGAAACGTGAATTCTGATTTATTATGGAACGAAATTAAAGTTGATTGACTGTTATGTGTCACGTCAAATAAATTTAAAATATGTTTCTGCTAACTATGGTGCAAACACATAAATAGATCTTGATACTATTCGTTTCTAGAACCTATCGAATTCTAGAACTTTACATAAACCTTCCGAATTACAGTTGAAGAGATCGTATGAAAAATTGTTCCCAATCCAGTCGGTCCAAAAAGACCATAGTTTTCGCACATTTACGTAATTTTCACGTAAATATATTTGCAATCGACGTTGCATTACAATTCAACCTCTGATTATTGTATATCGACATTTTCGAATTTACTATTAGTTTCAATAACATTTTACCCTCAACACAGTTCACATAACAAATCACTGGTTAAAACGACATGCAACTTATGTTTGTTTTTTGTTCTCATGTAATTGTTCGACTATAGATTACTCGCCTATTTACAAGAAACTACTTGAAAATAGAAACATGTTAACGAAAGGTACTTACACAAGATATATTTTAAAAAAGCACTTCTCATATTGGAAATAAAGAATGAATGATTTTCAATCATATGAAAATGATTCTTCTTTATATTTCCATAATTTCCTTTGTCTCACTCTGTGTGTAATACTGCCCAATGACTAGACATCATGTTATACTGCTATTTGCATTAATCAATATCTTAATGGTCCTATATATTTTTTTTGTTATTCAAAGGGGAAATGCCCTGAGCAAATTTTGAAGGTGTGTAGACTTCCTATGTACAAATAGCAATACACAGTTGCAAGCACTAACTTTGCATCGTAGTCCTCAAAATAGAATGAATGTAAAACATTCATTTGAAAATAATATCTATACAGTACATATAACTGTAAGCCCTAACTTTGAAGTTTGATTGTAGATCCAGATACATACTTAGTACCTGCAAACTTCTGCATAACATGAGTCATGTCATGTCAGCATTATATATATCTTTTTGTAACTAATTGTACACAGTGTTTTGCCAAAAATTTGCAATATGGTGGCGAACACTTCATATGCAGTGCAATTTCTTCATTGAAACCGTCTGTACGCGATAAAATATAAAATACTGTGAGGAAAAGGCTGGCACTGTCATAATGATTCACTTTTAACATACACCACAAAATGTCCTATCAGGTGTGCACTTAGGACAAGTAACCGTGTGTCCTGTACAATGAAAACGCCATATGTATCGTTGCAACGTAGCTATATTACGCTACACTCAGATGTTTTGAAAAAACAGTATATGGAGTATTAAGAAACGAAAACACGCACTGACATAGCGATTGATTTGCGGCATACTGCACAAAATGTCATACCCGGTGCGCACTTAACGCAAGCAACTATATGTCCACAAGGTAGAAATATCACGCCTAATTCTTCATTATAACATATTTTACATACTCTTGCGTCAACGGTTGATTTGCGCTGTGATTTTATAACTGCTCCATCTTTTGGACTACTACCTTGTAATTCTAGGCTAGTGAATCCACTGTCCAAAGGACTACTTTGACTCGATTGGCTTGGACCCGGATTACTTTTGATGGCAGTACTCTGAAACAATTGAAGTACACAATCGAATTACTGACGGTGTAATAACGAAAATTATTATTATATGATAAATTTGGATTTGTTTTTGTACTTATTATAAAAGTCAATATAAAAATGCTACAGAAAACACTTGAAATTATACCGTTGCCGATTTTTCTAACGTTTCTGATGATTCTGTTGCTGCTTCTGATGTTGTTTCTGCAATAGCTTCAGTTGACGCTTCAGGCTAAAAGAATTAAGATACACAAATTATTTCGTCATACTTGTCGGAAGGACGGAATTTGAAGTTTTTTCAAGTAGAGAATTACTTGAAACTAACCATGCTAATGCAATTTGGAAGGTTCATATGTATTGCCTCCTGCAATATACAAAATTTAAATTAAATATAACGATTTCCAGAGAGCACATATATAACCAAGCTATCTATATGATTAAAAGTATTTAATGAAGTTACCTCTTTGGACGGAGAGGAAATCTGTAATCCTGTGATACTGTTGATATAATCTTGTCCTTTTACTAGAAGCAAGTAGTAACATTTTGAAAACCATTTTGCATGCTGTTCCCATGGATTATCTTCAGGTTCCCAATCTTTGAGCCCTCTGCCACAATGATAACACAGTGTCTGATCACCTTTCCCAGTGTAATAAAATCCTGCATTAGCCAACTCTTCCTTACTATGTGGCATGCATTTAGGCCATGAATCAAACGATCTTAGCCTTGCATCATAGCTAACATATTCTGGATATGCAGGTGCCTTTGATTTGCCTATACCAAGACTACCTAGTTTGGCAGAACTTGTAAGTTTAAAATCTGACGGATCTGAAAGCGTATCCGGGCCTGATTGTAATCTACATTCAATACCATAAGGACCACATACATCTTGACTTCTTGGTGCAGGTGGAGGTATAGCAGAAGGATCTATTCCAATCGGTACATTTCCACAAGGAATCTTCCGAATAAATCGACACCTTGCAGACCATCTCTGGTGATCAACCATAGGATTATCTCCTTCTACCCACTGACATATCTTAACATGACATTCAAAGCATGTGACTTTGTCGCCTTCTCCTGTATAGAAAAATCCAGCTCTAGCTAGTGTTGCAGGATCCATATAATCCAACGGCCAATTTCTATAGCTGCGTAATCTTGCTTCTTCAAAATGATAGTCGTTTCCATCAACTACATCATGTGATTGAACTGGTAGCAGCATAGGAGGTGGTGACAAATGTTCAGGAGATTTGTACTGCATTAAATTTCTACGTGGGCTGGGCGAAATGATACAATCCATATTGTCCAATTTTCGTTTTACAGGTTTATTATTTTCTTTTAAACTATTAATATACACAGCATCTGCAAATAGAAAGATAAGACATTATTGCTCATTATATTTTCAATGGAAACAATAAAACAAAAAAGACATCTAGCTCATCATTCCTTGAAACAATCATCCTCAAGAATCAATAAAATCTTAATGAATTAAAAATACCCTTTTTCATAGCTGATCAGTTAGGTCATTCTCTCTACACATTATTTGCATCAGATGCTAATGGACAGCGTAAAATTATATATAGTTTTTATTCATAAAACGCTCATACGATCGGTGTTCTACCCACGTACACTATCATTAGCAGTATAACACGGCTCAGCGTATGTGGCAAAAAAAAATGTTAACACGATAAAAAGATTCTTGCTTAGAGCAACGTACGCGGTTCTTTTAAACGCAATAGAAAACAAATCTACACGCTATCTCGTATCGCGTCGCGAATGGATGCGACTGGATGCGACACTAGAGTCGAAAGCCCGTTCAGAAAATCGATCTGCTCGATGAAAGGACTAGAATCGAAAGGTTGCCATATTGTTAGCTCAGCAACCCGAGGATGGTCTCTAGTTCGTAGTTAAACAGCTGTTATACAGTGCGTTCCTGGATTGCGGTCGTCCAACGTTGCCGGTTAGATCACAAAGTCGACTCGCATTCCATGTTTTTTTTATTGCATGCACCAAGTCTGTACCCACCATACCCACGGCTCCCAGAGCGCACCTACGGCTATACGACTGATATTCAAGTAAAAGTAGAGGCAAGGGAACTTCGAATTCATATTCTTTGCTGCTTAATCCCGCGTCCTTATGTACATCTGTGAGAGAAATTTGTATATCATGTTTCCCTCGAGTTATGGGGGACTTCCGAGAATATTTATTCTATTCCATTCTATTAAATTAAATAACGCGTACTACTCTCTAAAAAGAGAAGACTCTATTTTACGAATATCAATTAAAGAGAATATATTCAGTGTTTCTCTGAAGCCACTATATTCTCTCCATTCAAGATAATATTCAAGTATGCTCATGCAACAATGTGGATGCAAATTTTCGATTGGCTTTGAGAAAATTAACTTTAGTTAAACATTTTTGTGTATTTAACTTGTACTCTGAGCTAACAACTCATATGTACAATATATTTTTATAATTTTCTTCTTTAAAATTCAATGTTGTACCAACGCGACTATTCTTCTTTTGAACTTTCACATCTGTTTTTCTTGGCCAAGCTGGCAACAGTGTAGGAGAGTGTACAAGCTGAACATGCGTATAAAAGAGAGAAACAAAATAGTGAGAATGGCAACGAGTAAGAGAGAGGAGAAAATATCGCTCAATTGTACAAAGGCCATTCTTTATACGATGAGTGGGACAAATAATAATCTGCACTCGCAAAGCAATAATCGTGTTGTTCTTTTCTCTATTTCCTATCCCCTTAAAAACATAAACACCCACAAGACTATAAATGTTATTCGTCTACCATCAATTTCATTTGCGATATGATTTCAATTAATATCCCTTGTATCTCCAGATATCGTTCCTTAAATCTCATTCGTACTAATATCTTTACTAGATAAATACAAAGTAAATAATTAAATGGTTGTCACGTGAAGTTCACGTTGAACAATCAAGTTTAACAAAAACACAAACCAGTAGCAGTTGAATAGCAGTCCCACAATACGGCGATTTTATTCCAATTTGCAGCGCGGTTATGTATCACTTTGCCTAAATTGTACGAAAGTTTCTTTTTGTTGCAACTTTGGCCAAAAAAGCCTCAGTAAATTTCCACGAGTCTACAAAACAGTATTCTAGCTGATTTTAATGATACTATCACGTAACGCACCCTATGGCTTAAACTCTGTCCTTCCTTCCATACTATCCATATGGCTTCCGCATGCGCAGAAATGTGCCAGTTTTCGACTCTGACATGATTCTCTCTCTGGCATGACGTGTTGCCTAGCTTCAAGGGGCTGGAGACTTCGGACGGCCATCTTCTGGCTTCAGTCGGCACTTCTAAATTGTGAACGGAAGTACGACTATCTTACAATTAGATTTCAAGTTATGAAAGTCATGAGTAGTAGAAGCGGTGAATCGTTTTATCAATGATTAATACAAACTAAAGTCTTAAACTACACTTTTAAACAATATTTCCACTGCGAATCAGCTTAACGTTTCTTATCATATAGTGCACTTAGCAGAATCTTAAGGATTTTATTCGAACAAATCAATTTATTCTGGGATTGGTTGTTCTTAATCTAACATTGACGCAATCAAGATTTCATACGCTGTTCGTGCAAGTTTTTCATTTTCATGTTTTTTAGTCGATAATCAGTACGATGTAAAGGCTAACAGCTGCGTGCTAGTATTATCTTTGGGTATAATAAATACTGACTCACTGAGATAGAGATAATCGATGCCCTACCTAAACCGCTGGACCTAAGAAAGTTCAATTTTTGGGAAAGGCTTCTCCTTAAAACGTAAGCATCTACTAAAGGCATATTCCGCAATTGAGCCACGATTGCGGTTATTAAATTTCAGTCAATTGCATCGATTGATTTTGACTGCTGACAAAAATCGATCGATGTCATTGGCTGAAATTTAGTAACCACAACTGTGGTTCAATTACGGAATATACCCTAAGAAAGGATTTTCCGAAATTCGGCCCTTAAGGTCTTTTCGCGGTACACCCGCGCGAAACACGGATGTAATCGGTTGATACACTTATAATATTTCATTATTATTATATATACTACTTGATGATCACTTGCAACGTGCGTGAGTGTAAAATTCTTAGGTTTACCTGGTACTAAATAATCTATCACTTGATCTAATAGATACGATATCTCGAAATTATATCTGCCAATGAGAAACTGAATTATTATTATGAAAAAATTTAATTGCAACCTACTTCCCATAAATAGTGTTCCAATAATAAATTCTATTATCATTCCGTAAGTCTTACTTGTAAATGTTTATACGTAATGATCTCGTCGTAAATATTTGTGGTAAACTTCTTTGCTCATTGGAATTTGTATTTAAAAATCTTGAATTTTGTTGTCTGTGTTTAGGAATTTAGGAAAATATCGTTGTTACGTAGAACATAATTCATAAGAGTTTGAAAATAAACATTCAATGAATACTTATAACACTTATTTATGCAATTACCTGAATCACTATGATAATTTCTGGAATTGATTGACCGATATATTTTTACGTATTTATATCGCGAAAGCGGAAGCAGCTAATCGCGATCGTTTCTATCGAACAAACATTAAAGATTCTAGAATTGGTTTATAAAATAAAGCCCCACCAGTTGATATCAACAGCATACCAGTCACATTTAATAGTACATCATTCTAAGCAATCGCCAAAACAACAGTGACAGTTGACAGTGTACGCAACAAGTAAGTAAGTATAGCGATATTTTTTTAAATACATAGATTTTCGTACATTATGCCATTATCAGTATAGCTAGAGTATTAATCTCAAAAGTCATTCCATGATACCGCAAATGATAATTATTATAAGTTCATCAAATGTCATTTATATCCTAAAATTATTGAGAAAAATATGTGACATTTATGCGTGTCATTGCTGATGTTATTTATTACGATTTTACTTACTGTTATGGACGGAACGGACGGTTAACGACGGAATGAAAAGCTTACGTAGTATATATGTATGTGTTCTTTTAATAAAAATAGATATATTGATATTCCAATATAATAATAATAGCAGTTTTTATTTTTTGGGAAATTCAAATTAACTCGATCTATTCAATTTCAAATACTTTCAGATTTATTGCATCTTTTTACTTAATCAGAAAAAACATTGAGATACGTTTTAGGAACGTTTCTGAAACCTAACAAGCAGATTTATGTTTCAAGCATGTTTATAAAACGCATCTGAATATTTTGAGCTGTAATTTCAAAAACTGATCAACTAAAATCGTAAATATTTAAAAAATGTACCCTATTTATTATTAATATATCGAAATCATGTTAATGAAATTTAGTCATTTCATGATAGCTTCACAAGAAAGATATAAGTTTAATGTAACTGCAATATAATGACATTATGTAGCTAACATTCCAGCAAATACAATATTACATTTAACGCACAATAATTTAGCTGTTCTTTGTATATAACAGAACTGTTTTAATGAACTGGTCCATCGGCTTTCATGACACGGATTAGATAAACATGAAGGATGGTAGAGTTAATCAGAATTCAAATCTTTCTTTATCATTTTCACGAGTTCTCAGAAACGACATTGTAAATCCTTTAATGTTATCTCTACCATCATTAAATAAAGATGGCAAAGTTTCATATGCAAACCAATATATAAAAACAGAAAAATTAATATTTGACGGAAACCGCAAAATTAAAGAAATGTGAGTCATTACTAAACCATTATGGCGACAAACGGTGGGACTTTGCCATGATAAGTCTTTCCGGGAAACTTAAACAAATGCTGACTAAACGATAAGCAAATGATAAATAAGTTAAGTGCAAGTTCCACTTCATCGTTTCAATCATTTTAAAAAGGAAATACTTACATTCTCTAATATTGATGAATCAGTTCAGTACAGACACTACAGATCAATTGTTCCAAACCATAATAATTTAAAAATACACCATAACCTGACAGTCTTTGAGTGATATAATCAATTTTTTATTTTTTATTTCGGCAGGCTTAACAAAAAAGGCTTTAGCCTCTAAAAAAGGCCCTCAGCCTACCATCCAGAAATGAGCACATGATGTCATAGTCAAATACGTTTACGTCTATAAATTCTAGGAAGTGCCATGATGCATTCTGAAATAAATCAGTTACGCTATTGCATACAAACTTTGCAACTAGAATCATTGAAAGCTTATATTCCAGAAATCAAGTATACTATATCGAATCACCATTTTTCTCACAATTTCTCCAGTACTATAGTCTTTTTCGTAGCAGACTCACATAAGCTGGTTCATATTTGTTAGCAGTATTAATCCTATCAAAGTTCAAACGGGCATAAACATCTTTCTGTCTTCTCTCTGTCTCTTTATGCAATGTTGATTTGTACATAAAACTTTTCACGCGTATTCGCATTCTCATGGTACCAACGTGCTAACTGAAGTTGATTCGTTTATAAAAAAAAACAAATGGACGAGATAACTTCAGTCGGTAAGTTCGTCCTAAATAACCATATACGTTGCTTTAATTTTCCATAAATTATTTTCCTCATTTGTTCATGCGTTATAGTTTGTCAGGGTTATCTGTGGGTTGCACATATAACGAGATTTCACAGCGGTGACGCGCACCGTTAACAGCCAAGCAGAACGAACTAAAGAGGGAGTCTCGATAGAGTGGAAGCAGTTGTATGCTAGAAACTATTCGGTCGAGTCGTAACAGTCTACTGAGTGAGGTTTTTGGATAGATTTGTGTCGACGGAAAGGAGTTCAAATACAAGTTACACGAAGTGGAACATAACCGCGCTACAAATTGGAATAAAATATACGGATTGTGTAACTGCTGTCCAATTAATACTGGTTCGTGTCCTACTCTTGTTGATTGTTCATAGTTAATTTCAGGCCATAATAATTTAACGTGCCTCGTGGTTATCGGATCTGATGATATAATATTGTGAAGTTGATTTTTCGACTGTGTTTATCTAGCAAAGACGATCAATACGATTGAGGTTCAAGGAATAATGTCTCAAGATACAAGGGGTGTTAATTGATATTGTATTGCAAATAAAACGCGCTACGCGATAGAATATTTTATAGTCTTGTGGATTTAGATATGTTTTTAACATTGAGAAAAATTGGGAAAGGAGGGGCAGAATGTTATCGCTTTGCGGCTGTAGATTATTTTTCGTCCCACCCATGGTACAAAGAACGGCCTTTGTAGATATTCAGCAATATCATCCTGTCTCGCTTGCACGTCCTGTTCTTACTGTTTTGTTTCTCTCTCTTGTACGCATACTCAGCTTGTACACTCTCCTACAATGTTGCCAGAGTTACGAGGAAAAATACAGATGTGAAAGTTCAAAGGAAGATTAGTCACGTTAGTGACTATTCTTGAAAAGAAAAAGACAATGTAATTGTGCATACAAGTACTGAATACTCAGAATTTCCTTAAATCCAATTTAAAATTTGCATCCACATTCTTAAATGAGCATACTTAAACGTTACCTTGAAGGAAGAATATACTGATAGGAAGCAATGTATTTGTAAATTATATTAGTAAAATATACTCTTCTTTTTACAAAGTGGTGAGCGTATTTATACTCTTAATCGCAGGAGAGAACGTGGCATACATATTTTCTGCGCAGATGTAAGGACTTGGGGAAATGAGCATAGAAAAGGAATGCGTAGTCCTTTGCCTCTACTTTTACCTAAGGATCAGCCGCATAGCCGTAGGTTCCCTGGGAGGCGTGGGTACGGTGGGTAGAGACTCGGTGCATGCAGTAAAAAAACATGTAATGCGAGTCGACTTTGTGATGGAACCGGCAACGTTGGACGGCCACGATCCAGGAACGCGCTGTATATCACAGCTGTTTAACTTCGAAACGGAGACCATCCTCTGGTTGCTGAGCCAGCAATATGGCAACCTTTCGGTTCTAGTCCTTTCATTGAGCACATCGATTTCCCCAACGGGCTTTAGGTTCCAGTAGTATTCCGTCCATTCGCGACGCGATACGAGATAACTACGATAGGCGTGTTTCCAATGCGAAAAAACATCGTGTACGTGACTCTGAACGCCAATCTTTTTATCGTTCCTATCAGCATTTGTTTTGGCCCTATGTATTGCGCCGTCCTATGCTGCCAGTGATATTATTGTGTGTGGGTAGAATGCCGTCTCGTACCAGGGTTTCATAAATACAAACTATTTATAATATTTTTAATTTGACGCTGTATCAATAGCATCTTGTGCAAGATATGTCTATAGAGAATGAGCTATGTAGATGATCAGCAATGGCAAAGGGTATTTTTAATTGACTGACATTTGATTTTTGAATAATCTTTCAAAGAATGATGAGCAAGATATTTATTTATTTCTTATTTCATAGATTTAATTGGAAGTACAGTAAATAATAATATCTTATTTCTTTATTTACAGATACTCTATACATTAGTTTAAAAAAAAATAGAAATAAAGCGGTGAAACGGAAATTCGAAGATATGGACTGTATATTCCCTCGTAACCCTCATGGGAACTTATTGCCATATAAACCACCTGGTCGTATACCGTCACCTCCTATGCAACCACCACCTCATTCAAGAGATATAGTTGATGGCAATGATTATCGCTTTGAAGAAGCAAGATTACGTAGCTATAGAAATTGGCCATTGCATTATATGGATCCTGTCAAGTTAGCCCAAGCTGGATTTTACTATACAGGAGAAGGTGACAAAGTCAAGTGCTTTGAATGCCACGTTGAAATATGTCAGTGGGTAGAAGGAGACAATCCCATGGTTGATCATCAGAGGTGGTCAGCAAGGTGTAGGTTTATCCGGAAGATTCCCTGTGGTAATGTACCTATTGGCGTAGATGCTGCTTCTATCCCTCCACCTGCACCAAGAAGTCGAGATGTATGTGGCCCTTATGGTATTGAATGCCGACTACAATCTGGTCCAGATACGTTTCCTGGGTCATCAGATTTAAAACTCCCAAGTTCTGCCAAACTAGGTAGTCTTGGTATAGGCAAATCAAAGGCACCTGCATATCCGGAATATGTTAGCTACGATGCAAGGCTAAAATCATTTGATTCATGGCCTAAATGCATGCCACATAGTAAGGAAGAGTTGGCTAATGCAGGATTTTTCTATACTGGTAAAGGGGATCAGACATTGTGTTACCATTGTGGTGGAGGTCTCAAAGATTGGGAGCCTGAAGATGATCCATGGGAGCAGCATGCTAAGTGGTTCTCAAAGTGCTATTACCTGCTTCTAGTAAAAGGACAGGATTATATCAACAATGTCACAGGACTACATATGCCACCTCCATCGAGAGAGGAGGCAATGCAGATGAATCTTCCAAGTTACATGAGAATGGTTAGTACCACTAGAGTTTCTACTTGAAAATAAAATGTATTTTTATGACATCAATTTTCCATTTATTGAATTTTTCACTGACTAATTTGTGTTTATCAATTTATTCAGCCTGAAGTGACAACGGCAGTAACTGCAAAAGCATCAGCTCCAACAGTAGAATCAGCAGAAACAGCAGAATCCGCAGAATCCGCGGAATCCGCAGAGGCGTCGAAAAAGGTAAATTTCCATTTTCTTCTTTGTTTATATAGTTTACATGCGTTACTCTTTGTAATAAGAAAAGTCCAAATTCTTTACACATCTATTACTTTTGTCATTATACAGTCAGTCATTCATTTATTTATTTCAACTGTTTCAGAGGTTCGTGGCCCAAAGTAATCCAGGTCCAAGCCAATCCAGTCAAAGTAATCCTTCCGACAGTGGATGTAGCAGCTTAGAATCAGAAGGTAGCAGTCCGAAAGAAGGAGTAGTTGTAAAGGCATCACATAACGAAGCCATTGATGATGCGAGAATGTGCAAAATATGTTACAATGAAGAATTGGGTGTGGTATTTCTACCGTGTGGTCATATGGTTGCTTGCGTTAAGTGTGCACCTGGCATGACATCCTGCGCTGTATGCCGTAAATCAGTTGCCATGGCAGTTCGCGCTTTCGTTTCTTAGTACCCAACATTCCGTGATTTCAAGAGGATTGGAATTGACCCTATATAAATTGTAACAATGCAAACACATGTGCTGTTTTTATTCTAAGGACATACGGTTACTTGTCTTAAGGGCGCACCTGGCAGGACATTACGTGTTATATACCAGGAGTGAATGTTATGACAGTGCCAGCTTTTCTCTCATAGTATTTCATACTTTATGGTGTACAGCCGCTTTCATTGAAGAAATTGCACTTCATATATTATATATGAGGTGTTCGCTATCTTATTGTAAGCTTTTGGCATAACACCATGTACAGTCGGTTACAAAAATGATTTAAATATAATGCTGATATGACATGACTCATGTTACATACAAGTTGGCAGGTACTAAATGTCAAGATCTACGGTCATTAGCACTTTCACTGTTACTTTCAAGAATTTCTTTCCCATCCATTGTACATTCGTCGTACTTGTGATGCCAAGATAGTGCCTGCAACTGCACTGCTATTTGTACATCTACATACATGCAAAATGTGCTCAGGGCACTTCTCATTTAATGTGTAATATAATAAGAAAAAAGAAGGACTAGAAAGTTAATGAACAAACAAATAGTAGTATAACATGATGTCTAGTCATTGGCAGTTTACACATAAAGTGAGATGATAGAAATTGTGGAGGAAATACAGAGGAGAATCATTTTTGTTGGACTGAAAATAATGAATTCTTTATTTCCATGAGCATGAAGAGAAGAGCTTTTTTAAAATGTATCTGGTGTAAGTATCTTTCGTCAATATTTTCTATTTTTTTAAGTAGTTTCTGTGATTATTAAAATATTTTTTGTAAATGGGTGAACAATATATTACCGGACAATTACATGAGAACAAAAAAAAAACATAAGTTGTATGCCGTTGTAACCAGTGATTTGTTTAGTGAACTGAGTTGCGGCAAAATATTCAAATTATTAGTGAGTTGGAACGGTCGATATACTGTTATAATCAGAAGCTGAACCTTAACATTATGATGTGAAAATATTTACGTGCAAATGCGAAGGAAGTGTTCTTTCTGATCACTGTCTTCGCACGAATTCGGAACAATTTTTCATACGATCTCATCAACTAATAAATTTTCAAAATATATTTTTATTTTTTAAACTTTTGTTCATCTAAAAGGTTCAGTCATTATAATTTTGATAAATCGCTCATAACAATCATGACAGTTCTATTTTAGAGTTAAATGGTTTATGTACATTTACATCAACTACATAGTTCGATAGTCTAGAACTGAATTGCACTATAAAACTTGTAATTATATCCGTAAAATACACATACATAGATATAAATAGCTAGCAGAAAAACATTTTAAATTTATTTGACGTGGCACATGAACGTCCAAATTAATATTTCATTATCTTCAAAATAATTTATTTGTTCTGGTTTTACAAGAACTGAACTTAATTTGTTTCAATAATAAATTCAGAATATATTATTTTCCAGTAAGATACAGAGCATATTAATATCCAGAAAATATTTTTGTTTTTGAAACTGAATTCATTTGCTCATTCCAAAGAGAACATTAAAAACCCATTAATTATTCAAGTAGTACAACAAATTGGAATAAATTGAAAAATCTATTCAATACAGTATTAACTTCAAATTATTGTTTACTTGCTTGAATATATTATAAATATGTACAGAATGAGGCAAATAAAGTGATCCAAGATAATACATTTTGTATGAAAAATTCTGTACAAAAATTCTATCCTGACTCCCTCAGTATACTACTTTTTAAATTTCGATATTTTTTTATATAAAATCGTGTCTTGTATCTGCATGTTCGTATCACTCAAGCGAAGATATTGTTTGAACGCTCTGAATTATATGATGTCTGAATTTGTTGAATAATATAAATATATACACAATAGTTTTAGCGGGCAATTATTATAATTTTTGGTTGTTATTATAATTGGGGTATCGTACTTGCTACAAATAATGTTAACAAACGTATTATTAATCCCACCAATTTTTGTAAACTAATTATCAACTTCGCACTCTAATAGTTACTATTTACTATATAGTTATATTTACTAAAATTAAACATTGAAATAATGCAAGAATATTTTTAAAGGAAAAACGTATAACGTATGTCTTAGGATGTATAAAAAAAAGACTAAATGCTTATTTCATTTGATAGTACCATATATTAATAGCTTATAATAACTGAGTTCAAAATTCATATACTATATGTATACATTTTTTTATGCTGTTTGATTCTCTAACTTATCGTTCAATATTATAATTCAACAGTATTTTCCTTTATGGGCTAATACCATATAAATCAAAACGTAAACTGTGAGTTTCACGAGGATGATATAATTACATCATCTCTTGTAGATACACTTTTCGTTTAAGTTCACCTAAAAATTATAACTAAATGATTTACCCTCGCTCAGACTGATTTTATTTTATAATTCCATGCACACTAATGAAAGAAACGTACGTATAATAATAGTGTCAACAATATCATGCACAAGATTTATTTTTTCTGTGTATATTTTTTAATATAAAATTAAACATGTCTAAAATAAAGAAACTCAAATAAATGGCGTCTACGTTAGTTCGATCTTCTACATAATTCCTAAAATCATATTCTAATAATAAATGTGGCGTAAGAGAATGAAAAAAATAAACTGTATAATCAACTAAAAATGGAGACCATTTCCTTCAACACGGTCATCTTTATAGCATATTATATATATGTATATTTACTGGCGCTCTTATAAACTTCGTGCTGGGAAGAGTTTCATGAAGCGAAGGTTACGTGATGCCCTTAAAGAGCCTTGGCATTCCAAGCTCCTTTTTTTTAACAACGTAAAAACGTAACTCGCTCAACCGGTATACCGCGTGTAGACTATAGCTTGCCTTGCCAGCCCCCCAACTGCATTCCATTCCCATAGTCATGGCGTCTCTTATTTCTCCTCTCACACGTCGAATAATCTACAGCAGACTCATTCATAGCTCTACCGAGAACCAAGTGCCGAGAAGTATAAAGAACAGTCAATGGTGCCATGGAATCTGCTCCGTCCTGTTCAAACCCGTTCATCAGACGCCTTTCAACGTCAACCGTCGTTTTGATTCAGTATCATCTAGGAAACTTTTAAATATTTGCGACTCATATTTCAACAGTCATTCCTATATGAATCAGTCTCATGATAACAAAAAAATGTTGACTGATTCCTAAGTGGGGCGTCTGTGATGTTTATCGCAAAAATTCTGCGCCATGTATTTATTTAGCACTTGTGCCACGACGTTAATTGCAATTTTTTGAATTTTCCCGGTTAATTAAACTGACGTTTATGCTTAAGGTATATTCCGTAATCGAACGACGGTTGCGGTTATTCAATTTTTGAGCTAATGACATCGATTAATTTTTGTCACCAGTCGAAACCAATCAACGCAATTGGCTGAAATTTAATAACCGCAAACGTGATACAATTACGGAATACTTACTTATGCCCTTAATATTTTCAATTTTTTTTTTTTCGTTCAAAAGACAATGAATATCATGTAAGAGAATTTCGTATTGCGTCGTTATACATTGGTCCATTATGTGGCCAAATAACGGTTGAGTCTGTTATGCTCTTACGATGACCTTATATTGGGTGCTTTCCATTTACATGACTTTTGTGTCGACTTGTGTCAACTCGTGTCGACTCATGCCGACTCTCGAAAACGAATAAATGGAACACAGATTTGCGCGTAAACTCACCATTCTAGCAGAGTCTTCCCGAGTCGACTTGTGTCGCCGACACACGGCGACACAAATCAAATGGAAAGCACTTTTGGCGACACAAGTCGACTTGTGTCAACTTGTGCCAGTAAATGGAAAGCACCCATTATAATTTCCTTTATTTCTAAAGGATATGAGTCATGCATTGCTTAAATTTAAACTGGTTTAATTATTTAACAGTTTGAACGAAGCGAAAGGTTATATAATATATATTATAAAATATATAATATTATACATATAAAAACAACTATGTTTACGAAGACATGCGGATGTCATCACTATATCAGCCGATATGATTTCTATTAATTCTTCAAATTACACGAATTCTAGATATTTAATCACACAATGGAGAACGCATATCAGTTTTACGAAATTTTGATTATTCTGGCGCCGAATGTCTTATCGTTAACATCAAAGATCGTAGAAGAGTATTTCTACTTGCGTAAGATATTAGTCATCAATCTTATAGACATTCTTGGAGTAATTATGAGTTTACTAAGGCATTCTGTCGAATATGCATAGATACTATTTTGAGAATTACTGATGGTCAGTATTTATAAGTTCATTGTATTATTTTGATCAGATACATCAAGATACATCCACCACAAATGAGTAGGGAGATTGTCAGTTGGCCCATTTTTTTGGAACCAATTTTATTTTGGCATCGACGCGCCACCTGGACGGAGGAGCCTTAAACCATACCGACGTTTTTGATTAGTCGAGTGTATCTACCCATACCGTTCCCATACATACTGTTGCGGAAGCAACCAATGAATAACATGCTCGCTGGCGACACAAGCGGATTATCCTGCGCTCATTGGTGACTTTATTCATAATATCATTAGGGAAATGAAAACGTTTATTCACTATTATTAAAAGGTTGCTTTAAAAAATATGTGTCCACAATTCAGAGGTAAAATTATTGAGGGATACACTATTGAGAGACCTGACTATATTATCAATTATTTATTAGTAATATCTTAATAAAAGTTTTGAATTTGGCGGTCTATGTAGTCTCATCGTAATTGAAATCGATATATCGATATATGTGTTATATTGTAATATCGATATATATATGGTTTTGTATCGATATATATCGTCTCGAATCCTTCTACATCGATATTCCTCACAGTACCGGAAAAGAACTCTGGCGACGTTCCCAATTTCCTCGTGTATGCAGCGTCTGCGGCGCACGTGTACAACGGTTTTACGAAAATCGTATTAAACGTTTTTTGTATTATATTTCATCGTTAAAACTCAGAATGGGTAAACCAGGTACAAATATTTATAATATAAGCCTTTTTCTTTTTTTAAATTTGGAGCTGCATTAAGTAAACACTGTACTTAAAGCTTGGCGGCATGTAATGTTTCTTGCCGCGTTGTCGGCTAACCTTAAATATATTCATTATTTCGCGTTTTATTCAAATATTCTGACTGTACTTATATTTCATTTTGTTTATTTCGTTGTGTACATGAGTTTGCATTTAATGATTAGCTCAATTGTGTTATCCATAGTAATGAATAAGTATCTTTCTTATTTGACCATATTTACCATCTAATATATAAGTCATTTCAAGTGTAAATAATAAATTGTTATAAAATACAGTAGTCTAAATTAATTTTTATTATCAATAATTGACAGATGAGTGTATAATATTATGAATGTCATATTTACTTATGTCAATGTGTTTATGATTTTGTGAGTTTAGGATTTAAGGTACACTCATTTCTGCAATTAAATAAAGTTGTTTTTCATTATTTATTAAGCAATATAATATGTTGTCAATTACGATTATAACTATACTATTCACTTGGTTCATTTATAGGTTTTTCACCGGCTGGAGGAGGTGGCGGTGGCGGCTTTGGTGGTCGTGGAGGTGGAGGCGGTTTTGGAGGAGGTCGAGGTGGAACCCCTAGAGGAGGACGCGGTGGAGGTCGTGGAGGTAGTCGCGGAGCCGGTGGTCGTGGAGGGTTTGGCGGCCGTGGTGGTGGAGGGGGTTTTGGAGGAGGTCGAGGTGGAACCCCTAGAGGAGGCCGTGGTGGAAGTCGTGGTGGTGGCAGAGGAGGACGAGGTGGAGGTGGTTTCAAAGGAGGAAAAACAGTTATAATTGAACCTCATCGTCACGAGGGAGTATTCATTGCTAGGGGAAAAGAAGATGCTCTAGTCACATTAAATTTAGTCCCTGGATCTGAAGTATATGGAGAGAAGAGAATCAGCGTCGAGGTAATACTTCATTTTATTACAGAACATGAATTTCTTTTTATAATTCTTTATGTTAATGTGCACTCTATTCTCAGGGTGAAAATGGTGAAAAAGTTGAATACAGAGTTTGGAATCCCTTCAGATCCAAACTTGCTGCTGCCATTCTCGGTGGAGTCGATCAGATTCATATGCCTCCTGGAAGTAAAGTATTATACTTAGGAGCTGCCTCAGGAACTACAGTATCGCATGTTGCGGATGTTGTTGGACCGGTAAGAATAGTTTGAACCTTACCTTATACATTTTGTATCATTATTTTTTATATAATATAAATTTATAATTAGATACTTTTATCATGAAAAAAACTAAATAGAACAGGCATACATTAGAGCCAAGTTAGTTCAGTCTTGCCAACTTGGTGTCGAAGTTATGCAAAATTAACTCTGTGCTGCTTCTTAATTGTATAAAATATTATTATTCTATTCAAAAAGAAGAAGTCACACAATTAATAATTATCCTTTTTATAATTCTTTGCAGTTCAAAAGCCTTGTATTGAACGTTGATCCAATTTTTGTTGTTCTCTATAGGAAGGGTTGGTATATGCAGTAGAATTCTCTCACAGATCAGGAAGAGATCTTATTAATGTAGCTAAAAAACGAACGAACATTATCCCCATAATCGAAGATGCCAGGCACCCCCATAAATATCGAATGTTGGTTGGCATGGTGGATACAGTGTTTGCAGACGTTGCGCAACCTGATCAAGCAAGAATTGTTGCCTTGAACGCGCAATATTTCCTCAAGAATGGTGGACACTTCGTTATCTCTATTAAGGTAATTATATAAGTATAATGTAATTCAAATGAATTTAGATATGCTATATAAATTGTACTGTATCGTGTCACCTTTTTTTTTTATTAGGCAAGTTGTATAGACTCAACGGCGCAGCCGGAAGCAGTGTTTACTGCAGAAGTGAAGAAGCTAATCGCAGACAAATTAAAACCACAAGAACAGATCACACTGGAACCGTATGAGAGAGACCATGCAGTTGTTGTTGGCGTATTTAGGCCACCAGCTAAAAAGTCTGGCTAAATTTTTAATTGTAATAAATATGATAATTCATAGGACGGTAAAAAGTCATATTTTTCCATAATCATTCTCTGATAGATAACTGTTAGCGGTATTATACTCCACTTTTATCTCTGTGAACGTGATACACACAAAATCGGATTTAAGTCATTTAACATGACTAGAGAATAAAATAGCAGTTGCTTTGCATAAGATTTATAAAAAGGCCACTTCCAATTAGACAAATATATTATTTGTTCTAAAGAAATATGGTCAAGAAATCCAATTGCAAATATAACAATGCGCTCGGCAATCGGTACTATAAACGAAAACTTTTTGAAATGTTAAATTTTCTATGGTTACATGGCTGACTGACGAGTGCTTTTGCAAATGATTCTTGTGTTAATGTACTGACAGAGCAGTTTAAGAAAACTGAACTATAATTTCACAATTTACGTTCAAACTATCGTAAGGAATTCTATAAATGTATCTAATTTTATAAATAAACTATACTTGTATTATTTCCATCGGTACAAGATGTAAACACGATTATTAGTTAATAATCATACTTTGATATTTTCGCGACTGTGGTTACTTGCCAATCACTTTTCACGAACAGCAACTTATGTTTGTAATAAAATGAGATCTCTACGTTATAAAATTTTGTAACTTTTAAAAGTAAATGCCCTATTTAAGTAGTTACGGGCAATCGAAGTGGCCATTTTACACACAATGCACAGTGAAACCTCGCTTGTATAATTGAACAAAAACTGCATAACTTTTTGAATATGCTGCAGGTAATGTCACAGGAAGCCATTGTTATTGATTCCCAACAATTTCTTCACATGGCTATGTGAAGACGGTTAAGACGATGCCGTAGTTTCAAAAAGTTCCGCTAGTTGACGTCGTTAAGAGGTTTTATGGTTCCTAAGAATTCTGTTAGACGACATGAGACGAATTTACAGTGACGGAGTGGAATGAACTCTGGCGCAAAGCAACAATTTTCAAGCCCAATTTCACTTATGACTGATCGATATCGCAAAAAAGCCACAACAATATAATTAATCGAATTTCGATACATTTTGTGACATGGCTATTTGGATATAGGAGGAAAGAGGCAGGATAAAGTAATAAAATTTCCAAGTATTATGGATTGGTTTGATATCAATCGTTAGAGTAAACGAAAAAAAGAATCAACCAAAAGTTTATTATATAGAGCAACTTGTAATGCAAGACAAGTTTCATTGCAGTTTTTGATAAGCAAAGCTTAAAGATTATTTCAAAATGCCGCAGTCGTCGCTCCGCATTTCCAAAACTAGTAAGTGTAATGCTTCTTTCACATTACAAATAACGTAATTTATAACATTATCACTCCGTGATAGGCATAGGAATTGATGAAAATTATCATGTCGATAACAGCCGTCATAAATTAGACAAAAAGGTTAACAAAATTCGACAGAAAAGTAGTTTCCGCAATATTGAGAATCAAGAACGAATGGCTGGCGGTGCAGATGAGAAACAGGATGAAAGCAAAATTGGCAGAACTTCACCCGAGTCAGTTTCCTCGACTACAAGTCATGAGAAATCTGCACCCGCCGGAGGTGATGGGAAAGTAACTTCCGGTGGACCATGTTGCTTTTGTGCATCATTTTCATCAGGCTCTACAGGGTGAGACATATTGAGTAGTTGTAATATAAAATATACCGTTAATGACATATGTGATAGATAATCATAGTGAATTCTATAAAATACAGCGACAAAAAGGTAGATGATATGATTGACTACGTTGTTCAAAACCTTCAGGAAGCTGGTCAAGCTCTAACGAATTTGGGAGAAAACTTTGAACATGATTTAAAGGTTCGTTATGTATTACAAGTGTCATAAAATGAATGAAAAAAATTGACCGTGCATAATCCGTTTTTAAATTGCCTTTGTACCCACCATGATATATATATGGCGAATAATATTTTTAATTTTCTATTACAGTTAATGTTCGTAGACATAATGGCACGCGTTCAGCATTGGGTCAGCATTGTTCAAAACAGACTGGATGCAGCAAAATCAGATTTAGAAGCTTTACGGAAGGAATTGATCGCGCGTGCTTGTGATCTTGCTGCAAAGGAGCGAGAGCTGGCAGAATTGAAGGCAGAATTAGCTGAATGCGAGGCGAGCAAGATTGCCTGTGAAAAATCTTTGAAGGAGGTCGATATATAGTTTTTCAAATAAATAACTTATTCACGTAACTTTTATAAGCAGCATATGAATTTTTCCAGGCATTGCAACAGAGATCCATCCAACATAATGTTCCTCAGCAAACATCAATTCAGACTCAACAAAAAGATTATACTGATACAAATACAACGAGGCCAGTTACTCAAGCATCTTCAGCACCTCCTCCGTCTCTCGTTTCGGCCGGTCCTGCACAACCACAGATACCTTCAGGAACAGCAAATAGTCATCCAATTCCTTATACACCAGGAGATACACCAGGAAGTACATCAGGAGGTATACCAGAAGGTGCACCAGGAGGTATACCAGGAGGTACATCAGGAGGTACATCAGGAGGTACATCAGGAGGTATACCAGGGGGTACAACAGAAGCTCAAAATCAAGTATCTTTGCATCCTCATGGCGAATCTCCAGTTTCTTTGGGTACAAAGCGAGAATCTGAGGTAATGAGAAAATGATAATTACATTTTCTATAATACATACAATTAACCGCTATGATAATATCGAGTCATTCGTCGAACGAAGGTTTATGGGCATTCAGGAATATTTATTGGACTAATCTCAAATTTACATAATTACGTTCTACCTTTCAACTATTCAATCTTGATGTCTCGTAATGAAATATCAAGTTTTCTAACGGGAATATCAAGTCGATGTAACGCCGATCTTATGTAACAGCTCGAAGCGGAGTTAACAAGACTTCGCAAAGAAAATGAAAGGATAATGAAGGAACGTGCCGAATATGAAAATGCTATTCAACGAGCCCTTTTAAGGGGTGTATCATGCCTTAACGTAGAAGCGCTGAAGGTACTTCGATGTCCTCCGATACCTTGTTGCACCCCGTGCGGACCCTGTCAAACGTCATCAGCCAACGAGTACACGTAAATAATTATATCCTTATATTATAATTGCATATTGTAATATTAGAATTAATGGTTTTTTTTTTTCATTAAGAGATCCAACCATTCCCTGTACTCCCAGGAATATTAAGAACAACTCTACATCAGTTACACATAAAGCAGCTAATGCAATGCCAAGGAGTGCTAATGGTAGAAAAAATGGAGTGCATCCTATTTCTACTACGCAAACGCAAGGGTATTCTCCAATGCAACGATCATGCAAAAGCGCATGCACTTCAAGTGCCAGGAGTAAAAACGTTCCGGAAAATAATATGGTCTTTTTGCTACATGAAGCAGACGTTGGGAATATCTGCACGTCGAATTCTCCTACGGCTTCACGCGCGTGCGGTACGACTAAGATAAAGAAAGTCGACATACCTCCGTGTCCGAAAAAGCGTATGAATAATACATAGTAATATTTATTATATCCCACTATGTATTGTTCCTTCTGAGAGAGTATCGAATGGGCATTTGGACAATGCCGATGTACTGTAAAAATAAAGAATATCAAATAGAAAAGATATTTAAAGATATATTCCAATTTAGTGCTATTATTAATTTCAGATCACTCGTCAGAAAGGAATATTGTGTGCGCAGGAGGAAAATGTGGAAGATCCATGGGCATCAGTACAAAGGATAAATTTTCTTGTGTTTCCAAAATATGCGAAAAGGGTACATCTTCTGTGCTTGCTCGTCACAAAAGTGATACTAACGCCGTTACTTGTAAAAGTTCGTTCATTATGATTCATAAGATTTTTTAATATTTTCTTCATCTTTTATACGTTTTATAGAGCCTGGCCGAAATGGGGTATCAAGAGCAGACGACTTTTAAGATATAAGGTTATTGTTATGGAACACATGTAAAATGTTGCAATTATTTGGATAACCGTCATTTTCATTAATAATAAAAGGCCAATCCGACCGTGAAGAGTATAAGAACCTATTACATAATATTAATTTCCGATTTTTTATTTAATATATTAATTTTATAAATGTAAAATAAATCATCAAGTATCCTGCGAGGAAAATTGTGATATGTGTTGGACTTATAGGCTGGTGGTTGCATGTCAGAATAATAAAACAGATTAAAATATAAATATAACTTTATATAATATTGTCACAAAATATTATAAGTATTGAATTTTTCTAAATAACATTGAAGGACTATCTGTTCTCGTATTAATTCGTACTCGGTTGATCCACCAAAGGTTCTAAGACTTCATCCAAACTCTTTGCATTACAAAATCATTTCTATTCAGTTAAGTTTAAGGCGGTAGTTGCGTGTAACGTTCTAAAAATTGTATTATTTTTGGAATTAAAATCTTGCATTTCGTTCAAACTTTCCATAAATTTGTACTCACTAATAAAGAACATTCAGCAGAATTTTCAACCATACTTATAAAAAAATTTTCAACCCATTCTTGATTCTTTGATATGCGCCAAATGAACGACATCTTTAGAGCGTATCGTGCAAGTACTCCCTTAACATTAACATTCAAACATACAATCCAATGTGTAATTTGTTGGCCATGTCGTAACATTAACATTTTCCTTTCTTTAAAAAAGTATTAAAAAAAGTATATTTATCTCCAAATAATAACGCCATAATAAAAATAGCGAGATTCTGATACAGATAACATTATAGATTCATATTATATCACTTTTATAAATTCGTATTAATTCTCTTCTTTTCTCTTGTTGACCTGTAAGGCTTTGTCGCAATCCCGATAACAATTGTGTACAATTTAAATAATTCACAATGCAAAATTAAGACTGTTATATAATCTGTAGGTATATACGAATATGACGATTTCATCATACGTTACTACTTCTCACCATAAAAGCAAAGGTACCGTTGTGTTAGCTGAACATAAAAATACAAAGTTCAATATTTGTTAAATGTTAAATATCATTAAGCTATCGTGACGTGTTGAACACACAGTGGTCCAAATATGTCCTTCGAAATCGGATCCTTTGGATCATTTAGTATTAAAAGAATTATAAACTCGATATTATTTCATGAAGCATTGTGAATGGCTGAATCACTTTGCGTCATGCATAAAGATTCGTAAAACATAATGAAACGATTGTGTTAATGTCGAAAGAGGACATTTGATTTTATAAAAATAACTTCTTACGATGGAATTTTACGTGTAACAATATTATTGATGCAAGGAGTTATTTAAAAATATCAAACGGCTTTGGGGATTCAAATTAAAAGAAAAATTATAGCAGCTATTGTATTCTACACTTTTGAGAAAGTGTTAATAAGGTGGACAAACTCACGTGGCAGTAAATTGGTACGTAAACATTTTTATCTGATGTCATGAAATGTTCGATTGAGCGGCGCATACATAACCTGCTAAAAATTTTCACTAGTTCCACAAGTCCTGACCTGTTTTCATGTAGAGACCTATGTCATTTTTGTATCTACAATTTACAGTTATACACAGGAGAATGCAGCAGGAAAACTTGTGCTAACTTTCGACAGGTTATCGAATCGTAGAGCCATATTAGGTTGCCTTCCCGAGATCTATTGTGAATAAAGACAATATAACGAATATAATAACATAAGTCATTTGCCATGTAAATTCAGAGTTCTCTATTTCAGCTAGCAAATGCTTTATGAATATAACTTTACAAAGGATAAAGAACTTGCGCCTAAGTCATTCGAATGAAAAGGCAACGTTAAAGGCTTCCGACTCTTCGCATGTAGACAAAATTATTCTTGATAATTTAAATACTAAAATTTTATAATTACTTAAATAAAATTATGTATATGTGCACGCATTAAACTGTGCATCGTGAAATGCATGGCTGATGCATTTCACGATTGCCCTTCCATGAATAATATCATTTTAACAAATTCATTCTTGATTCATCATTGTCTCTAAAAAAATAAAAATACAATTTTACGTTACAGGATTGTGGTGACTCTCTCAAATGGCATGGGAGTTGCGCTTGTTCCTTCCAATAAGAGTGCACATAATTAGAATTTATACAGTCATTAGGCCAAGCCAATTAATAATCCAAATTGATATATTGATAATTAGCATGCCATTTGAAAAGTCAGGCAATCGTCTACGTAAAAAGAAAAATTCACAAATCAGTGTTTGTAAAGCATTCGCAACGTGACACTAAAAATTGTTGTGATACTTGACGAATGCTTTACGTCATATCATATATTGTCTTTACGTCAACAGATAAGCAGTTTAATAAAAAGAAGTGTAACCCTCTTCGAAAAATTTTATCCGACCGCCTTGTAAACCTGCAGATTTTATTCGGAACCAGTATGCTTTTTATCATTAGATTTACCAATGATAAGGATGAACTAATGACTCGACCTAACAATAAAATAAGATCGATTAAAATTCTTCGAAACGGTCACACGTCTTTTGGTTTTTTTTTTCTTTCGTCGAAAAATCTACTTGGAGTGAACCAAATTGAGGAACTCCTCACGTGTCTTGGGGTCGTCACGGAAGACTCCAAGCATAGTCGACGTCATCGTCTTGCTGTTGATCTTTTGTACTCCTCTCATAACCATGCACATGTGTCTGCAACAAAGACGAAGAATGTATTATTTTATTTCATTGGTCAGATCAAGCGTGAAGAACGAATAAATGACATTAAAGTGTTTATACGATCAATCAATATTCATGATGAATAACATAATCACCTTGCATGCATTTATTATACTTTTACATGCTAATGATATATTTATATAACTTGTAATTATATTGGTATACAAGGTTGCCTAACTGTTAATCGTTATCTTCATATTTATCAACGCGGTACGTAATTATTAAGATGTAACCCGCGTCCCATTGCCCGTATACGGGAATCGACAGTGAGAGGTAAATTCTACCGGTCGATAATCTAGGCAGAAAAATGCATATTTATAATATCACGTGCTTAATACAAGCGTTACGTGGGCTATGATATTCATTATAGATTATACAGTACTGTTGATTAATCTGTTAATACTTCTGATACTATTTTTATTGGCACAAGGTTAGATTCTTACGTGCGAATGGACACTTGCGAAAAGCATTGCTTAACGTTAAATGCACTCAGTCGGAACCAGAGGCCATACAGAGACTATTGCATTCGTTGCACTCTTCCAATGCAAGTCTATATGTATGCCTGTTTTATCAATTGACAATGGGATCATATCCAGAAATTTTCTATGAAAGTTGAGACGTCATTTTAAAATTTCATTTATATAAGAGAAATGAAGTATCGCAAATTTTTATAGATACACTATATTATTTTAATAGTTTATCCTTGTGATTGGGTCATCGATTTTGAGGACCAATAATTTCAGTAGACTTATTGTCTGGCTTTTTTGTACACTTACACTCCTTCCACTACCACGGCTACTCCTGCTGGCTGAACGGCTTTGGTCACTGCTATAGCGATTTGTTTAGTGAGACGTTCCTGGACCTGAAGACGACGACTGAAAATTTCCACGATTCTGCGAATACAGAAAGACAAAGGTATTTTAGCAATGTATTTTAGAGGTGACCAATTTTTATTTGCTTTCTTAAAGGACCGTCTCGAGACTCGGGCCTTATAAAAAGAAAAATAAGTGTTTCTCTGGAGTTCCTTTCAAATTGCAGAACAAATAAAAAGGATATTTTGGCAGCGAAACTGAATTTAATATATGAATTTAATACGTTCAACACGGTATTCAATTTCTGATATCGATATTACTGGTAATGATGGACTTGTATTCACAATAGTGTTCGATCTTACGTTTATTCAAGGCGACATTGAACCAGTAAACGGGTAGTCGACTGCGATCGCTACGTGAAAGTCTTTGCCATACTTCTACCTCCTTAGACTTTTTACATTAATCCAGTAAACCAAGGCTACGTGAACACGTACAATTTGTTATCACAGAATTAACTTTGGACAGTCACGCTTATTTTTAAGTCACGCAAACAGTAAAATTCATAAAAATCTATGTGACATGTAAAACACAAGCAAAATAATTTTTATCTACTTTTTAAGGTCAACAGTCAATCAATTTTGTATTTCCTTTAGTGCTTTTCGATCGATACAAAATTTCCATTGACATTGAGAAAAAAAGTAATGGATTTCTCACCTGGCAAGCTTACTGAGACCAAGTATTTTTTTGCAGGGCAAGTAGCCTATGGACACTTTGCCATAAAATGGTACCAAATGATGTTCGCACATGGAGAACATCTCAATATCCTTTACGACAACCATCTCGTCATGATCTTCATCGAAGACAGCATCGTTGATGACATCTGAGAAAAAATTATACTGTTAATATAATAATCAATAGAAATGATATATGAGCAATTATATGTATATATTGGCCACGAAAAAGAGCTTGAACGTTTAATATCGAGACTGGCGTTAAGGTCTTCTGTACATCAGGCTGTGATTTACCCGATATTGACCTACTTAGTGTACTATAGGTCGTAATGGTGGTGAATTCATACATGAGAGTCTGTCGTTGTAGATATGGGGGTGCTCTCACGGTTTCCACGGCAACCTTAACTAGAAACACCTTGGCTATGACCCACAAAGAGACAGAACGGAATCGCTCTTGGCAAAGTTTCAGCCCCCATTGACCAGAAGCCTATAGATTTTTTCATTGTCTTTTTGTTCTATACATATATTTTGTCAAGCACATTAATTGTCTTTGATTAATTTCCAAGGGGCTCATTGACGTGGGGATTACTATATTATCCTATTTCTGAAAAAATATATAGATATAGAGATCAGTAAAAATAATATAATAAAATATCTAGATGAATCGTATAGAATAGATTTTAGAAGCTTTCCAATTGCTCGTAATTTTCGAACTAAGCTTGAGATATCTTTTGGGTGGTACGTTGAGCTTTTACAACTAAGTGCTAACAATTCGTTTCATATTCATTGGGGCGAGTTACTTTTACGTTAACTGCAGGGTCCACCTCGTGAGCAAAAAGCCAAGAAAAGATCGGAGTTCAAGAAGGCTGAATTAAAGTTAGAGCGAGGGTTCTTCACCACCTGTAGCTACGATCAAAGAGCCTCAGTTAGTCAGCAGGGCTTGCGTTTTATTTCTTGGTTATCCAATTTTTCATATATAATTTTTAAAGAGTTACAAATAAAAAACGGAACGAAACTCAAGCGGAATATTTTTTAATGTAAACAATAGATTCAATTACCGATGGAAATAAGAATTTCGCACCATTCGGAATATCTGACAAAACAAAATCTCACGGAGCTTTTCATTTTTTCAGGCTGCGTCCCTGGAGCACATTTATACCAAGAGCTTTTCATCCCATCCACCCCCGAGCGCACTTAAATCTCCCCTTTATTCTTTAGCCCGTGAAAGTCGAAGAGCGTCGAGCACAATTCTTTCTCACTGTCTGAGAACAGCTTCTATAAATTTCTGCGTTATCACGACTGATACGAGGTAAATTCTATTACCCCGATCCTGTTTTTTTCCTAACTTTTTTCCTCAAACGTGATCAAACCAAAATTGCGTAACCTGGCATGATATCCTGTAGTGAAATTAGATTCAATGTCGAAGCCATAACCTGACAATCAAAGCAAAAGAATATTTCGTAACACCAAGTCCTGATTTCATCATGAAGAAACCTTTGATGGATTCTACTCAGGAACAAATTGAACCATGCAACATACAACCAATGACGCAATCATTCAGAATGTTGATCTATGATGACTTTTTTTGTATTGATGTACAAGCTTGACTACGTGGTCAGTAGAATTATTAAAAGACATTGTCTAACCTTCTGTTTATATCCGTGCAATGACAAAAGACATAAAAAAGAAATATAATTTTCGAAAATTTTAATGCTCTAAATAAAGACTCATGTATTCTCAAGTATTTACCTTCAATAGTCTGATCGTATCCTTTCGTAAAGAAGAGCATCGCTTTGGCAGCACGCTCAGGTGTCTTCAGGAGTCCTGGACGATCAGGATCTTCTCCAAGGGAACTGAGAAGTAGCCTGTAACTCCTGGACATCTCAGGCAACAAAGCTTCCCTGGTTGGTGGGCGATGGTCTAGTTCCAAGTCGTGATGGAATGTACACTTCTCGTGTCCTGGAGAAAATTAAAAATTCAAGTATGCTCTTGGTAAATACGGCTTCGAGAACTTTTTGTGCGACATCTGATAATCTTATACCGAAAGCGGAAACGCAGAGTGGTCCATTTCGAAATCAATTAAAACTCTTTCGTTGCTGCTCTAACCTCAGATGATATTTATCACTGAAATTACGATTATCGTGTGTCGCGACCTACATGATAATATTTTCGACATTAATTACAGAGTCACAACTAAATGAAAAATTACTTTTTTCATTTCACTCCTGTAACTTTCTATAAATTAGATAAAGAAAAATGCTTACTCACGCACGGTAATAAAAATAATAAAAATCATTACACTTATTCGTTAAGTATAACAATTAATAAGAACAGTTGTTACTTCATTTGTTTTGTACGAAGTACTAAATAACTAATTGTCTACGTCAACAATAACTTAGCACACGGGTTTTCAATGCATTTCTCATTTCATTCAAGAGAATCTATATACATGCCTTTGTGAAATATTGCTTTTTTTTTATTAATTTACAACAATCACTTGTGACAGCATGAAAAATTCAAAAAGTCGTGTAGATAAAATTGACAGCTATAAGTAAGTGATATCAGAAGTCAGTATATTCGATATCTTTCTTGTAAATCCATATATCAAAAATCGAGGCTATAACTCTATTTAAATTATCAATTATCAAATAATAATATCTGCAGCACCTTTAATTACCATCCGTTACACGAAGTTCCGGATGGAAAGAATATATAAAAAATATTTTCAGTCTCACTATACTTTATACGTGACATTTGTTTTCTATGCTTCTACTATACTCAAATCCATTATTCGATATCACAATAGATATTGACTCTGGAGTATATAATATTTTTTTCGAAGCCACGAGCTTCATGAGAAACACGAGCTTCTTAGATTTTGTATGTTCGACGGCCTTTATGCTTTGACGACACAGAATAAGTGGAGTGGCGTTTGTTATTCTACAGTTATGCGTTACAGGTTAACTCCAACTTCATAACTGTACTCGGTTCCCATGGTTTATCGTTCGTAGATCACCGCGTACATAACCCAGAACAATCCATTGTTATCTGTTATAAATCCTCTCCGCAATTATACCTGGAGTGGTTGAAGTCCTGGGAGTCCTAGGAGTTCCAGGAACTTCCAAATCAGCTTCCTCGACATTTTCAGGCCAGGAGACAGTCCTCAATGGTCCAGGTCTCTTAATGACCGCATGATCATCTTCCCCGTCGTAGATTTTCATCTCAGACTTTCCGTTCGCACATTGATTATTCATCCCGTTCATGATTATCTCTAATTAAAAGAACGCAGATCCTCAAGTAAATACACGAACCCTTTCCTTTCTTCTTGGTCAAAGTATCCAATAGTATATCAGTATCAATAAAAGATAATGTTCGACCAGTGAACAAGTTCACGGAGAAGAATGACTAGTAAATAGTATACTTGCAGTGGAAATCACTAAGAGTAATAGTAGAAAGGAACAGAAGAGGCGTGATAAGGGCGTGAAAAAATGCAAAATTTTGCTAAGTGTTATCAAACGCTTTCGATTTTCTTTTTTTAATATTATAATGCAGGTAGTACGCATTTTCCACGTGGGTGTCGCTGCCGTCAAAAGTAGTAACACTATGCAACTGCAATAACGATAGTGCGAAATTTTAAGAATTTTAAAACGTCACAATTTTTTCCAACAATCATTATCACTGATCCTCCAAGACTCTGCTATTTAACTTAGCATTACGTCCATTTTTCTCCGTGTTACTTAAACATCTTAAAACGAACGTATCGTCGTCCACCATCTTCCTGATCTTTTTAAAAGCGAAAAATCCTCATTACAGTACTAAATTCTTTTATTACTCACAGAATTAATGCCGCACGCGTGTTAAACGTTCACTCGCGTGTAAAAAAATTCAAATCTCAACTGTTATTGCGAATAACGTTAGCACAATTATTTGACGTCTCTCGATATTCTCTGCGAAAGAAAAACTTTTGAAAATATAATTTTTCGCGCGCCTCGCAATACCTTATTGCGGAAAGTAAGAGTGAAAAGAGGAGAACGTGTAGTGGCGCGAGGTCGCTGGCTCGAGTGACGCGGTGCGACTGATCGTATGAAACTCAGTTCCTCTCTCTAATACTGTGTTCGCTCCTTCAAGTACGAATCGCAGTGGATTCGACAGTTGCGCCGTTGCAATCTTTCTTACTATTCACCTTATTATCAATACTACTGCTATTTCTACTCTTATTGTAACAAACCTCTATGGCTGATCTCGATGTCTCCTGATGATCTTTCAAGCCGAAGTCAATTTCAACTGAGCAACACAACCTCGTGTGATCGAAGATATTCATTTTCGAAGCTTCCCTTCTTCTAGCTAGCTCCCACATTTTCCCTTTCCCATTCATGGCAAACGACTTTGATTACGAGGAATCATCAGAGAGGGAAACCTATTAAACTATTATGTGAACTGACGTCACTGCTTCTTATTTCTACCTCAATATAACCTGTTGCATCTACCCTACTTCAACGGTGCTTCTTACGATTGTCGCTTCGCCCTTTTCCTTTACTTACAAGGATTAAGGCTTGGGAATATCCCGCATCAACGTCGACTTTCCACGTGCGTACAGTTACTTTCCTTTTGCTGGACCTCCCATACTTCAGCATTTAAGTACGCAAGTAAGTACACTGCTTCTGGGGTTATTTGATCAATAACTTATAACGAAGAAAAGACAGATTTGACATTCTTAATAATATTTTCAGAATTTCTGCTTGTGTAAAGACAAGATCAAATATACGAGGCTGCAGTTATTGCTAATTTAATAGCCATTCGTTCCTGTCGAGAATCGAAATTTGTGAACCCTTTAACGGGCACGCAGCGGTGCTAAAAATGATAAATATTTCTTGAATGGAGACACCAATGTTCTTGAGTACGTTATATTTATTATCAACATTGATTATGAAATTCTTATCGGTTTTGCGTTATTTGTCAATGCAAAAATAGTAGGACTAATCAAAGCTGACGAAATAATTATTTACAAAATTTCATAGACAAAGGTCCTCGAAGTCACTGATTGCTATTTGTGAATTTGATATCAGTTTTATAAAATTTGTCAATGCAAAAATAGTATGACTAATCAAAGCTGACGAAATAATTATTTACAAAATTTCATAGACAAAGGTCCTCGAAGTCACTGATTGCTATTTG